>JAJOZX010000963.1:202500-535000 GCA_023014485.1 Bathynomus jamesi | reverse complement strand
GAGATTGTGCTCTCACTGTACAATTCCCTTGTTCGGCCGTACCTGGAGTATGCTGTGCAGTTCTGGTCGCCCACCCTCAGGAAAGATATTGAGAGGCTGGAGCGAGTGCAGGCGAGGGCCACAAAGTTAATCCCTTCCGTTAGGCATATGGGCTACAATCGACGGTTACGCGCCCTGAACTTGTTTTCGCTTGAAACTCGGAGGCTGCGCGGTCAACTGATCGAGGTTTTCAAGCTCTTACGAGGGTTCAACGATGTCGATTTTAGAAGTATGTTTAGTTTAAATGATAACCCAACTCGCAACAATGGTTGGAAGTTGGATTTGAAACGGTTTAGGACTAGTGTGTGTGGGAATTACTTTACGTATAAGATCTGTGACACATGGAACAGGTTACCTTCGGAAGTTGTGAACAGTTCCTCTGTGGATCAGTTCAAGAAAAGGTTAGACGAAATCTTGCACACTATTTGAGTGTGTAAAGACATTTAGGACCTCAGTCTGCGGAAATTTCTTTTCCTATAAAATAGTTAATATCTGGAACCAACTTCCCTCAGAGGTTGTTTCCAGTCAAAGTGTAAATCTGTTTAAAAATAGGCTAGACAAAGTACTGAACACTCATAGTTTAAGATTAAAACCTCAGAAAACTCTGCAGGAGTTCGCTTGCTCGGTGTCTCTGTGAGCAAGCTAAATATAGAGCTATTTATATATTCTCCACTTTCCTGTAAAATTTCCTTGGCTACTTTTCCAGGGTCAAGGTATTTTCTTCAGCCTTTTTCCGTACCTGCCTCTAGCAGGGAGGGAGCGGAGGGTGGGGAGAGAGCCTTCTACTTTACTATCCAGTTTTCTACTACTGCTAGGATAGTTGAAAGAAAAATAAACTTTTACAAAATTTTCCCTGGCTCCCGTTGCCATTGGTACCACCTCGGTATGGGCCGCAAGGCCTTTTGAGGTACTTCTTTTCCTTGTAACTCCTTGTATCTCTCTCTCTCTCTCTCTCTCTCTCTCTCTCTCTCTCTCTCTCTCTCTCTCTCTCTCTCTTATATACTGGTCATAACGTTTTTGGATAGTTTTCATTGCTAGAACGCTTTATCTTATTCAGAGTATTCAGAAAAAACAAAACAAAAAAAAGAGAAAATATGGCAGGGCCAGCTAAATTGAAAGCAGAATGCTTCAAATGTAAAGTTAATCATTGGTGCGTAGACTTCCCAGAGGGTAGTATCAGCGATATCACATCCCTTAGTGTATGTTTGTTTTGTAAACTTAGAGACAACCATGAAAAGGAAGTTAAAGAGCTAAAGGAATTAGTAAAAAAGCTTGAAGCTAGGGTCGTAGCACTGGAAATCCAACCCAGTGGACAAGATCAAATTAAAAACACACCAGCAGATTCAAACTGTAAGATTAAGTATCTAGAACAAAGGGAGGGCTCAAAGAAGGGGCTGATAGAGAAGGGTGGGCAGGGGCCAATGAAGAAAAAGGGTGGGAAGGGGCCTGCTGATGGCCCAAAGAAACCGAAGGATGTAGCTACCTGTCGGGGTGGGTCGGGTGGTGTAACTGCGTGTATGGGTGGCGACGGGTTTCGAAAGGTCTCGGGCAAGAAGGCTGCGAAGCCGAAGCCTGAGACCCCAGTTGCCCCTGTCAAGACTTCTAACCGCTTTAGTCTCCTGTGCTCGAAGGAGGAAGACACCGTTTTGATTGGGGACTCGCAGATCAGGGGCCAGGAGAAGTACTTTCCTTCTGCAAACCGGGATGGGAGGAAGGTAAGGTGCTTACCTGGGTGGGGAATGGCGCACTTAAGGAAGGAGGTAGAGAAGGTGCGCGTGGCTAGTCGGAGGACTGCGATCGTTGTCCACGTTGGTGGCAATGACCTGTTCCTCAAAGGCGGTGGGGTAGGTCTTACAGAAGGGATCATCACCGAGATCATGTCTCTTGCGGATGATCTAAAACTGAAGACAGACAGGGGAATGTTAATGGGTATTTTACCGCAAATGAATGCCAGTGACCACGCGCTCAGTAAGGTCATTGGCATCAACAAGACTTGTGCGTTCCGCTGGGCGTGAAGTTTATTGACCCCTTCGATGCATTTTCGGGTAGGTGGGACCTTTACCAGAGGGATGGTGTCCACCTCAATAACAAGGGTAAAGGTGTGCTAGGCGCGCTGCTCGACTGGCACCTATACAGAATGGTGAGGTCGAGTCCGGGGAGAGATGATGGGCCCCCACCGGGGAGAGATGAGGATGAGCCGGTGGCGGATGTACCTTCAACTGAAGGGTGCGTCGAAGTACAGGTGGGTGACCCTCCTCCTATGTTGGAGGGGGGCTCAGTCTCCTGCGGAAGTTGCCCCCTCGTTAGTGAGGGGCTCTTCAACTCCCGACAGCCCTGGCTGTTCGGGAAACGGGTTGTGCTAGGGGGCGGTCAGAATAGGGAAGGCTCCCTCCGTGCAATGCTTTTTAATGCTAGGTCAATTAGGAACAAGTTTTGCGAGCTACGGGCGCTCTTAGCATCAGAATACCAGGATATCGTTGCTATCACCGAGTCCTGGATTCATACTGATCATAGGGACTACGTTGGGTAGTTCGAAATTCCTGGGTATAGAATGTTTCGCAAAGACCGCACCCGTGGGAGGGGGGTGGGGTACTAATATACGTCAGAGACACGTTGAGTCCGGTTGACTGCCAGTTCCGGTCGGAACGGGAGCTGCTTGGCGTCGATCTGAATGTCGGAGGGACGAACTATAGGTTAATCTTGGTGTACAGACCTCCGCATCTCCTCGAGGAGGATACAGCCCTGTACACCGAACTCAGTAGCCTGCTAGGGGATAGGGTGTGTAGTTTTAGGAGACTTCAACTGTCGCGGCATAAAGTGGGAAAACAGGACTGCCGATGCTGAAGGGAGGAGGCTAGTTGACTTTGCTGATGAGAACTTCCTCACTCAGTGGGTCAACGAGCCTACACGAGGCGAAAGCGTTCTAGACTTAGTGTTCACGACCGAAGACAACCTCGTCACTGGCCTCACCATTGACGAATCATTGGGCGGGAGTGATCACAGTCTTATTAGGTTCCGTGTGTGCGTCCCTCGGGTGAAGCGTAGTAACTCGAGAGGCAGTAAGCTCGATCTCCGGTGGGCGAACTTTGTTAGCCTCAGGGATAGCGTAGGAGATATGGGGTTAGAGGTCGGCGGCGATGTTGAGGGAGTGTGGAGTGCATTCCGGGACGAGTTTATGGTGCTGCAGTCTGCTGCCATACCCTCAAAACCGGTCACCCCTGCTTCAACGCAGCCTAAGTGGTTCAATCGTGACATTGCTTCGGCTATCCAAAATAGGAAAGTAGTGTATAGGAGGGCGAAGGCCAATCATTCCCATGAGAACACTTTAGCGTATGTCCGCCTGTGTAGGGAAGTGAAGGCGAAGGTTAGGTTAGCGAAATGTAACGAAGAACTACGGGTGGCAAGCCTCTGCAAGGGGAACCCTAAGGAGGTCTTCAGTTATGTTAATAGTAGGAAGCCCATTAGAAGCACGGAAGCGGCGTTCTGCGGACCTCGGACGCGGACATTGCCAATGTGCTTAATGAGTACTTTGCGGGAGTGTTCACCAGGGAGGACACCCGCATCATCCCCGAGCCAGGTGTGAGGCACGAAGGTGCTGGCCTGGATAATGTTCGATGTACCGCGACAGTCATTGCCGATAGAATAGACAAACTGAGCGCGTTTAAGGCTCCTGGGCCAGACCAGTTTCTCCCCAGAGTGTTGCGGGAGGTGCACGACCAGGTGGCTCCCCACCTGGCTACAGTCTTCAACAAATCGTTGGAGATGGGCCAGGTGCCTGGTGACTGGAGGGAAGCCAACGTGACCCCTATCTTTAAGAAAGGGGATCAAGAAAGTCCAGGGAACTATCGTCCCATTAGTCTCACTTCAGTTGTAGGTAAATTATTAGAGGGGATAATAGCGGATAGGATCGTTGACCATTTGGATTCCCACAAGCTGCTTGGGGACTCCCAACATGGGTTTAGATGGCATAGGTCGTGTCTCACCAACTTGCTCGAGTTTTTCCACGTCATGTTGGGTGAGTACGATAAGAGTAGGGCGATTGATATACTTTATCTCGACTTTCAGAAAGCCTTTGATAAGGTACCTCACCGCCGGCTAATGGCGAAAGTGTGCGCTCTGCGTATCGGTGGGGAAATAGGTAGGTGGCTTGAAAACTGGCTGAAGAATAGGCGGCAGAGGGTTGTAATTAAAGGTGCTAGTTCGGGTTGGGCCTCGGTCACTAGTGGGGTTCCTCAGGGTTCCGTTTTGGGGCCGCCGCTGTTTATCATTTACATAAATGATATCGACGGTGGCATCGTCAGTCGGATCGCCAAATTCGCTGATGACACCAAGCTTGGGGCCAATGTTGGGACGCCCGAAGCGATCGAGGAACTGCGTGCGGACCTAGGTAGGATAGGAGAGTGGTCCAAAAAATGGCAAATGCCATTTAACTTGGGTAAATGCAAAGTGATGCACATTGGCTACGCCAATCCCAAGTCGGACTACTCGATGTTGGGTAGTAATATCGAGGTGACTGATTTAGAAAAGGACTTGGGTGTGCTAATTAGCAGCGACCTTAAGTTTACGAAACAGTGCGTTGAGGTGGAAAAGAAAGCCCAGAAACTATTGGGTTATATCAGGAGGCAATTTCAGTTTCGGAACGAGGAGATTGTGCTCTCACTGTACAATTCCCTTGTTCGGCCGCACCTGGAGTATGCTGTGCAGTTCTGGTCGCCCACCCTCAGGAAAGATATTGAGAGGCTGGAGCGAGTGCAGGCGAGGGCCACAAAGTTAATCCCTTCCGTTAGGCATATGGGCTACAATCGACGGTTACGCGCCCTGAAACTTGTTTTCGCTTGAAACTCGGAGGCTGTGCGGTCAACTGATCGAAGTTTTCAAGCTCTTACGCGGTTCAACGATGTCGATTTTAGAAGTATGTTTAGTTTAAATGATAACCCAACTCGCAACAATGGTTGGAAGTTGGATTTGAAACGGTTTAGGACTAGTGTGTGTGGGAATTACTTTACGTATAAGATCTGTGACACATGGAACAGGTTACCTTCGGAAGTTGTGAACAGTTCCTCTGTGGATCAGTTCAAGAAAAGGGTAGACCAAATCTTGCACACTATTTGAGTGTGTAAAGACATTTAGGACCTCAGTCTGCGGAAATTTCTTTTCCTATAAAATAGTTAATATCTGGAACCAACTTCCCTCAGAGGTTGTTTCCAGTCAAAGTGTAAATCTGTTTACAAATAGGCTAGACAAAGTACTGAACACACTCATAGTTTAAGATTAAAACCTCAGAAAACTGCAGGAGTTCGCTTGCACGGTGTCTCTGTGAGCAAGCTAAATATAGAGCTATTTATATATTCTCCACTTTCCTGTAAAATTTCCTTGGCTACTTTTCCAGGGTCAAGGTATTTTCTTCAACCTTTTTCCGTACCTGCCTCTGGCAGGGAGGGAGCGGAGGGTGGGGAGAGAGCCTTCTACTTTTCTATCCAGTTTTCTACTACTGCTAGGATAGTTGAAAGAAAAATAAACTTTTACAAAATTTTCCCTGGCACCCATTGCCATTGGTACCTCCTCGGTATGGGCCGCAAGGCCTTTTGAGGTACTTCTTTTCCTTGTAACTCCTTGTAACTCTCTCTCTCTCTCTCTCTCTCGATAAATAGATAGATAGATAGATAATGAAGAGGGGGCAAGGATCATTTGGGGGGGGGGGGTCCTATGCAGTTTGTCATCTTTTTCCAAATAAAAATGTTTGTACCCAGCAGCGTTGTTTTTAGGATTAGGATTGATGGTGTTGAGCATCAGTGCCCAGTGTATTGCAGACCATGGAATGTGATGGTTGTGTGTCTTACTATGAGTCAATTAGGTTAGGTTAGGTAAACTTTAAATAGTTGTAACTTTATTATTTATTTGCCACAAATTTGGATTCTGTATTTGGAAAGAGGAGACAAAAGTGCCTGAGGGAAGAAAAAGGGGGGGGGGGGGGGGTCACCAGTTGGGTGCTGTTCAAACTGCAATTTTACTAAGGTCTGAAGCCCATTTTATTTATTAATTTTTTTTTATAAATTTTGAAGAGATTGTGTAGTGCATAAAATGCCTACATGTGTAGTGAAGAATAGAGGGAGAACTGTGAGTTTGAGACCATGCTGGACTACTCGCATGGTAGATGAGAGAAGAAAATGATCAGCTAAAGAGGACAGTGACAGAAGAAATGCGAGTTCCATCCTAATGTCCTCTCTGGAGTACTTATTCCTGCAGTTGCTACCCTACATTCCTATCTTTCTAAATGTCAAAAAGATATAGGAGTGCAAACAATGAAGGATGAGCTCAAAAAGGCCCTAGAAGTTCATTTCTACAATGATGGTAGCAGCAATAAAAACAATGTACTAAAAGTGTTTTGTTATTGCCACCTTTCTTGATCCAAAATTCAAGGCAAAAATTCTCAGAGATGAAATGACAGCCAAAAAGTGGATTATTGAAGAGATAATAGCTAATGAGCAAACTTCTGGTAATGTTGAAAAGAAAAAAGCCACAGTGAGGGATGAACAGCGTAGGCATGCCAGCACCAACATTCTGACTGAGATGCATGAAGATATATGGGAATGCTTCAGTGAGGTGGCTATGGGAAGCTCTAAGCATGATGTGGACAGCAGCTGCAACAACAGTGAAGCTGAACATGATCCAGTGATGATAAGCTCACCGGACAAAAAATTAGTCACCCCTCTCAGAATGTACCTAATAACGTGTGACGGCGCCTCTGGCCTTGATAACCGCACGAATCCGGCGAGGCAGAGACTCTACGAGGTTGTGCATGTACTGAACATCGATTTGCTGCCACTCGTTCATCAGCCAGTCCCGAAGTTCCGCCAGAGTCCTGCGCTTCACTTTCTGTTTCCAGCCTGAACAACACCTTTGACGCATTCAGGATTAAAGGCTTCATTGGACCTGCGATGTACTCGTCGCCTCCCATCATTGGAGAACAAACAAAAACGGGACTCATCGGACCAAATTACACGTTTCCAATCTGCCGCAGTCCAGTTTCTGTGCCTCTGAGCCCATTTATAACGTGCCAATTTGTGACTTGCTGTTAACAGCGGCCTCTTCCGTGGTACCCTGCTCCAGATGTCCATCGCATGCAGTTCTCGTCGCAATGTCCGTTCGGAAATTGGTCGCTGGAGAACCTCATTGGTTTCTTGGAGCAATTGTTCTCTGGTTTGAAAACGATTTGCAGTTACTAGACGAGAAACATGGCGGCGGCCCCTATTGTCGAGAATTGTTTTCTGGCCACAGTTACGCCGTCGATTGTCAGTTGATTGCGAACTACACCATTCTTTCTTTGTAAACTCGCTGGACAGTACGCGTTGACACACCAACAAATTGGGCTACTTCAGACATTTTGTGTCCGTGGGCTCTGCCAAACACGATGGCTCCTTTTTGCCACTGAGTAACGTCTGCCTCACGACCCATTTTGCAGACTATATCCAACACATACTTTGTTCTTCACCACCTCACGAAACAGATCTGATCCTGTGTGCTACGTCACCGCTACTTGTCACTTACCAATGCTACATCAGCGCCCTCTGTGTGACCTTGAACTTCCTACTATCGGTGCTATTAGGGGTGACTAATTTTTTGTCCGGTGTGCTTATTACCAAACATATCAAGTTTTTCAAGTAATTGTGTTGATGAACCAGATGAGTGTGTCCTCCAGACTTCTGATACACTGTCAAATGGAAAACTCGATCATTACTGAAAAGAACCCAAAGATAAAAAACAAAACTGCAGTTTCATTCTGGTGGGGCCAGAATTGCTCAGAATATCCTAAGTTGAAAATGCTTGTCCTGAAATACTCAAGTGCTCCAACCCTAGCTCTGTGAATTCAGAGTGGCTGTTCAGTGCTGCTGGTAGAATCTATACAGATAATCGTAACAGGTTGGCCTTCCAATGCTGAAATGTTGCTCTTCATAATGAAGAATATGAAGCATTTGGAGGCAAAATCAAGCCATTATTAAATTCAGTCATGTAGGTTTGTTTTTGTTATTAATTACAAAACCCCATGAAAAATTCTCTTCAAAAATTATTTTTATTTGTTTACTACCAAATCCAGTCACGAAGGATTGTTCATTTTTTTTGTTTAGCCAAGAATAATTAATTTATTTCTACTGCTCCAAAGGATCTTTCAACTATATTATGATTTATGAAAATTAAGGTCACTGGTATCTTTAATTTTACTATATCAACTTTCTTATCTAAGTATATGGGTACTTACCTAAATAGAAGTCTTATTTTGTTAATGGAATGTCTGTTTCAATGAAATTAATATAATTTTTTAAATGGCTATTGCATTAACCTTTGACAGATTTAGTTCCATTTTATCAACTCTTGTTTTATTTTTTATTGCTGTTAGGTTAGTATATACTAATCACTGATGACACACACACAAATTGAGGGTCAAAATAAATTTTTCCTATATTTTGAGATTTGTATCAAATTGCTTTTGGAACACCCTGCAGTCCCAACATGTGTGTAACTGCTTTTCATTAATATCAATCCAGACTTAAGACATCCGCTATCCAGCTGATAGTAGTGATATCTGGCTGGATAGGCCAGATACTGGATATCTGACAAATATCTGGTGCATCCCTAATATAGAGGAGTGTGTGAATCAGGGTTCATTAACTTTAAACTTGGCTGCTGGCTGTTGCAAAGAATTTATGTTCATTACTTAACCCTCTAACTCCGACTGAGTCGAATACTTAGCGTTTCAAATACACACATTTAGACTTAACCCTACAAAAACGTTCGGTATTAAAGGGTTAAGGAGATATGAATTTTTACTTTATTTCTAATCTACCTTGGATATCCCAGACTAAGAATTAGGCCTTATAGTCCATGAGCCAGTAGGGTTGGTTGATACCTTGGGGTGGAATAATACTCAGTGGTTTTTGGCAAGGTGTAATACAGCTAGGCCGGGCTGAAACTCAAGATAGAATTAATCAGAGTCATTAACAGTTGGCTTTCGATATAAAAATAAGATTCCTGAAAAAAATAATTGGTGGCCACCAACGTGTGTCCGGCCACCCCCATTTTTGTAAAAACATCTAATGTCGCACTAGCAAAATCAGGAAAATGGCAATATCTCTTCTTCTGAACATGCTAGAGAGATGGTTTGCATACCAAAAGATGCAGAATTTGATTTAGAACAAATTATTAAGTGTGATATTTTTTCATAAAACCTTTAGTTTTTGAGTTATTTTAGAAAAACTAATTTTTGGGGCCCATAGACCCCCTTTCGACGGACCTTAGTGACAAAAGAAATTCTAAAATAAGCATGATTTGGCTTTTTGATTACTAACATTGCCCTAAAAGGATGTTGACATGGACATAGTGATCACATGATATGACTTTTCCTTATCTTGCATCCATTATGCTTGATTAAAGAATAGAGGGTGGGGCTGCTTCATGAACTTTTTTTAAACGTAATAAATTGAAAATGTTTTTTTTTCAGGTGCCTTTGTTATAAGTTTCCAACTGCAATTTGTCATTGAATTCAACATTTGCAATATAAAGTATGACTTCTACAAGGAAAACAGTTGCTAAAGTACTTGGTGATGTACGTTTTATGCCAGCAGAAACAGTTTCCTTTAGGGAAATTGCCTACGTTGAAGCAAGTTATTGAAAGGTGTTTGTGTTTCGGAGACTATAAAACAGATGCTGTACTGAGAGCTACTTCTGAGGAATTGCATAAATTGTGGGTCACATATAATGTTATCCAATATCAGTAAATGCCATACAGAGCCGACTGTAATATTTCAATTACTTAAAAATTTTTCTTTTTCAAGTGACACTGTCCAGTTAACTTTATTCCTTCCTTTTTCATTTTTATTTAATTGTAAAATTAATTACATTTATTTTCAGATGATTTCTACCTCAACCATTTTACCCCAGAGAGTGGCAAAGGCATTGACATTGCTCATGGCATTTATAAGATCATTAAAGGACAGAACTTGAGGCCAAATTAAACTTAGTTAAAGCAGATGGGACAAATACTAACACAGGACATATGCATGGGTCAATCAGATATTTGGAAATGTTTTTAGGGCAACCTCTTCAGTGGGATATTTGTCTTCTGCATCTAAATGAATTGCACTTAGACACATCTTCATAACTTTAGATGGGACAACAAAAAGTCCAGACAAATTTTCTGGCCCTATTGGTTCTCAGCTCAATGGGGATGTCAGAATGGAATGTGTGGACTTCAAATCTATACTTTATCCTGCATTTGTGCTTCTACCAAATGAGGTGGTCAATAATTTATCAACAGACCAATACTATGGATACTGCATCTGCTGGGCAATTATTACTGGTGAAGGGATGAAGACCTTGCACTCTTAGAAGTTGGCCTGCTAAATCACTCTCGATGGCTCACCTTAGCCTGTAGAATTCTTCGCTTTTATGTTTCACAAAAAGGACCCAGTAAGAACCTCAAAATCATAGTAGAATTCATCATCAAAGTATACTTTCACAGTTGGTTCAATATCAAGGCTAATAAGAGGCTAAGTGATGGGTCAAGAAACCTATTCAATATGATCCAAAGAGTAAATAAATTCCCTGACAGGAAAATTAGAGAAATTTTTATGACGTATTAAACAATAACAGCTATTTTGCTCATGGTGAAAATATTTTAGTTGGAATGCTGGCTGATGAAGAGGTGAGGAGGTGTGCTGTCAATAAAGTTCTGTGTCTGAGGGGAGTTATAGAGGATTTTGATGAATCTGGTGGTAGCAATGATTTTGCAGGTGGAATAACTGAAAGTGATGATGAGAATGAAGAGGATCATGAAGGTGGTACTGATGAATATCCTGCTATAGATGAGAATGTTAGGGTCTTTAGAAAGCCAATCATCAATTTCAAAGCTTCTGCATACCACAAGCTGTCTGCTATGTCCCAATGGGAAACTGTTCCACCTGTATTAAAAGAATTCAGTAATGATGAACTGCATGATATCATTAATACCGCATTGAAACTGGATCATGAGTGCCACAGTCAGAATGTTGAAAGGCACATCAAGCTTGTCACTGAAGCATCCTTGGCTGTTGTAGGTCATGAGTGTAGAGATGGTCTTATTAGAAACAAAATTAGATCACGTAAATTAATGAAAGATTTTGTGTCTAAAAAATATTTTAAGTTCTAGATTATTATTTATCATGCTAAAATATGACAAAATGACAATTTGTTAATTGTATAATTTAATGTTTGGCGTTTTGGAATGTCAAAAAGCATTTTCAATGAATTTAAAATGGCTGATTTTGATTGATTTTGATTGCTGATTGAAAACCACTAATACATGTCAATTTGCAGCTTGAGAATGTTTTATTGTGTTGACATTCAGTTGAAAGGGGGTATATGGGCCCCAAACATTAGTTTTTCTAAAATAACTCAAAAACTAAAGGTTTTATGAAAAAATACCACTCTTAATGATTTGTTCTAAATCATATTCTGCATCTTTTGGTATGCAAACCACCTCTCTAGCATGTTCAGAAGAAGAGATATTGCCATTTTCTGTTGCTAGTGCGGCATTAGATGTTTTTACAAAAATGGGGGTGGCCAGACACACGTTGGTGGCCACCAATTATTTTTTTCAGGAATCTTATTTTTATATCAAAAGCCAACTGTTAGTCACTCTGATAAATTAAAATCAAACAAAAATTATAGTTTCAGCCCAGCCTAGTAATACACCCCTAGAGTTGGAAAATATGTGATAGCATTGCAGTGGTGGTAGCTTTTTGTGTTTTCTCACCCTTTTTGTGTTTTCTCACCCTTTTTGTGTTTTCTCACCCTTTTTGTGTTTTCTCACCCTTTTTGTGTTTTCTCACCCTTTTTGTGTTTTCTCACCCTTTTTGTGTTTTCTCACCCTTTTTGTGTTTTCTCACCCTTTTTGTAATATAACCCAACCCTAAAATAAAACTTTTTTTCTGAAAAATGGCCAACATACAGTAAGGCATCCTATTTCAACCTTTTTTTTTTTTAAATTGGGGTTGTTTAACCTCCTTTGCAACATCTAAGGTCATATGATGGAGGGGATCTACAGCTTTATGTGGGATCCAAACCATGGGTTGCTACATAATCTGGGCATGGAGGATGGTCTCCCATCCAACTACTACCCAGACCCAATGTCGCTTAACTTTGCTGATCTCTACAAAGCAGTGTTACAACATTGGCCATGACATAGCCCTATCCTATTTCAACCTAATGGCATTTTTTCATTAGTTATACCTTAACATCAAAATTTGTGACACGTGTGGATAAGTTCAATAGCTTTTCAGCAAACATTTTTAAAGATGTCTAAATTGAAAACTGCATTATTGGTGGCACTTATATTACAGTGTCTATTTCCTGTATAATAAATCATTTTGTTTTTAGTATTTGTCTATCATTTATTTTGGAAAAGTTAATAAAAATCCTGGAATACATATGATCACATGGGTTTGTAGCAAATTTATTGAGAAATCCAAATATGATTTTTTTGTGCAAGTAGTATATTACAATTGGTACCATGAAACAGAAAATGTTACCACACTCACAAATGAAAAAATGCCTAATTTTGAGGGATTTTTGGTCTCTCTTGAATCTTATGATATTTTCCCCTGTTGTTATTGAAGGACAGTCTCCTATCTAGAATCAATAAAAGTGTATGATAGCATGTCTATGAACAGAATGTTTATTTACCTGTAGTTTCTCAAAAATACAGGATTTTATAGATTTATGAACCTGACAATGCACATACGAAGGTATCAAACATCTATACTACTCAACTTAAACCAATCATCAGGGCTTCATAGACATACTTGTGGATCCTGACTGGTTGTATTGTTTACCATCAAGGACCCCATTGATGGACCCCTTGGCAACTATCCCAGCTTCTATGCATATGTCCTTTAGACCAGCATCCTGGAATAATTTTCCTAGAATGACTAAGCATTACAGACGATGTAGAATGTTGAAAAAATGCTCTCTGTGCTTCCAGGCAATTTCAGTGGCTTTTGCAAAGTGCGCTTGATCCATGACTACCATAATTTTCAGAAGCAGTTCCTTCCTGATTATCTCTGACTGGTTGAGGACTTCAAACCCTGTGGTCAACTGTGGCTGGTGCATTGATGGTGGGCAGATACTGAACATCATCTGAGGTTGGCACTTGATCCCTGGTTCTGATATTAAACCCAGTCCAGCTTGGGATTGTCTGACTCTCTGGATCTGTTTGCCTTGCAAGGATCCACACCAGGTTCTTGTTGCAGGCAACTTAAGCAGCTTCCTTGGCTTCCTGGACATGGGTCTCTCTGGTTCCAGACTTCCAGCTCTTGGTGCTCAATGTTGACTGATCTCTCTTCATTTTCTCAATGCATGGAAGGTTAGCTCTGGGGAGATGTGGTCCATAGACCTTGGCCTGTACTGCTATGCCATTGACTCAATGTAATGTACCTTTACTAGTCAGAGTCTCCTCAAGTCTATTGATATTGTCCCATGCTAGATTGGTGAAGATACGAAGCTTCATGGAGTCTGGAAGTACAATTCTCTGGTTGAGGCATGTTGCTAACTTTTGGAGACACAGAGCAGTATCATTCTCTTCCAGCTGAGAGTAAGACACCCCATGCCCAAGCTTGAGTGTCTGGATGACCTCAGTATTTCCAGTCAGTGTTTTTACTGCATTGGGAAGCAGTAGATGTTTTGGTGGTTTATGTTGTTTACATGTTACAGCGTCTTTCATGTCCTGGCTAAATGATTGGACCAGAGTGGTAACCCTGTGTGACTGAATCTTGGTGTCAGGATCTCCAGTGAGAAGCCTGACAAGAAATTGCTCTAGTTGATTTGGTATGGAGAAGTGAGCACTATTATTCATATCAGATGGATGGTATGGCCAGGGAGTGGGTGTCTTGTCCCGTCTGATCTATGATCTTATTGAAATTGGTCAAATTGGCCTTCTAAACTCAGAGCTCCTATGTTGAGTTTGATTTTCCAAGACAACATCCTTTAATGATACACTGTCAGGAACCATCAACAACTTTCCCTTGTCATCTGGATATATATCTACTGAGTCACCCAGCTTGAATTCCAGTCTCCTGTGAATGTACTTTCTCATGGAAACCTGTAGGAGTTTATCCCTTTGTTGCACAGTGTGACTACTGATTTTGTTCTGGCTAATGCCAGATGATTTTATTTGGTCTTGGAAAGACCTCTGTGCAGTAAAGGGTTAAGAAACTTGCTTAATCCTTTACTGCACAGAGGTCTTTCCAAAACTGAATAAAATCATTTGGCATTAGCCAGAACAAAATCAGTGAAGTCACACTGCCCGACAAAGGGTTAACTCCACCAGACAACATAAGCTTCTCTCTCAATCCTTTGATACAGTCTATCTCCATCTGTTTCATTCTTTCTCCTTCTCATTTTTGTACTTGTGTTGCTTTGTTTTGACTCTTGTATAATTCTTATAGCATGACCTGTGATAGTGGGTTTCTGTAGCAACTGTCTGTACTCATTACTGCTAGAATCTTTTCATCTCCTTTGGATTGCACACACTTGTAGTTTTTGGTCTGCTCTCAATTGTACATCTTGTGTAAGCTTTTCATGTGTCTTTGAGTGCTTTTGAAACTTAACAGTGTTACAGAAAATGCAGATTGGATCATACACCCTTGATTCTGGTAATGATCTCTTGGATGGTCTCTCTGATGTACAACCATTACTACCAGCCTCATCACAGAGGCTTTCAGCTACTTTCTTTTCAGAGTCTCCATATCTCTCTCCATGGTGAACAGGCTTCTGCATTTTTGGTGATAGAAAATTTTTGGGACTGCCTTCCAGCTGTTTGGCAATGTCTAGAATAGGGGCTTGGTTTCTTAGTTTGGTAGCTTCAAGTAAAGATAGCCAGGAGTCATAGTTTAGAGGATTGACTAAATGTCATCATCATTAGTTACTCTCTGGTGTATGATACATTAGTCTTTTAGGAGATTCCTTGTGCTTGAGCTTTTCCATTCTGAAGAAAAGGGATTCTACTAATCCACATCTAACTTTTATTCAATAGAACTATCCACCACCACCACAATACCTGAAATTTAAAATAACTTGTATTAACACTGTTGGTGAAAACATACCAAATGCAAAGCTAACAAATAAAATGGAAGTAGACTGAATAAGATATACAAGGGTTTCTTTTTATTATTATGGAATTTTTCGATATGGGGTAGGAGCAACATAATTAACTACAGTATAATATTTATAATAAACTACTTGCATAAAATGTTATTTAATTGAATATCTCACTAAATATTCTTTAAGTTCATTTTCAAAATTCATAATTGTTCTGCTGGACATTTTGCAAAAAATGTATTTCTGTGGATAAATTTATATTTTTCACCAAATTTGACAATTTTAGCAATTGATTGATAAAATGCATAAAATTTATTGTCATTTGCATTAACCATACTCCGCAAATTGTTTCAGAATATTTTTGTACTAGTATTTGTAACACGCAAACAACAAAAACAAATACTAGATTTTCCTTGTTTTGTGGAATTTTCTGTTTTGGGGTAGGGGTAACAATTTTAACAATAACATTTTTAATATACTTTTTACGTAAAATTTATTTTGTTGATTGAATTTCTTACTAAATTTCCTTTAAATCCATGCATCTAAACATTGGTAATCATTCTTCAGGTTATGCACAAAAACTTTTCTGTTACATCTTTTATGAAAATGAAATTATATTTTCTGCAATGTATAGGCACTGTGCTATCAGTGCCTAAAATGGATAACAATGAATGAGGTTTTTAGTTTGATGGTGGATGTCTTATTGTATACTACATACATTTTAGAAAAGTTTATTTTAGGATGGGGATACAAAAAGCTATTGCATATTTTCCAACTCCAGGGGTGTATGCCTTGCCAAAAATCACTGAACATTATTCCCCTCAGATGATACTTTCTTACCATTCTTACCAGGCACCTGGTAGACCTAAAGTGGTCTGTCAGTTGGGAGCCCTCAGACGAGACCCCTCCATGCCTCACGATCTCCACATATCAAGTTTGCCTGCTGGAGACTGAGTCCACACTTCTCAACAGCACTCTTGATGTTATCCATCCATCGGATCTTGGGTCTTCCAACTGGTCTACTGTTTTAAGGGGCCCATTCCAGCATTCTTCGTGCTGTCCTTTCCATTGGCATTCATTGGACATGCCCGTACCATCTCAGTTGGTTCCTCTCAATATTCTCATTAACTGAAGTTACACCCAATTGCTGCCGTATTTCAGTGTTCCTTATTTTATCCAATCTACTTACTCTGTCTATCAATCTCAGGACCCTCATTTCAGCTGTTTGCAGTTTTCCCCTCGTCCTTGTGTTTAAGGTCCAAGTCTCGCTGCTGTATAGTAAGATTGGCTTCAATATTGTTGAGTATATATGAGTCTACCTGTTTAGGGATGTTTTGGTCTTTCAATAGGGGGTACAGGAAGGAAACATTTCTGCTATATTTAGCTATTCTTTCATTCACCTCAGCATCAATACCCATATCATTTGCTATCACACTACCAAGGTATTTAAATGTGTTCATCTTTTTCATTTCCCTTCCCCTAACAAAGATTCCATCCTCATTCGCTCCCCTCGTTACCACCATATATTCAGTTTCAGTCCATACTCCCTCAATCTCTCATCCCACCACTGCATAATTCTCTCTAGGGATTGTGCTGTGTTAGTCCCAACAGCCACATCATCAGCATATCTAAAAATTTCTATTTCCTCTTCAATTTCCTCAGTTGTGTGTTCCATAACCCTGTTGATGTAGGCAATAAATAAAATGGGTGACAGAACACTCCCTTGTTTAACTCCTGTACTTACATCAAACCACTCCTCTGATTCCACCACTGTGCTCATTACTGCTCTCAGAAGCCTGGGTGGCACACACACACTCAGAACCACCCACAGCTTCTCCCTGGGCATCCTATCAAATGCCTTCTCCAGATCCAAAAAACATATGAAGTGGTCCAAATTGAATTCTCGGCTCTTCTGAAGATATTGTCTTGTGGCTGAAATTTGATCTATAGTACTCCGGCCTGCACAAAAGCCACATTGATACTCCAGTAACCCAGGTTCCAGTATGTTTCGTATCCTATGTTCCAAAATCCTTTCATATATTTTCTTCACATGACACATCAAAGATATGCCATGGTAGTTTTGACATTCCTGCTCACTTCCCTTCTTTTTATATATAGGACATATAATTGCTCTGCCCCATTCTCCTGGTACAATTCCCTGTGACCACACCACCCGGAAAATGCTTAGCAGCCAGTCCAGAGCAGGATCACCAGCTGCTTTTAGTGTTTCTATGACAATTGCATCTGGTCCAGGAGCTTTATTATTCTTCATCCTCTTTAGTGCTTGAATAACCTCCTCTCTAGTGATCTCTGTCCCCATCATGCTGCTCATGATTTACCTGCTCCTCCCATCTCACCTCCTCATATTCGTTCTTGTTATTCAAAAGATGCCTAAAGTATTCGTTCCAGCGTGTGGCCACCTTGCTTTTATCAGTGAGGACTTCACCATGTGCATTTTTAATCGCCACTGTTGTTTTCTTGCTTTCTCTATTTTTATACTTCTTAGCCATGCTATACAGTAACTTCTTCAAGCCTTGAAAATCCTCTTCTAAGTCTCTACCTATTTTCTCCCACACAGAGCATTTCATTCTTCTTTTAACCACATTGGTGTGGTTTCTCATTTGGACATATTCTTGCTTTGTTTGCTCATTTCTATCTCCTAAGATGGCCTCAGATGGTACTGGTGGCCAAAATTTGGAGGCCTGGCCCATGGCCTGTTATAGACCTAATTAGAGTGTCCTTCAGAATGAACCTCCTTACATTTAATTAAGCCTAATAGCCCTATATAAATCTAGAAATTATAAGCAAAGCTAATAATGAGGAAAAGATTCACAGATGAGCTATAACTAATTCTTTTACCTATATAATTTCAACTGAACTCTTTAAAACAAACTGTTTGTATGGTGCGCTGTAGGCTATTATTCAAAACTGAAATGAATCTAAAGCAGATAGTCTTGAGTAAAAGATTTTTATAGACCTTCCTGCCTGGCAACTTTTACTTCAGAAGAGAGTACTGTAGTTCACCATATGAGATGCTGGTCCTTTTTTCTAATTAATAAACTAAAGTCTTTAGGAATACAACAACACAAATTATGGTTAGTTTCAGTGTTGGTAATTTCTTTTAACTTCAGGTAAAATTCCAATGAATCAGAAACCAAAACTGGATGAGTGTCTCTGCCAAAATTCAGTCTTGAACAGTGCTGTTAGAAATATTCCTGAGGTAAGTAATACGTAGGTGATCACTTGCACCACTTGCAGGAAGAAAATGGCCATCAAATTGGTCTATTGAAATAACATTTTCATTCAGGAAACACCCTATCCTTCTATATATTTTTCCATACCTTCCTCTGTGAGAAGAAAGCATTTTTAAATATTAGGCTTTTAAATTGATATTTTTGTGTCTAAATTTGAACAGTTCCATGAAATTTACAATAATGTCGCACAGAAACTATATTCTTCCTCTGAAGCTCCCCCCCCCCTCCTTTACACACCAAAATACCTGATATTGTTCAGTCCTAGGCCTATATGTTACCCCATTTGTACACAATGCAAACCTTTGGAGAATTACAAATAATTTATTCAATTTTCATGGAACAATTCTTTCCTTTTGCGTTTTTCATAAATTCTGTATTTTATTTCTATGCCCTAAATCAGGGGTCACCAACCTTTTTTTTTGTTCACCATCCACTTTTATGATTTTTTTAAAATTAAAAAGCTTATTGCCCACCTTAGATCAAAAAGAATAAATCAACATAATCGATAAAATAAATAATGAAATAAATGTTTAATTACCTTTTAATGTGAGCTCACTAGTGGGTGCTACTGCCCAGGTTGGTGACCCCTGCCCTAAATCATTTACCTTTCCGCAGCAGAAATGTGTCACGAGTGTTGCGAGGACCACAGTGGCAGACTCTAAAGATCCTTTTTCTGATTTGTCTTCCACGAGTCAAGTAATTGGTGTTAGTCCTTTGATAGGACCTAAAATCAACCATCAAATGCCACCTCATACCACTTCGACTTCAAATTCTTCAAATGTTGGAAGGAATGAAGTAAAATATCCACCAAGTGTTCTCAACAAGAAGGAAACAGAAGTTGGACCAAAGACAAATGCTTGTGGTAAGATTTGGAAAGGATATTTCACACCTAAATTTGAATTGTTTGATATGTAAAAATCAGTTTTATCTTCAATTAAAAAAAAACTTCCCAGTAAATAATTAATATCACAGCATTTACAGATACCTTCATAGGTAAGATCCTTGTGATTTGGTTCCTTAATGCTAGGAATTGTAATACTTGTGTGGTTGTAAGACCAGTTTGTTAATTGTAAAAGGCAAAACTATTAAAAGAAACATTACCATATTATTTGTAAGTACTTAGAATGCCAATTTCATTACAGGATACAGCATGTAGTTAAGAAGTACCGTATTTCCTGGTGTATAACACACTTTTTTTCCCCCCAAAATACTCCAAAAATTGCCCTGCGTTAAAATTAACTCGTTAAAATTGTACATATGAAGTGAGGTAGGAGGTATATTTTTTCCTAAATTTTTATTTTCCTAAATTTTCTCTTCAAAATTAGGGTGTGCATTATATGCCGAGAAATACGGTACTTCATTCTCGGCTATTGACTAATTTTACACATCCAATTACTTTTGCGACATTTGTGATTTTGAATTGGGGACATCCTACAGAAATTTTAACTTTTTAAAGTTCAAGTTATGATGGCAAAAGTTCTGCGCTAAATAAAACTTTATTCCAATGAAGGAAATCTCAAATCTATCATTGTGATGACATCATGCTTAGGTTCAGAACATATAGTATATGTTCTAAACCCTTTGATGTTTGTGGCACACTTTTGAGGTGAAAAATATTGCATGGCACATTACTTAAAATATATATAGAAAAATACTAGTACAAGATGTAAAATAATATTTTAAAATCCCTATAACTAACTTTCCTTCAACTTATGTTATTTAATTATTCACTCTTATTAATGAGATACTTGAGCTTGGTGTTTTTTTATTTCATCAATGTTTGGGCATATGTATGATAGGCAAACTCTCATATCATCTTCAACGCAGCGAAGTGTGTCTTTTTTTACATTTAATGGTTGTAAGTGATGAAAATCCCAATTCACAGAGATATGAAGTAGAAAACTGCATCAAAACAGCTAAAGCTTTTTTGAAATTTCGGGATATTCATTCATAATGGAAATCCAGAAAGTATCTAGAGGAGAATCAGCATGTTTGATCTTCAAACTATGATCACTTGAAATGGATGCCAACTCTTCTTGTTCAGATATTTTCAAATCAAAATTAGTGGAAATGAGAGTGAATGGGTTCCTGATCCAATCATATTTTTCTGTATTTAATGATGGAAAATATCGTTGCATATTGCCTTAACGTTATTAAATGATCATCTGTGAGAGGAATTATTTCTTTGGAATAAGTTTGAGATCAAAGGAAACATTTCAAAATTACCATTTTTAATTGCATTTTTCCAAATGACTATTTTTTCCTGAAATACCATTAACTTATCAGTAGATATAAGAATGTTTTAATTTTTCCCCCTGCATACTGGTGCTCAGACTATTAAGCTGTTTGAATATATCTGCTAAATATGCCAGTTTGGTGCACCAAATCTCACAACTAAGATATTCACAAAATGTTTTTGTTTCCTTCTTCAAAAAAAAGTTAGCAGCTCTTTTTTCAGCTCATATACGCGACATAAAACCTTCCCTCTTGACAACCATCGAACTTAGTATGTAAAATTAAACATTCATATTGTGCATCCATATCTTTGCAAAGGTTTTTGAACAGGCGTGTTTTTAATAGCCTCATTTTCACAAAATTAACCATTTTGACTTGATCTAGTACATTTTTTAACTCAATTCCTAATGTCTTTGAAACAAGTACTTCCCTATGTAAAAAGCAATGAGTGAATATGGCATTTGGATTTTCCTTTTTTACGAGTGTAGTGAATCCTTTGATTGATCTGATCATGGATGGAGCCCCATCCGTACAAATACCAACACATGACTTCCAGGACAATTTCCATTTTGCTAAATAGCCAGTCAAAATATCAAAGATGTCTCGACCTCTTGTGGTTCCTGGAAGTTCCTCGCAACAAAAGAATTGATTAACTATATTATTTTCGTCAATAAAATGAATAAATGCCAAAAGGTGTGTTCTGCCACTAATATCAGTTGATTCGTCAACTTGCAAAGCAAAATCTGAATTTTGAAGTTTATTACATACATTTTCTTCTTGTCAGCTGATAAATCTTTTATCCTGCTATGAACAGTATCATTAGAAACAGGAATCTTCATAATTTCTTTTTCTGCTTCGCTACCAAACATTCTCTTAACAATTTTATGGCATACAGGTATAAGTGACTCCACTATGGTATGTGGCTTCATTTCTTGCGCAATAGCTTCTGAGATTTTGTAAGAAGCTATTTGAGCTTTATCAGACAATTTCATGATTTTTTCAAAGTTAGTTGCTTGTTTTGATTGCTGGCATAATAATCTTTTGAAACAGTTTGAGTCTTTTCCCTGATCATTTGGATGTTTAGATGTGAAATGTGTCTTTAATTTGCTAGGAACCATACTTTCATTCGCCAGTTTTTCACCACACACGACACATAATGGGAGAGGACAATTTTCATTTCCATACGAAGAAAAACCAAAACTCAAATAACTCTCATCATAATGGCGATGAACAGTTTTGGAAATCTTCCTCTGTTTATTTATCTGGGTGTTTTTCAAAGTGTTATTTTCGTTATCATTGTTTTCACAACCATCATTGCTGCATTTTCTTATAATAAATTTATCCATTTCGAGGGTGCTGCAATTATTATCATTGAATAGATTTAGAATAGCACTGCAAAACCACTTTGTCACAAAATAGGAAGAAAGCAGACTGAGAGCCACAGCCCACACCTAATAGTTGGGAAGTTATACAAAATAATCCGTAATAGCAAATTACTATTGTTTTTATGCAGTTTACTAGGTAACTGGTAACTAGATTTACGAACGTTTCCATGAAATCACGCGACATCCACCGGGCTTTAGGAATTATCTTTTAAATCCTTAAAAAATTACTTTAATATTATATACAGGGTGTCCCAGAATTAACTATCTATTTCAATGAAATTGGACAAATTTTTTAAAAACACTTTTATTTATGTTTATCATGTTTAATATGTGTTAAAAATGTATAAATTTCTAAATTTTTTTCATAATTTTATTTTCATAATTTTTTCATTATCTGGTCCAATGAAAGACCGTCTGAAGTCATAGAATGGCAAAGAGACTCCAAAAGTTAACGTGTGGCTTGGAATGACCAAATCCAAAATTTATGGGCTCCATCTTGTTGAAACACATTATCAAGAATGCCATCATCAAGAAGCTGCGGTTCGAGAAACTGCTGAAGCATATCAAGGTAGACGGTACCTGTTACAGTTGCTTCCGCAAAGAAGAATGGGCCATAAATTTTGGATTTGGTCATTCCAAGCCACACGTTAACTTTTGGAGAGTCTCTCTGCCATTCTATGACTTCAGACGGTCTTTCATTGGACCAGATAATGAAAAAATTATGAAAATAAAATTCTGAAAAAAATTTAGAAATTTATACATTTTTAACACACATTAAACATGATAAACATAAATAAAAGTGTTTTTAAAAAAAATTTGTCAGATTTCATTGAAATAGATAGTTAATTCTGGGACACCCTGTATAAACACACAAATACCTTTAATTATAATACAAAAATTATATTTTTCATAAATATTTAATAATTGTTGTTGTTATTATTTCATGAGCATCATTTTCTGTAATATAATAATCAAAATTATTTTTGCAGTTTATTAAAGTTCCCCAGAATTTTTTTTTTTTTTTGGTGGTTGAAACGTTTTCTTTGGTTATTCAAAATGGGACTACTAGGTAATTTAGACCAAAACTTAGTTTGTTCTGGATGAGACTTTGGTTTGAGACTAAATTTTCACATCAAAATACCAGTAAAAATATAATTGCCATCACTGTTTCGCGGCACACCTCAGAAGGCTTCGTGGCACACCGGTTCAGAACCACTGACATATACTAAGGCCATTTTTATAAATCTTCATTCACTCTATGTAAATGAAGTCTTATTGCCGCGATATTTTCAGGTGTTGATTCTGTAGTTTGTCCTCACTACATCGCTTTCATTGAAGAGAAGGCAAAGAGTCACGGACTGCAGAGAGAAGTGGAGCGTTTAAAAGAAGCGTTGGAAGTAGTGAAAGAGGAATCAAAATGTGAGGTTGAAAGTTTAAAAGAAGATATAAGAACATTGAATCAAATGCTTATTCAGAGAAATGTAAATCCTGATGATGATATTGACATCAAGGAAGAGAAAATAGAATTGAAACCATTTGATGTCTTCTCTTGACGATTGTAAGTAATCTGCAACAACCAAGTACAAAAATGTAGTACATTTTAATGAGAAAAGTGTGGATAAACGTGTCTTGGAATTAAATTGGGAGGGGAGAGGTGTCAGTCTTCAAGGTTTCAGGTTTGTTGTCATTGATCGATTGACTCAGTCACATTCATCAAATAAAAAGTGGCAAGGGAATTTATTGCCATCTTTTGAGAGAGAAATCGATAGTTGAAACGTTTTAAGTGACCATCGTGAAGGCATTTCGTTGGAAGACCAAAGTACAACTATGCAAATCATTGAAACTTATTCTGGCAGTTAAAAATTTTCTCTAGAATGAAAATAGAATAAAATCTCGTTTCTGATCCTTTGTTTGAAGCATGTTGTTCCCTAACATTCCCTTAGGAATGGATTACCAAATTCAAAGTTATCAGTTAGGATCATTTTTTTCGTCAAAGGATTTCAGCTTATCATACTGGTTATGGTTGTAGGGTTATTAAACTTGGAACGTAAAGATCCCGGGTTCGACTTCGGCTAATTCCTCTGGCAGGAGACTACATTGTGGCCATGTTGCAACACAGCTTCCAAAGATCAGAGAGGTTAACCGATGTTGGATCTATTCAATAATTGGATGAGTAACCATCCTTTTCATTTGGGTGTAGTGATAGTTCGGATTTCAGGTAAAACTGTACCTTCCCTTTAGGTTGCCTACACTCGTACTTTTTTCCTACTTTCCTTTAAATTTCCTCTTTCCTTTTTAGACATACTGAGATTACCTTGCGATACTTGTTGCTGCTATATTGTCAGAATTATTTTAAGCAGTATAAGGTTCGATACTTCGAAGTCGTGTGTGTGTGTGTATGGCAATATATTATTTATTTTTACATATCCTGATGATTAACCAAAGGTCATCGAGTGCTTGCTCAAATTGTCATTTTTGTCGTTTCCTTTGTTTTATTTTAGGGAAATAGGTATTGAGCTGAGGACTATTTAAGCAGTTAGAAAATGATGGGATAAATATCAAAGAACCTTTGTTATTGAGCAGTAATGGTTCAAATTTTATTAAAACTGTTTTGAATATCAACAACAGTGCCAATGAAACCAGTCGGAAAAGGTTGGTAGATATAGGAGGGGAGGAAGGAATAGCAGTTTCACCGGCGGTTCGACTGCTGGAATCGTATCGCGCCAAAACAGATATGATGCAAAGAAATAAGGAGAACGTAGGATGAGGAAGGGAGCAATTAAAAAGGAAACGGGAGAAAGGGCACAATGAACGGCGAAGAGAGCAAGAGATTCAACCTGGACCCAAATAAATGGAGGGCAGGAGACCAGTTCAACGGAGGAGGAGGCGGCGGCGGCGGCGGCTTTCGATACAGGCATGAGGTAACCGAGAGAGAGAGAGAGAGAGAGAGAGAGAGTTACAAGGAAAAGAAGTACCTCAAAAGGCCTTGCGGCCCATACCGAGGAGGTACCAATGGCAACGGGTGCCAGGGAAAATTTTGTCTTTCAAACTATGCTAGCAGTAGTAGAAAACTGGATAGAAAAGTAGAAGGCTCTCTCCCCACCCTCCGCTCCCTCCCTGCCAGAGGCAGGTACGGAAAAAGGTTGAAGAAAATACCTTGACCCTGGAAAAGTAGCCAAGGAAATTTTACAGGAAAGTGGAGAATATATAAATAGCTCTATATTTAGCTTGCTCACAGAGACACCGAGCAAGCGAACTCCTGCAGAGTTTTCTGAGGTTTTAATCTTAAACTATGAGTGTGTTCTGTACTTTGTCTAGCCTATTTTTAAACAGATTTACACTTTGACTGGAAACATCCTCTGAGGGAAGTTGGTTCCAGATATCAACTATTTTACAGGAAAAGAAATTTCCGCAGACTGAGGTCCTAAATGTCTTTACACACTCAAATAGTGTGCAAGATTTCGTCTAACCTTTTCTTGAACTGATCCACAGAGGAACTGTTCACAACTTCCGAAGGTAACCTGTTCCATGTGTCACAGATCTTATACGTAACGTAATTCCCACACACACTAGTCCTAAACCGTTTCAAATCCAACTTCCAACCATTGTTGCGAGTTGGGTTATCATTTAAACTAAACATACTTCTAAAATCGACATCGTTGAACCCTCGTAAGAGCTTGAAAACCTCGATCAGTTGACCGCGCAGCCTCCGAGTTTCAAGCGAAAACAAGTTCAGGGCGCGTAACCGTCGATTGTAGCCCATATGCCTAACGGAAGGGATCAACTTTGTGGCCCTCGCCTGCACTCGCTCCAGCCTCTCAATATCTTTCCTGAGGGTGGGCGACCAGAACTGCACAGCATACTCCAGGTACGGCCGAACAAGGGAATTGTACAGTGAGAGCACAATCTCCTTGTTCCGAAACTGAAATTGCCTCCTGATATAACCCAATAGTTTCTGGGCTTTCTTTTCCACCTCTACACACTGTTTCGTAAACTTAAGGTCGCTGCTAATTAGCACACCCAAGTCCTTTTCTAAATCAGTCACCTCGATATTACTGCCCAACATCGAGTAGTCCGACTTGGGATTGGCGTAGCCAATGTGCATCACTTTGCATTTACCCAAGTTAAACGGCATTTGCCATTTTTCGGACCACTCTCCTATCCTACCTAGGTCCGCACGCAGTTCCTCGATCGCTTCGGGCGTCCCAACATTGGCCCCAAGCTTGGTGTCATCAGCGAATTTGGCGATCCGACTGACGATGCCACCGTCGATATCATTTATGTAAATGGTAAACAACAGTGGCCCCAAAACGGAACCCTGAGGAACCCCACTAGTGACCGAGGCCCAACCCGAACTAGCCCCTTTAATTACCACCCTCTGCCGCCTATTCCTTAGCCAGTTTTCAATCCACCTACCTATTTCCCCACCGATACCCAGCGCGCGCACTTTCGCCATTAGCCGGCGGTGAGGTACCTTATCAAAGGCTTTCTGAAAGTCGAGATAAAGTATATCAATCGCCCTACTCTTATCGTACTCACTCAACATGACGTGGAAAAACTCGAGCAAGTTGGTGAGACACGACCTATGCCGTCTAAACCCATGTTGGGAGTCCCCAAGCAGCTTGTAGGAATCCAAATGGTCAACGATTCTATCAGCTATTATCCTTTCTAATAATTTACCTACAACTGAAGTGAGACTAATAGGACGATAGTTCCCTGGACTTTCGTGATCCCCTTTCTTAAAGATAGGGGTCACGTTGGCCTCTCTCCAGTCACCAGGCACCTGGCCCATCTCCAACGATTTGTTGAAGACTGTAGCCAGGTGGGGAGCCACCTGGTCGCGCACTTCTCGCAAAACACTGGGGAGAAACTGGTCTGGCCCAGGAGCCTTAAACGCGCTCAGTTTGTCTATTCTATGAGCAACGACTGTCGCGGTACATCTAACACTATCCAGGTCAGCACCTTCGTGCCTCACAGCTGGCTCGGGGATGACGCGGGTATCCTCCCTGGTGAACACTCCCGCAAAGTACTCATTAAGCACCTTAGCGATGTCCGCGTCGGAGGTCCGCAGAACGCCGCTTCCGTCCTTTAAAGGACCTATCATGCTTCTAATAGGCTTTCTACTATTAACATAACTGAAGAACTCCTTAGGGTTCCTCTTGCAGAGGCTTGCCACCCGTAGTTCTTCGTTACGTTTCGCTAGCCTAACCTTCGCCTTCACTTCCCTACACAGGCGGACATACGCTTCAGTGTTCTCATGGGAACGATTGGCCTTCGCCCTCCTATACACTACTTTCCTATTTCGGATAGCCAAAGCGATGCCACGATTGAACCACTTAGGCTGCGTTGAAGCAGGGGTGACCAGTTTTGAGGGTATGGCAGCAGACTGCAGCACCATAAACTCATCCCGGAATGCACTCCACACTCCCTCAACATCGCCGCCAACCTCTAACCCCATCTCTGCTACGCTATCCCTGAGGCTAACAAAGTTCGCCCGCCGGAGATCGAGCTTACTGCCTCTCGAGTTACTACGCTTCACCCGAGGGACGCACACACGGAACCTAATAATACCGTGATCACTCCCGCCCAACGATTCGTCAACGGTGAGGCCAGTGACGAGGTTGTCTTCGGTCGTGAATACTAAGTCTAGAACGCTTTCGCCTCGTGTAGGCTCGTTGACCCACTGAGTGAGGAAGTTCTCATCAGCAAAGTCAACTAGCCTCCTCCCTTCAGCATCGGCAGTCCTGTTTTCCCACTTTATGCCGCGACAGTTGAAGTCTCCTAAAACTACACACACCCTATCCCCTAGCAGGCTACTGAGTTCGGTGTACAGGGCTGTATCCTCCTCGAGGAGGAGATGCGGAGGTCTGTACACCAAGATTAACCTATAGTTCGTCCCTCCCACGTTCAGATCGACGCCAAGCAGCTCCCGTTCCGACCGGAACTGGCAGTCAACCGGACTCAACGTGTCTCTGACGTATATTAGTACCCCACCCCCCTCCCCACGGGTGCGGTCTTTGCGAAACATTCTATACCCGGGAATTTCGAACTCCCCAACGTAGTCCCTACGATCAGTATGAATCCAGGACTCGGTGATAGCAACGATATCCTGGTATTCTGATGCTAAGAGCGCCCGTAGCTCGCGAAACTTGTTCCTAATTGACCTAGCATTAAAAGCATTGCACGGAGGGAGCCTTCCCTATTCTGACCGCCCCCTACCACGACCCGTTTCCCGAACAGCCAAGGCTGTCGGGAGTTGAAGAGCCCCTCACTAACGAGGGGGCAACTTCCACAGGAGACTGAGCCCCCTCCAACGTAGGAGGAGGGTCACCCATCTGTACTTCGCCGCACCCTTCAGTCGAAGGTACGTCCGCCACCGGCTCATCCTCATCTCTCCCCGGTGGGGGCCCATCATCTCTCCCAGGACTCGACCTCACCATTCTGTATAGGTGCCGGTCGAGCAGCGCGCCTAGCACACCTTTACCCTTGTCATTGAGGTGGACACCATCCCTCTGGTAAAGGTCCCACCTACCCGAAAATGCATCGAAGGGGTCAATAAACTTCACGCCCAGCGGAACGCACAAGTCTTGTACCCTCTCGTTGATACCAATGACCTTACTGAGCGAGTGGTCACTGACATTCATTCGCGGTAAAATACCCATTAACATTCCCCTGTCTGTCTTCAGTTTTAGATCATCCGCAAGAGACATGATCTCGGTGATGATCCCTTCTGTAAGACCTACCCCACCGCCTTTGAGGAACAGGTCATTGCCACCAGCGTGGACAACGATCGCAGTCCTCCGACTATCCACGCGCACCTTCTCTACCTCCTTCCTTAAGTGCGCCGTTCCCCGCCCAGGTAAGCACCTTACCTTCCTCCCATCCCGGTTTGCAGAAGCAAAGTACTTCTCCTGGCCCCTGATCTGCGAGTCCCAATCAAAACGGTGTCTTCCTCCTTCGAGCACAGGAGACTAAAGCGGTTAGAGGTCTTGACAGGGGCAACTGGGGTCTCAGGCTTCGGCTTCGCAGCCTTCTTGCCCGAGACCTTTCGAAACCCGTCGCCACCCATACACGCAGTTACACCACCCGACCCACCCCGACAGGTAGCTACATCCTTCGGTTTCTTTGGGCCATCCGCAGGCCCCTTCCCACCCTTCTCTATCGATCCCTTCCCACCCTTCTCTATCAGCCCCTTCTTTGAGCCCTCCCTTTGTTCTTGATACTTAATCTTACAGTTTGAATCTGCTGGTGTGTTTTTAATTTGATCTTGTCCACTGGGTTGGATTTCCAGTGCTACGACCCTAGCTTCAAGCTTTTTTACTAATTCCTTTAGCTCTTTAACTTCCTTTTCGTGGTTGTCTCTAAGTTTACAAAACAAACATACACTAAGGGATGTGATATCGCTGATATTACCCTCTGGGAAGTCTACGCACCAATGATTAACTTTACATTTAAAGCAGAACACACTCATAGTTTAAGATTAAAACCTCAGAAAACTCTGCAGGAGTTCGCTTGCTCGGTGTCTCTGTGAGCAAGCTAAATATATATTATATATATAGAGAGAGAGAGAGAGAGAGAGACTCTCTCTCCTTGGCCCATACCGAGGAGGTACCAATGGCAACGGGTCCCAGGGAAAATTTTTGTCTTTCAACTATCCTAGCAGTAGTAGAAAACTGGATAGAAAAGTAGAAGGCTCTCTCCCCACCCTCCGCTCGCTCCCTGCCAGAGGCAGGTACGGAAAAAGGTTGAAGAAAATACCTTGACCCTGGAAAAGTAGCCAAGGAAATTTTACAGGAAAGTGGAGAATATATAAATAGCTCTATATTTAGCTTGCTCACAGAGACCGAGCAAGCGAACTCCTGCAGAGTTTTCTGAGGTTTTAATCTTAAACTATGAATGTGTTCAGTACTTTGTCTAGCCTATTTTTAAACAGATTTACACTTTGACTGGAAACAACCTCTGAGGGAAGTTGGTTCCAGATATTAACTATTTTATAGGAAAAGAAATTTCCGCAGACTGAGGTCCTAAATGTCTTTACACACTCAAATAGTGTGCAAGATTTCGTCTAACCTTTTCTTGAACTGATCCACAGAGGAACTGTTCACAACTTCCGAAGGTAACCTGTTCCATGTGTCACAGATCTTATACGTAACGTAATTCCCACACACACTAGTCCTAAACCGTTTCAAATCCAACTTCCAACCATTGTTGCGAGTTGGGTTATCATTTAAACTAAACATACTTCTAAAATCGACATCGTTGAACCCTCGTAAGAGCTTGAAAACCTCGATCAGTTGACCGCGCAGCCTCCGAGTTTCAAGCGAAAACAAGTTCAGGGCGCGTAACCGTCGATTGTAGCCTATATGCCTAACGGAAGGGATCAACTTTGTGGCCCTCGCCTGCACTCGCTCCAGCCTCTCAATATCTTTCCTGAGGGTGGGCGACCAGAACTGCACAGCATACTCCAGGTACGGCCGAACAAGGGAATTGTACAGTGAAAGCACCATCTCCTTGTTCCGAAACTGAAATTGCCTCCTGATATAACCCAATAGTTTCTGGGCTTTCTTTTCCACCTCTACACTCTGTTTCGTAAACTTAAGGTCGCTGCTAATTAGCACACCCAAGTCCTTTTCTAAATCAGTCACCTCGATATTATTGCCCAACATCGAGTAGTCCGACTTGGGATTGGCGTAGCCAATGTGCATCACTTTGCATTTACCCAAGTTAAACGGCATTTGCCATTTTTCGGACCACTCTCCTATCCTACCTAGGTCCGCACGCAGTTCCTCGATCGCTTCGGGCGTCCCAACATTGGCCCTAAGCTTGGTGTCATCAGCGAATTTGGCGATCCGACTGACGATGCCACCGTCGATATCATTTATGTAAATGGTAAACAACAGCGGCCCCAAAACGGAACCCTGAGGAACCCCACTAGTGACCGAGGCCCAACCCGAACTAGCCCCTTTAATTACCACCCTCTGCCGCCTATTCCTCAGCCAGTTTTCAATCCACCTACCTATTTCCCCACCGATACCCAGCGCGCGCACTTTCGCCATTAGCCGGCGGTGAGGTACCTTATCAAAGGCTTTCTGAAAGTCGAGATAAAGTATATCAATCGCCCTACTCTTATCGTACTCACTCAACATGACGTGGAAAAACTCGAGTGAGTGAGTGAGACAGACGCTTTCCTCGCTGCATCGTCCACGCGCTCATTGCCTGGACCGCTGACGTGGGAGGGCACCTAGCAAAAGGCTATCTACTTTCGGCGTGAGGAGAGAAGAACAAACCAGTCCTGAATCTTGCACATCACTGGGTGAAGATATTCGAGGGAGAACAAGATCCCGACCGTGCCACGAGAATCCGAGTAAATAACGAAAGACTGGGAGAGGAGTTGGAGAATAAAATGGAGGGCCATGAGAATAGCCGAGAACTCTGCTGTGAAGATTGAAGCTGGTGGTGGAAGGGAAACCGATTTTGTCACTGATGGAAATGCTGCTGCGCAGCCCACCCTGAACGGTGAGCGAGACTCATCACTGTACACGGGGATAGAATGGCAAGAGGAGTCAGAAAAATTGTTTGAGGGCGAGAGGAGGAAGTTGTAACTTGGGTGTAGTAAAGCACCATATATCAAGTTTAGGGCCTAAACTTGATATATAGTGCTACTCAAACTAATTTGTGACCTAGATAACACACTATAAACCACTTTTTCTTAACTTATTGATAGAGAAATGTTAAAGGAACAAAATATTCATTTATTAAGTACTTTTGTAAATTGGTGCCCAAGAGGTCAAATATTGACCAACATTTATTTTCAAGGTCAAATTTTTTTGTTTATATACAATAATAATATGGAAAAACTATACACGCTTACAACATGGTATCGTATGTGGTACCTTTACTTCTTAATTAAATATAAATTTATTAATGAATTTAATTAAATATCTATACAAAATTGCCTCGGGATTGGCGGCATAGCCTATTGGGGATGAAATAATTGCCATACATACATAGAACTCATATGTAGGCATCGGGCCTGCTTGACAACAAGAAAACCAAATTTATTATTTCGTGTTCAAAATTTTCCACTGCCGACTCATGAAAATTACATCGAGAGAAGAGTCAACGAACTTTGCAAATTCGGCAAATACTAAAATACGAAGATTGTATTATATCGGCTCGCTCGGAGCTGCGTATGTCACGCGATGCTTTAAGCAAGGAAGATGTACTTTATCTTCCTATAAGTTCTGAGTGAAATCCTCATAATATAAAACCTAATAACTATAAAAAGGATAGGCCTATTCCTTCAGGTATTTAAATAGTGACTGCCTATATTAGTTACATCAAATCAACTCATTGTGTAACTCCATCGTACCGCGGCCCTACATCGAAACAGAAGCGAGGCCCAACGAAATAATAAGGTAAGACAATTTCTTTCTTTACCATTAGGCAGCGCAAATACCGAAGGCAAATAAACATAGAGGTCCTTTAAAGACCTACATATACATAACTCTCTAACGAAAAAGCGTTGGGCTTTTGTCGTTAACTCTCCACTGAAATCTGCTGGATATTTCCAATGGATGAGGGTAACAGGTAATCAACCCATAGCCCTATAGTTTTTTCACAAATAATTATGCCAATTTTGAAAGGAATCCTCACAACATGCTGATTCCAAATACAGGGTGAGTCACGACGAAATGTCATAACTTCGGGAGCTTGTAGCCGAGATCATTCCCAGTCAAAAACTTCATATGAACATTGGTCCGATTCTTAACCGTTATGTAGTTATGGATGTTTGAATAAGCATGCGCATGAATGACCTTGAACTAAATTGACAGTTACCGAACTGAACTAACTATGCAGTTGTGTTTCACAGCGTACAGTTGATGTTTTGTGCGTTCAATATGCCTTTTAGGCTTTTACGTTTTCAAATGCCGATATGGTGTATGTTTACGGATTTTGCGATGGAAATACTGCTGCTGCTGTCGCTGAGTACCAGCGACGTTTTCCAAATCGCAGAATTCCGGATCGACGAGTGTTTAGCAACGCTTTCCGGAGATTGCGAGAGAGCGATTCATTTCCTAACGTTACTGTTTTATCTGAGGGTCTGGTACAACAAGATGTGGCTGAACAAGAAAACATTATTCAGATGGTACAGCGGAGTCCTCATGTCAGTACGCGAAGAATTTTCACACGTCTTAGAGTTCCTCAAACGAGACTATGTAGAACGTTACACGAAGAAGGCGTGTATCCATACCACGTACAGCACGATCAGCACCTCCAACCTGGTCAGAAATGAATCCTCATGCCATTGTGGAAAGTAATTTTCAACATTGGTTCAGTGTCAATGTGTGGTGTGATATTCTCTACGCTCAGCTGATTGGTCCATTTATCTTTGAAGGTGGTCTTACAGATGACATTTATATACTATTTCTGCAAGACCAACTGCCGTCACTGTTAGAAGTATCTTTGGCAACAATAAGACGGAGCTCCTCCCCATTTTAGCCGTGCAGTGAGAACGCATCTCGATGATCGCTTCCCTGGTTGATGGATCGGTCGTGGTGTACAGAATACAGAATTGGCCAACCAGGTCTCCGGACCTAACCCCTCTAGATTTTTATCTGTGGGGGCGCATGAAATCTAGTGTACCAGAGAAAAGTGAAAACACGAGATGTATTGCTCCGTCGCATTTTGGATGCTGTAGCCCTCATAAAGGACAATCGTAATGAACTAATGCGAGCTACACGCGCGATTCACAGACGAGCCGCGATGTGTACTGAGGCCGAGGGTAGGCATTTTGAACAGTTATTGTAAATTCATGAAAAAACTTTAGCAGCTATTTGTTCGCTTATTCTTATTTTTAAATCCGTTAAGAATCGGATGTGTGTAAGTGTAATATGAAGTTTTTGAGTGGGAATGACCTCCGCTATAAGCTCCCGAAGTTATGACATTGTCGTGACTCACCCTGTACATATAGTTTTATGGGTCTCTTCCAAAGCTGGGCACAAACCGTTAATCCGTTAATCGTTAATTAACGAAGTTAACTTTTTCGTTAACGATTTAACTTTTAAGTTAACTTTGAAAATCATTATCGGACTAATTAACTTCCGTTACATTTAACTTCCGTTAACTCAAGTCCGTTAACCCAAAAAATTCATAAATAAACGTTTAAAAGTTTCTATTATTTTCAGTGCTGAGCAGGTGCGCAATTAATCCGCCACTGTTAATAGTGATGAACGAATTTCCATTTCCGCAGTGCAAAATCAGGCGATATATTTGTTTCCGTCGCCACAATTTGTGTCTTACCAAATATGGTAGTTATTTATGACATTGGTTTGAGCAAAACATGGTCGACTGTAAAATCAGGCGGAAAGATTTGCCATTTGAGTTGAATGTTTCAACTTCTTTCAAGAAATATCACGAGCATTTTAAGGCACTTTCTTGGGTGAGCAAGTGTTGGTGGACTTTTTCATCAAGTTCAACACAGCCATCCCCTCCAGTGCTGCAGTGGAGCGTTTGTTCTCTATGGGCAAGGACATCCTGAGGGCCAAGAGATCATCCCTGTCTGATGAAAACTTTGATATGCTAATTTTCATGAAGGGCAACATGCATCTCATGGACAAAATGGAGAACGAGAAGAAGAGGGAAAATTAAATTATATATATATATTGTGTTTTTCATTTTTTTTATAATAAAAGTTAACGTTAACGGTTTATCGGTAACTTCCGTTACATGTTTAACGGTTAACGAAGTTAACTTTTTGGTTAACGGATTAGCGGTTAACGAAGTTAACTTTTTGGTTAACGGTGCCCACCACTGGTCTCTTCTTACCTTCTTACCAGGCGCCTGGTAGACCTAAAACGGTCTGTCAGTTGGGAGCCCTCGGACGAGACTCCTCCATGCCTCACGATCTCCACACATCAAGTTCGCCCGTTGGAGACTGATTCCACACTTCTCGACAGCACTCTTGATGTTATCCATCCATCGGATCTTGGGTCTTCCAACTGGTCTTCTGTTTTGAGGACCCCATTCCAGCATTCTTCGTGCTGTCCTTTCCATCGGCATTCGTTGGACATGCCCGTACCATCTCAGTTGGTTCCTCTCATTATTCTCATTAACCGAAGTTACACCCAATCGCCTTCTTATTTCAGTGTTCCTTATTTTATCCAATCTACTTACTACTCCTATCAATCTCTCTCAGGACCCTCATTTCAGCTGCTTGCAGTTTTCCCCTCGCCTTGTGGTTAGAGCCCAAGTCTCGCTGCCGTATAGTAAGATTGGTTTCAATATTGTTGAGTATATATGCGTCTTTACATTTTTAGGGATGTTTTGGTCTTTCAATAGGGGGTACAGGAAGGAAACATTCCTGCTATATTTAGCAATTCTTTCATTCACCTCTGCATCCATACCCGCACCATTTGCTATCACACTACCAAGGTATTTAAATGTGTCCCGTCTTTTTCATTTCCCTTCCTCCAACAAAGATTCCATCCTCGTTCGCTCACCTCGTTACCACCATATATTCAGTTTTATCATAATTCAGTTTGTCCATACTCCCTCAATCTCTCATCCTACCTCTGTATAATTCTCCAGGGATTGTGCATATCATCAGCATATCCAAAAATATCTATTTCCTCTTCAATTTCCTCAGTTGTGTGTTCCATAACCCTGTTAATGTAGGCAATAAATAAAATGGGTGACAACACTCCCTTGTTTAACTCCTGTACTTACATCAAACCACTCCTCCGATCCCACCACTGTGCTCTGGGAGACCCTATAGGTGCTCATTACTGCTCTCAGAAGCTTGCGTGGCGCACTCTCACTCAAAACCACCCACAGCTTCTTCTTGGGCACACTATCAAATGCCTACTCCAGATCAAAAAAACACATGAAGCGGTCCAAATTGAATTCTCGGCTCTTCTCAAAATATTGTCTTGTGGCTGAAATTTGATTTATAGTACTCCGGCCTGCACGAAAGCCACATTGATACTCCAGTAACCCAGGTTCCAGTATGTTTCATATTCTATGTTCCAAAATCCTTTCGTATATTTTCTCCACATGACACATCAAAGATATGTTATAATGTTTCAGACCAACAAAGACCTTAGGATCCACTCATGGCTGGTCTACCTAACTGTGTTTGTATTGTGTATGTCCTCCGTGGTGGCGGAGGGGACCTACAGTTTTACGTGGGTTCCGAACCACAAGAACATAAGAAATTTATTATAAAAACTGCCTGTACATTGGCAACGACCAATTTTTACAAAACTAAATAATTATCGATTTAAAACTAAAGATAGAATCTCTGGATCCAGAGGATGAAGTCATAATAGACCACTATCCACAAATATGTTACACACTATATCTATTTATAACCGACATGCAAATATATCAGATCCAAAGAATCCAGTCAATTTCATTACGGTATCCATCAATACCAGTACCTTGCCAACCAAAAATAAGTCACGGTCCATATCGATTGCGGACCAAGTCAAAATTTACAACCATATACATTACAATATATATACTTAGGAGGAAAGGTGTAGATGTGGCTGTAAAGACTGTACAGTAATGTAGAAATGTGTGTGCACCCATTTTGGGTCTCCCATTTAAAGGTGTTTGTCGGGCAAGTGAAGATCATGAGTTTTTCAATACCTCACAGTACTATGGGGGACACCACTCGGCAGAGGAATCTCTTTAAATGGGGTGTGTAAGGACAGTGTGTCCCCTAACCCAAGATGCTGCCTCCCTATATCCCACAACACTTGTGTTGAGCTGTGGGATCTATCACTACAAAGCCTTAATTTTACTACCTTAAACTATACCCAATCTATCAACATATGCGTCTAATCGATTTTTAAACATGTTTATAGACGTGCTACTAATTACTTCTACCGGCAAACTATTCCAGCTATTTACTATTCTATGCGTAAAAAAGTTTTTGCCAACTGCTGCCTCGAACCTTCTACTTGTCAACTTACACCTGTTATTTCTAGTCCTATTATATTGAGATTTCGAAAAAGCTATCTCTATCTACGTTATCGAACCCATTCATAATTTTGAAAACCTGGATTAGATCACCCCTTAGCCTCCTAGTCTCGAGTGTAGTCAATTTTAACTCCTTAAGCCTATCCTCGTACGACTTTGACCTAAGCGACGGAATCATCTTAGTTGCTCGTCTTTGAACTCTTTCGATTTTGTCTATATCTTTGCGCATATGCCGATTCCAAAATTGGACCGCGTACTCCAAATGGGGTCTAACTAATGATTTATAAAGAGGAACTATAATATCGCGCGATTTGTACTCAAAATTTCGAGCTATAAAACCTAACACTTTGTTCGCTTTATTGACCGCTGCTGTACTTTGTTTCGCTACTTCTAAATCACCAGTGACTATAACTCCTAAATCTTTTTCCTGTTCTTCGCTTGTTAAATCTTTATTGACATATATACGCAAAATTACCGTTACGCGAACCTATATGCAAAATTTTGCACTTATCAACGTTAAATCTCATTTGCCATGTGACTGACCAATCAACGATTTTATTCAGATCTTCCTGAATTTTACCTCTATCTTCGTCAGTAATCGCCCTACCACCCAGCTTCGTGTCATCCGCAAACTTTGAAACTGTACTGACTAGGCCGACATCTAAATCGTTAATATATATATATATAAGAAAAAAGCAAGGGGCCCAATACAGAACCCTGAGGAACGCCACTCGCTCCATCAGCCCAACACGACTCCGCTCCATCAACGACCACCCTCTGTTTCCTACCTCGCAACCACTCTTCTAGCCAATTTATTACTACACCCCTGATTCCATGAGCCTTAGTTTTTTCAATGAGTCTTTTGTGCGGCACGGTGTCAAACGCTTTTTGAAAATCTAAATACACTACATCAACCGCCCGATGTCTATCGTAAACGTCAACCACGCTTTGGAAAAATTCTAAAAGATTAGTAAAGCAAGATTTGTTTCGCCTAAAACCGTGCTGCGTATTTCTAACTAGTTTATGCAATTGTAAGTGTTCGACTATACGATCCCTAATTATTGATTCCAGTAGCTTACCTACAACAGACGTTAAACTGATTGGCCTATAATTTCCCGGCGCACCTTTATCGCCTTTCTTAAAGATAGGTGTTACGTTTGCTAACTTGAAATTATCTGGTACGCACCCCTCAGAAATAGACGCATTAAAAATGTTTGTTAACGGCACAACAATGCTATCTTTTAATTCTTTTAGTTGTATGGGATATATGGAATCCGGCCCCGGTGATTTACGCGTTTTCATTTTATCAATATACCTCATTACCTCCCCTTCACTAACCACGATATTATCCAAAATATTACCATTATCAAAAGGTAATGTCTATGACCGTAGGGATATTCGTTACATCTTCTATAGTAAAAACTGACGTAAAAAATTCGTTTAGCAAGGTAGCAATTTGCTTGTTTTCAGAAACTAGATCTCCGTTTACAATTTTCAACGGCCCCAAGACACTTTTTACTGGATTTCTATTATTGACGTATTGAAAGAATCGCTTGGGGTTTTCTTTACCGTCACGAGCTATGAAGATTTCAAATTCGCGCTTGGACTTTTTTATTACACTTTTCGCTTCACGCCTTAGAGATATGTAGTTGTTTCGTAACCACAAATTGTCTTTATCGCACTTATGTAGCCGATAAGCCCTATCTACTCTTTATAATGTCTCCTACTCTAGAAGTAAACCCCAAGGGCTTGTTTACTTTCGCACGCTTAATTTTGTACAGTACACATTCCTCAGTTATAGTCCTAAATACCGTTTCGAACGATTCCCACATTAGTTTTGCGTTGGAGTTCCCCATTACGTTTTCCCAATTGACGTGTGGCAATTTATTTCGAAATTTACAAAAGTCTGCGTGCTGGAAGTTAGGAATTTTAGTCGAGTTAGTTGGTTTCGAGTGACTTACTGAGATCGCTATTGCTTAACGGTTCTATTACTTGAAGATCAGTAATTAGCCTATCATCCGTAGTTATTACTAAATCTAAAATACTGTCCAATATCGTAGGTTCCCCAACCTTTTGAATAAGAAAGCTATCCTTGAGAAAATTAACTAAACGATTACCTTCCGCGTCTCCCTACATTGTATCGTAATTCACGTTGGCCCAATTAAAGTCACCCATAACTAAAGCCTGCTCACTAGCGATTATTCTCTTTAGTTCACGATATAACGCTTCGTCCGTATCAGCTGTTTGATTAGGGGGCCTATATATAACCGCAACAAGAAGTTTGAAATCGTTCAATTTAAGTTCTGCTATAGTCGAGTCTATCGGTTCTGGAATTGTGTGCTTTACTTCTATAACGTTCGCAATATTATCTTTGATATACAACATAACACCGCCTCCTCGCCTACCTATTCTGTTTTTAACAAAAAGTCTATAACCTTTAATTTGATGCTCCCCTACAAAGTCACGTGTTTCAGTGCTAAGCCACGATTCACTTATCGCAATTACATCATAGTCTTTACAAGCAATTAAAGAAAAAAATTCGTTTATTTTATTTCGTAGGCTACGAGCATTTAGGGATAGAACCTTCAAATTGTTTGTAACTGCGACACCTTTGCGAGCGCAGGGGAAATTTGTGGAATTTACGTTGGGACCTTTCGAGTTACGGCAGCCTGAGAAGAAATAGTCTTCCTAAACGCGCAGCTCCAACGTCATTAAGATGAAGTCCATCTTCGAGGAACAAGTCCCTCCTGCCGTAGAAACTGTTCCAAAAATTCGCAAAATGCACTCCTTCCTGTTGGCAAAGAGACTTTAGGTTATTGTTAATATAGGTTAATATATGCCATGGTAGTTTTGACATTCCTGCTCACTTCCCTTCTTTTTATATATAAGACATATAATTGCTCTGCCCCAATCTGCCGGTACAATTCCCTGCGACCACACCACCCGGAAAATGCTTAGCAGCCAGTCCACAGCAGGACCACCAGCTGCTTTTAGTGTTTCTATGACAATTGCATCTGGTCCGGGAGCTTTATTATTCTTCATCCTCTTTAGTGCTTGAATAACCTTCTCTCTAGTAATCTCTCTGTCTCCCTCATGCTCCTCATGATTTACCCGCTCCTCCCGTCTCACCTCCTCATATTGGTTCTCGTTATTCAAAAGATGTCTAAAGTATTCGTTCCAGCGTGCGGCCACCTCGCTTTTATCAGTGAGGACTTCACCATGTGCATTTTTAATCGCCATTGTTGTTTTCTTGCTTTCTCCATTTTTATACTTAGCCATGCTATACAGTAACTTCTTCGAGCCTTGAAAATCCTCTTCTAAGTCTCTACCTATTTTCAACCACACACAGCGTTTCGTTCTTCTTTTAACCTCGTTGGTGTGGTTTCTCATTTGGACATATTCTTGCCTTGTTTGCTCATTTCTATCCTTAAGCCATCTTCTAAGAGCACGCATCTTATTTGTCACTGCCTCCTTTACCTCCTGGGTCCACCATGCCGTCTTTTTCTTTTTTGCCCCCATCCAACTACCCTTTCTCCAATCTCCTCTCGCTGTATTCCTTCCATCGTTCTCCTAAACTTAACCCAAACCACCACCACTATTTCCGTAGCTACCCTTTGTCCGAAAGCCTCCTCAGTTCTAGTTCTAATCTCTTCCTGTTTTTCTGGTATATTCTCTGTGCACACACTTCTCCTTCTAGGCTTTTTTATATTTTGTGGTATTGGAAGCAAAATTTTGGCTTTAACAAGTCTATGATCCAAGTCAAAAGACACAGATGGTACTACTCTTACATCTTTCACCAATGACTTTTTATCCACCAAATAAAGTCTATCTGAGACTTATCATCATAATTTTCGGTTCTACTATTCCATCCATACCACGTATAGAGATGTGATTTCTGGTGCTTAAAAAATGTGTTCATTATACTAAGAACATTTCTTGCACAAAAATTTACCAGCATTTCCCCTTCCAAATTTCTCTCCCCCAAACCAAATGCCCCGATCACGTCTTCATTTCCGTTTCGATCTCCACCCACATGGCCATTTAGGTCTCCCATCAAAATTCCTGGTCCATAAGGCAACCCATTTATCATTCCCTGAAGATCTTCATAAAAAGTTTCCTTTTCCTCCTGTGATCTTCCACTCTGCGGTGCATATGCCTGGATTACCGATGGTCTCTCTCCGTTTAGGCTCAGGGTCACTCCCATCAATCTCAGCAAAATCAAAGAGGTGTTGGTATTATTTTTTATTTTTATTGGTCCATTTGTCCTGGAATCACCCACATCACCATCACTTTAGAGAGACGAAACCCTGGTTTGTGACCCAGCTGGAAACTAAGTCTAGGGCCCGTCTAGGAGACGCTCGAGATAGGCAGGCCGCGAGCAGAACAGTGTGTGACGAGATCGTCAACATAAAGCAGTGGTTCTTAACCTTTTTAGGCTGTGACCCAGATTCTGGTCACGGGCTAGCTCGGTGACCCATGCCTTCAAACAGTTCACTTGTAATAGATAATAAGATAAATAAATAAATAAATAAAATGATTAGGGATAACATAAATAAATGATAAATGACAATTTAATGACCCAAAGAAAATGGCTTGGCGATCCAATTTTGAGCCGCCACCCAGGGGCTAACCACTGACAGAGAGGGTGGCTGTGATCTCTGGTGGTAGAACCGTCACCACGTTATCTATTGCCAAAGCGAGGCAGATGACACTTAGGGCATTACCCCGGGATCCCTTCCTCCTGCGGGGCCCACCCTGACTCGAAAGAAGTTGGAGATGATGGAAGGGAGAAAGTCACGGAATCCCAAGAGATAAAGTTTGCGGCAGATCCACCATCGCCAAATGGTATCATATGCCTTCTCCAGGTCAGAAAACCGCATATAGATGACGCTGCTCCGCAAACGCTACATGGACCGCAGTCTCCCACTAGACCGGAATATCAGTGGTGCGACGGCTCTTGCGAAAACTGGTCTGCTTGGAGTTCAGTAAAATGTGGCGTTCGAGGTGTCACAGCAGACGGTGAGAGAGCATTTTTTTCGAGGAGTTTGCAGACACAGCTGGTGAGATAGCATTTTTTTCGAGGAGTTTGCAGACACAGCTGGTGAGAACCCTTGGGCAATAATTAAGAGGAGACGTCGGGCACTTGCCGAACGGGAAGAGTGGATACAGGAACATGCAATTTTGCACAATAGGTTATTCGTGTATATAATGTCAGTAGGATAAAGATCACTGATGATTGTAGTTATACATCCAGAATTTACAAATGCATTGTCAATGTAGTAAAAGTTCTTAGATGATACCCCATTGGTAGAGACTGGAAGCTTGATGGAAATTCTCGAGAGTTAAAATCTCCAAATAGCTAATTAAGTATAAAGGATGGCTAGTCTTTAGTAAATAGTGTTTATGTACTGATATAGAAGCAGTGGTCCCTTTAAATGTGAATGTAGTAGGAGTCGCAGGTCAGGTCTGGTTACAAAACAGTTTTCAATGTGAGAACGCTCGGGATTCAAAACCTCCAAATAATCCTACAAGGCGTGGGGGGGGGGGGTATAAGAGTTCGGGATGATGATCCCTTTTGACCCTAAATGTAGTAGGAGGTACTGGTCGGGTCTGGTATCAGAGCACTAAGAGTTCTTCAGTGATAACTTTTTTTTCTTCTTTTCGTGTATGTTTTAAATAGATAAGAACTCTGGGGAGTCGAAACCTCCGAATAGCTTCATTAAAGTATCATATTGGGAAGCCGCCACTCTTTCCCCTTCTTTCTTTCCTTTGCTCTTTCACGTTTTTGTTCATTATTAAAAGGGAACTCCTTGAGGTTGGACTAATTAAGATAGAGTAGAAATGGTAATGTTCCCTTTGCCAATAAATACAGTAGAAGGCGCTGGTCGGGTCTGGTTTCAGAGCACTGGGAGTTCTCAGATGATACCCCATTGTAAGAGAAAGGAAACTTGATGGGATCTCTCTGAAGTCAAAACCTCTGAATGATTTCAACTTCTCAACTTCAGGGGTGCTACTGATACTTGTGTGTACATTGTAGGGTGGTTTGATATTTTGTATTCAAAAGTGACACATTGTCGGGGTTTCATATGGGTCACAGTAGTCACCCAGTAAAATATTTCGCGTATCCTGTCTCCTACCCCCGGCGCAAATTTTCGGTTTTTAGTTTCAATTTACCAAAATGTACATTTTTCAGTAAAAATTCAGATAAAAATTGTTTCAGCTGTGTTAAACTCGTTTCTTATTTTTTTTTATTCAAACTCAAAGAAAATGACATTTTTACGTGTTTTTGAGTATATATATACTATATATTAAGATAAAAAATAAGGAACAAATTAATGAATTACATAACATTTTTGAGAAATTAAACACAGAACTTTTCTTCTACAAGAAAAAAAAACATTACCTAATGAAGTGCTCCTTTGCACGATGCATAAACTTAAGCTATTTTTAAAGTAACACGGCATGCTTAGTATTCTACTGGCTTTTCCATTCAAATTTAGGCAATTTTTGCCGTGATTCCAGTAGGTTAAGAATATATTTTTGGCGATTTTCGTAGCCAATTCGTACATTAGATGCATTCGTGACTAGATTCACAGTGCTTTCTACTCCTTGGCTGTGACAAGGAAAGGCTAGTATTTTGAGTTCTTGTCTTGCTAGCAAACGTTTCTTATTGTTAAAGTTTCTCAGAAGTGGAGGCGGATAAATTACCTCCTCCTGCCAATCAGTCATTTCAGTGTAGTCTGAAGAATCAAAATTAAGAGTTCGAGGTAGGTCAAAGTTTCTTGATCCAGAAAATGTAGTTCTTGAGAGAATGATTCTGTGGATTGCAACCTCTCTAACTTCTCTGAGTCGGTTATCATCGATAGTAGAATATTTTCGGGGTTCGCAAAGTATGAGTTATTCTGAAACACCGGTTCCATGATCAATCTGTATTTCTCCTTCAAAAGTTAGATGATCCGTCAGATGGCAGTGGATGTGACTTAACCCAAAACCATCCTGGAGCATAAGATAGCATAATAATTTCTACTAGATCTTTGAGATCTTGGGATGGATTTGGTGTTGACACAGAGTCTAAGAATTCTATTTGCTCTAGTTCGCCAACGAGCATGATGAATTGTACCAGGAGATCTTTGAGAGATCTTTGGAGACATTTCTAGATTGAACAGCTAGGCACATATTGTAGAGATACTTTTGGTGACTGCCTTAAAGCAACAGATGGAATTTCATGAATGTTTCCTTTAACAGGAGAAAAAGCAACCACTTCCAGTTTTGTTAGATCATTTTTCAATTTATTTCCAATTGAACCCTTGAAAGTACTTAGCCTGTTGTTTTCCATCTATTGCCTCGTTAACGTGCCTGAATGGTAGTTCGTTCATTTGAAAAAAACATACCAGCCACTGAACAGACCTATTCAGATAGATTTCAACAAGCTTTATTACTCCACCGATTCGTCCAGTGTTCACAGCAGTGCCATCTCACAGTAAAGTTTTTAGTGTGTTTGAACTTCTTGAGTCCACTATTGCAGTAATCAGCTCTTCTGCTACACAACGAGCATTTCCATGATAAGGTGTTAATGATCTATATAGATATTTCCAGGCTCTTTAATAATGACATAGTGCTCTTCTTTGATCTTGCCTGCCATGGTTAATGTGTCATCTCTTCTCCCATCAAAGCCAATGCCTTCTATTCCTATATTCTTCGATTTTAACCCTGGTACTCAATTTTTTACCTACTCGTGCTCTTTCCCTCTTCAGCTTCTTTCTATTAATCATCATTGCTTTTGTCCTACAGAAGAATTTCACTCGGCAATTATTATTTTATCCTTGCACTGGCAGGCATTTCTGTCAATCCCTTTATCGTAGCAATCACAGGTTTTGGATGCTATCAAACATAGCATCATACTTCGAAACTTTTTGTTTAAATCTCTCGTCTCTTCGGTTTATAGGAACCTCGTTCAGCTTTGAGGCTGCTTCTATTACTCTAACAACTTTCTGAAAGATTCCATGAGTACTTATTGTAGGGAAAGAGAACCTTCTCCATATGGTTTCAACGTCTATTGCGACTGTGTTACAACATTCATTAAAAGTAATCGATTTATTTGATTCAGCCTCTTCTCGTCGATGCACAAAGTTGTAGTGCCTCACAACATTTGCTTTTGTTGGTGTCATAGCTGCTAGAAACTCGGAAGGATGTCCAAAGGCTGCATTTGACGACTTTTTTCTTGTCATGATTAATTTGACTTCATAACCAATAATGTAACTTAAAAACCAATAGTTTGAATTAATAACCAGTAATCAATAATAATTTCACTTAATCAATAATCTGAAACAAAAATAAAATATATTTTTTTTGCAAAAAGTACTCAAAAAAAAATTAGGGTTGCCAGACTTTTTTTGCACATTTGTGAAATTTGGCCACAAGTGGCCAATCTGGCAACCCTGCATAAAACAAAAAAGTATCCATAAATAAAGATGATACCCATTTGATTTAAATAAGGGCAAATAAGGTCTTCTAACTTATTTTTAGCATATCTTAAATTGATGTTCAGAATAGGTTCAAAGCTTATTGTGAAATCTCAGCAAGAAGAGTGGGGAAAAAGGCGGGACTATGTGCGAGGGGTACAGGTGGTCGCACATAGCTCAACTTTCGATATGTTATTTGTTAACCCAAATGAGAACCCTCACATAGTGTCATATTTAAATAAAGCCAAAAAAAATTTTGACCCGCCCTAGACTGTACAGTGTAGGATAGTTAGTACGTTTTAGGTAAATCGTGGTACATCTAACAACTAGCTAGAGAAAGTTTCATAGCTTTGTATAGAAGTAGCAGTGTTCCTTTTTTGCAATAAATTTAGTAGGAGCCGCTGGCCAGGTCTGGTTTCAGAACACGGAGTTCTCAGATGATGGAAAGCTTGATAAGAACTCTCGAAAGTCAGTCCTAATAATGCTTCAGGGAAGCTACTTAGCTACACTAGAACTTTAGTTTTAAACAAGCGGTAGCTCGCTATCGCCCTCCGGGCAGGTAGCAGTATATGTCACAGCTAGCTGTATATGTATATTGTGTATATATATTTATATTGGTACTTACGTATTATCGGGACTACCAAACTGTTTATTATGTATTTTTGCTCTCGTCATTTTCATTTTCGAAGTATTTGCATTCACTTTTATAGAAAAGAACGCAGCAATGGAAATCTTAAGCTTCATGTCCGAAACCCATTGTATCAAGATTTGTGAAGCTTAAGGTTTTCATGGCTGCGTTCTTTTGACCGGAAACTATTGATTCCTCAGTAATTGGGGAGCCTGCAAATAGCTCGTGCTCGGCCGCGGAGTGACCTAGGACCGGGAAACTTGACAGAGCACATCGGCAGTTCATGGGCTATCAGTTGGTGGTGGTTGCAGAATTTTCCGATGTGCCGTTTAGTCTGTGCACGGTTCCGAAGAAAGCGGACAGACACGCAGACACATTTTAGCTCAATAGTATATAGGATATTGTGTATCAGAATTTTGAAATAACAATAATAATAATACCACAACCAATAACTGTATATGTACACTGCCGGAGGATTCTTAAGTTGGGGGGAAGTTGACCAGCTGGAGGTGCCTCTGGATCAGTGCTTCCTTATCTAAGTAATTCCTACACGAAGGACGCAATATAAATTACGATATAATAATCTTAAAATGAGGGGTGGAGAAATGTATATTAATGTACACTTGGTAGGAATTCTTAAATTGAGATGTACTGATCAGCTGGAGGTGCCTCTAGATCAGGCTTGTCCAACATACGCCCCGCCAAAGATTTGTATCAGGCCCGGCTGGCGGATACTGAAAATTCATTATCTAATGTCCTATTTTATTTCAATAAAATAAGTTCTTTGAAATTAAAGTTTTATCTAAAATTTGCACACTGGCCTTCGGTGTCGGTCATTGAAATATGGACCTTCATGAAAAAAGGTTGGACACCCCTGCTCTAGATCAATGCTTCCTTATCTAACAATTCAAGAGGGGAATGTAAACGGTTGATTTTCAAAAGCCTTGCAATACGGTGGCTTGGCACTCATCGTAGAAATAATGCAACCATAAATGAACTTTAAATAAATAAATAAAAAATCTTTAAAAAGTTGCATGGTGTAGATTAGATTAAGTAGTTTTGTTTTTCATAGTATTTGTTTCACTGCCCTCCCATGCGTAACTGGGTACGCGAGATAAGGGTGTGCATGGTGTGAATGAACTCTAACGCTATTTTTTTATCACACTTTTTCCAACTTCCCTATAAATCTTTTGTAGCAGCTATTTTCTGTCAGCAATGTTTAGCGGAGGAAGAGCCTTCTCTGTTCTATACTTTACTACTACTACTACTACTACTACTGCGTGAAAGCTTTAATCGCCTATAAATGTAAGTTTTAAGTGCTTTATTTTCATTTGATTTTTTTCTTTTTCCCCCTACTTTCTTGGCTAACCTAGAGTGGATCTTAGGGTTTTTGTTAACCTGTAACTCCGTAAATTCTGTTATTCGACTACCATAGCTGAAGACATGGGTGGGCTTAGTAACGGTAATACTAAGATAGAATGACTTCATTAAGTTTAAAAATTTGCGAGGGACGTTCAGTAGGTTCACCTCGTTTTGTAAGTTGATACAAAAGTCGCGCCTGCGGCTGTGATATTCGATATATACAATTTAAACAGAATGTTATCCAAGTGACTGAGAAAGATATTAAAGTTAAAAATCGGTAATTTATTTTTTCTATGTTAACAATAAGGTTTTCCATTTCACTATTACATAAATAAAATTCTTTGCAAGATTCCTAAATCATAGGCACAATTACTTTCTCTCTCTGATTTGGGTTCGGAATCACGGCTAATCTCTGAAGGGCTACCTTAACTTATCGCCGAAGTTAAGCTAGACTAAAACAGACTTTTTGGACTTGGCGGTTCTATCTCAGGGATATTGACTCGATGCGGGCCTACTTTCGGCCTCGGTTCGTATAAATAAAAAAAATAAAGGCGCCTGCAACAACAACACAGCCTGCACCATTGCGTGGTGCAACAATCCTGTATTTAGACTACCAAACTGAATTGCGAGAGAGCTCTATATAAGACCACGTCCTATTACTGCCACTTTCAACAAAATGGTAGGAAGGACGCTGCCGACATCCAAAATTGATGCCACAAAATACCCAAAAGTTAGCTCTAAAACAAATGCCAAGTTTCCACTAGCCTTACAGTTATGAGGTGGATATATATACCTTAACTTAATATATATATTTTTTAGGCAGGAAGGAGGGGCCAAGGGCAAATGCCCGCAAAGGGATCGTCCATAAATGGTCACGCAAACTTTCGAATTTTTAGACCTTCCCCCCCTGTGTTACAAAATTTTGACCCCCCCCCCCCCCCCCCCCCCCCCCTCACCCATGTCACGGTCACAAACTATGTAAAAGTGTAAAAAAAAAAAAACTGAAATAACGTGTATTTATTTAAAAATTCATTCAAATAGTAGCTTTTTTGTTAATATCTAGCAATGCAAGCAGCCAGATGTATGAGAATTTACGTTTTTCAGCTACTTAATATTACACTAGTCCAGCGGTTCTCAACAGGGGGTCCGTGAGTTGATAAGCATTATGAAGGAATATCTTTCATTGAGTAATCAAGCTCTTAAGCTTTTGCTGTCATTCTCATCGACTTATTTGTGCGAAGCAGGATTTTCGGCCGAGTTCAGTAAAAAACAAAAAATAGAAATCGACTCCGTCTTGATGCATGTATGCGACTTGCACTTTTAAACTCTATTGAACCAGGCTGGATTTAACAAAAAAAATGTCGAACAACAAAAATAGCATTAGGCTTTTTATATATAATGTAGCTAAAAGTGTATTTTATTTTTAGTTTGTTTTCAACTACAATAAAGTGAAGTTTCTATATATGTTGTTTTTTTACGACCATCTTATCTTATGAGCCCCTTTCCTGTTTTTATGCTGGGTTTTTTTTTTATGTAAACAGAACAGCGGTAAATTTTACACATTTTTATTACATTTTTCCTCCGACTTTGAAGTATAAATCAAGACTAAAAACTATACTAATCTGGATACCTCAATTTGTCTATATGCTAATAAATAATGCAAAAGATAATTTTTGGGGAGGGGATCCCAAAAATATAGATTTTTTAATAAGGGGCAGGGCCGGATTAACCATATGGCAAAAGCGGCATATGCCGCCGGCCGCGTGCTGCGAATGCATATCGCAGCACACCCCACGCGCACTGTACACGTCACGATCACAGTGTCTGTCGCTGCAGCCGTTGTTGCGATTGCGCTGCAGATTATTGAATCTTTCGCCCGAGCTAGTAACCCGTAATCACTGATCTTTATATTGCAATTCATGGGGGCGAATTTTTAATGGAATTTTCACTTCTTCACTAATGACCGACCTACATTTTAATTTTTCCTAACCACGACGCCCATTTTCGTAACTGAGGCAAGGGGCCCCGGTTACGAATGTGCCGCTGGTCCCGCGCAACCTTAATTCACCCCTGATAAGGGGTCCGCAGTACAAAAAAGGTTGAGGAACGCTGCACTAGTCTACAAAAAGAATCCTATCAATATTTTAGTTTTTACATTAAACTTTTCAAGATGTCAACATAACGCAAAAAAATGTCACAAATTTTAGACCCCACTCCCCTCTGTCACAAAAGGTCACAATTACAGACCCCCCCCCCTTCGCCTCCTAAAAACGTGACATCATTATGGACGCCCCCAAAAGCCCCCCCCCCTTTCCACCAATAGAAGAAGAACCAAAATCAGGGTCCAGGGTTTTGGAGATGCCTAGCCACTCTGCGTTTGAGATATTGGAGGTCATAGACAGGAGGAAAGATGGATTGAGGAAGATTGTTCCAGAATAGACAGATGGAGGAACTGAGTTTTTGAGGCATTGAAAGTCACAAGGTTTTATTTGCCTCAATCATAGATAGCAGAAAGGTCAGAGGTCAGGTGTTCCATAGCCGTCCTACGCAAATCATGGAGTGACTGTTGAGAAGGACACTTTGGGAAGCGGGTAGAGAAGTGAAGAGTAGAATCATCAGCATAGGAGTGAATCGTACAGGAAGTGCGAATTAAAGGATCATTATTAATAAATAAAAGGAAAAGAGTGGGTGACAGGCAATGTTCCCTCTAATTTTTTTTAGTCCGTGTGCGCAAGAAATTTTCGTTGTGCATACATTTAGATTCATGGTGAAAAATTGTGCAAACTTTTCTGAGCGCTATTATCTTCAAAATTAAATATATATAAATATTAAATACTTAATAAATATTATTTCCATAAGGTGATAGCTTGATCATTACGCTACTATTAAATGGATATTAAAAAACTGTTTACAATATTATATATTCTTAAAAAAGAAATTTTATCCATTCTAAAAATATGAATAAAATAAAAAATAGTAAAATAAAATTCAACAAAATAAAGAAATAAAATAAAAATAACATTAATTGAAAATTACTATTTTAGTTATCATTTCTCAAAACAATTTTTAGCATTTAGCAATTTAAAATAGACTATCAAGATTAATACACGATTTTATCCATTCACAAAATAGGAATAAAATAAAAAATAATAAAATTCAATAAAATAAAATATAATCATAACATTAAATGAAAGTGCCTTTCATAAGTATGATTATGATTTCTCCCTACGATCTTTAGCATTTGCCCATTCCAAATAAACTCTATGAAGATTAATACATCCGTCATCATTCAGGTAACTTTTAATTCGCATGAGCATGTCCAAATGATTTTCTTTCAAGCGGTTTCTTAATTTGTTCATTATAGAATTCATTAAACTGAAATTTTTTAAATTACTGTACTTCATTTACTGTCGTGACTCATGATACGCCTGAGCCTGTGCGCATTTTATTTTGCTGTGTGCGCGGGTTTCACCACGCGTGTGCGCGCGCGCACGCGCACACCTTAGAGGGAACATTGGTGACAGGACAGAACCCTGAGGAACACCACTGTTGATAGCTTTAGGAGAAGAACAGTGGTCAACAACAACGGCAGCTATAGATCGGCCAGAAAGGAAATTAGAGATGAAGGCACAGATAAGAAAATAGAAACCGAAGGAGGGCAGTTTAGAAATTAAAGATTTGTGCCAGACTATCAAAAGCTTTTGATATATCTAGTGCAACAGCAAAAGTTCCACCAAAATCCCGAAAGGAGGATGACCAAGTCAGAGATATATGCAAGAAGGTTGCCAGTCGAGCATCCCTTGCGGAAACCATATTGACGATCTGAAGAAGATTGTGAAAAGAGAGGTGTTTAAGAATCTTCCTATTAAGGAAGATTTAAAAAGACAATCAAAGCAATTGGACGATAGTTGGAGGGTTGGGAGCAGCCACCCTTCTTTGGAACAGGCTGAATGAAAGCGAACTTCCAGCAGGAAGGAAGAACATTAATTGAGACAAAGACGAAAGGGTTTTCCTAGGCTGGGTGTCAGCACTGAAGCACAGTTCTTAAGAACAACTGTAGGGACACCATCAGGACCGTACGCCTTCCTAGAGTTGAGCCCAAGTAGGGCAGAAAGAACATCTTTTGAAGAGATTCTAATTTCTGACAATAAAGTCAGAGGGGGGAAGGAGATGGAGGAACAGCACCGGAATCGTCCATGGTTGATTTGGAAGCGAAAGTTTGAGCGAAGAGTTCAGCTTTGTCAGGAGAAGACGGCAACAGAACCATTGGAATGGAAAAGGGGGGAAAGAAGAGGAAGTAAAATTGTTGAAGAGGTGGTTCTTAGCTAGATGCCAGAAAGAGCGAGAAGAATTAGGATTGGATAGATTTTCACATTTTTTGGCGAGTCGAAGAACAGATTTTGCGATTTTTCCGGGCAGAAATATAAGCCGAGTGAGAGTCAGTAGTTGGATGGCGACGAACCTTCTGAAAGATTAATCTCTGATGCGGAATAGCATTAGAACAAAAAGTTAAACAAAGGTTTTTTTTTTGCATTAGTTGTAGGAATAGAATATGGAATGTACGTCTCCATGCCCGAGAGAATCGCCTCCGTGATGCGCTCAGCACGCTCGGAAGGGCCCTGGCTAGGGAAGTAGTAATTATGTCATGGGAAATCAAAGTAGTATTTTACAAGGGCCTACCAATCAGCGGCTCCAAAGGCCGGATTGGAGCTATAGGACAGGAAACGGCTGTAAGACTGTGGTCGGAAGAGCTCAATGGAGAAAAGTTTTACAGAGCAAGAAGAAGGATGAGAGGTAAGAAATTAGTCCAGAATGTTGGGTCTATCTCCAAGGCGATCGGGGGTACGCGTCGGGTGCGGTACAATCTGCTTCAGGTCAAGTTCACAAGGGATGTTAGTGAAATGGGAGGAAAGCCAAAGCTGGTGGTGGTGAACATTGAAATCTCCTAAAATGGAGAAAACCTATTCTGTCTCAAATCCTCAGTAATGTAAATTCGTGTGTCGCTCTAAAAGTGCAAGTGATAGAAAAATTCTGTTTTCATTTCCGTAATCAACGTAAAAAATTATGATTAGTTCAGGTAAAAATATGTGACAAAAGCTTTGACTAGTGCAATGTACTGGCTCAGGGTGTATGAAGCGGTCTGGATAAACCGTGGCGTAGTCTGCGGGACTGGGTTGTGGATAATGATGCTCTGAGGCAGGTGCATTATTGTCATGTCAGTTGATGAAGTGAATGTGAGCGATTGAGGATTGTTCCTGATGCGACCTCACTGCGGTGGGAGAGTGCGTTTGGGTATATAAAAAAAAATGAATAAATAAATACAAAATCACACATTATAATTTGTACACTTATTATTATTTTGACTATTACCAACTTTCCTGGAAAAATGGATATATTACCTTAGTACTTTGGTTACACCTTGGTTTGCTTCCGCCCGAATTCTTCATTCTTTCAAAGGTCATACTTATGGAAAACTGATGAGTGGGTAGTTGGTAGGTAACGAAAATGGTTCACTGAGTAGGTAGGTAGTTAATCTAACAATTATTAAATTCCTTTTATGTCAATAACTGGGTGGATGAAACCAATTGGTTGCTCACCAGAGTTATTCTCCACACTAGTATTTATATACTGTGTGAGAAGAGCGTGCTCGGTAATAGATACACATTACCGATCAACCAACCGGGGAAAAAACCAAGACAACGCTGGTGGAAAAAGCCCCGCGAAGAGGAGAACAAAGGGGAACGAAAACGAAGAACGGGGCGAGAGGACGCAACTGGAGAAGGGACGAGAACAGACACGGAAGAAAGATCCCCACCAGCAAGTACGCTCTCGACAATTATACAAGGAGAAAAGAGACTCTCTAATAACTAGCAGTAAGTGACTAATTGTGTTTTTAACCCAGGTTTACATAGATTCATTAAATTAAGCTGGGTCAGACAACTTAGGCCTACATTGTGGCCTAAGACCCAGCATCAACTCATAGCTTAACAAAGGTGAAGGTAGATTGTCCTAACCTAATTTGGTGAGGAATCCTACTGTGGACCTCATTTATCTGCCCGCTCTGGACCATTTCCGGAATCTCTAGGCTGACCCCTACAGGGCTAGACTTAATCTACTCTATAGTTAGACTGGAGATATAAGGGGTGGGTTAATTGTGGACCAATTCATACAGAGCATTTTTCGCATTGGTGGTCCGTGTGTGGGGAATTTACAAACCTTAACCTTACTTAAAAAAAATTGCAGAATTAGGCTAAATGGTCTAGCCTAAGCCTAAGCCTAACCTAATCAAGCCTAATTAGGTCTACAACCTAGGGCCTAACTAGGAAACATTTACATTTAAGGAGTCTCATTCTCTTATAAGCTTAGACCTGAGTGACACATAAGTACTTGGGGGGGATTAAACCAAATTTAAACTTGACTGTTTTGTCTGTGCTCTCTCTCCTCTGGTAATTTCTTCTTGTCCTCTATTTCATTACGATCCCCAGTTAAACAATTTTGACTTAGACATGGACAGTGCGGAATTGAAAAAGTTAAAAAAGAAAAGGGGGGCAAAGTTGGGAGCTGTTACAAAGGCTGTGAACACTTTTAACAATATTACACAACCAGGTAAGGAAGATTTAGAGTGTGTAATTCTTAAATTGGAAACTAAAAAGAAGGAAATAATAGCCATTAATGAGAGTATTTCAGAGTTAGTTGAATCCGAAATGGCTGAAGAACAATTGATAGACCTTTACGCTGATAATGATGATCAGGTAATCTCAATTGAACAGCAAATAAGGAGACTACGGTCTCGTTTGACTGACTTAACACCAAATAAACCTAATTCTGATTTTAATCAAAGTAGAGCTAACCTTCAACAAAATTTAAGTGGCATGCTAAATCCTGAGTCACAAGAATTGAGGGCTCAGTTACCCATTTTGTTAGTACCAACATTTGAAGGGGACACGGTACAATTCCCATCTTTCATTGACAAATTTGAGAGTTTAATAGGTAATAAACCTTATATTTCAACTGTTGAAAAGTTTAGCTACTTAACTAGTTTCCTTAAAGGCCCAGCCTATAACCTGATAGCCTATTTACCAGCCGTAGGGAATTCATATGAAGTAGCTATTGATCTCTTAAAACGTAATTACATTAATAAAGATGAGATTGTATATGAATTATCTCAACAAATTTTTGATTTTGCACCCATAAAAGATAACCATAGTGATATGGAAAATTTTTATACAAAATTAGAAGCTATTATAGGACAACTGGTTAGCAATGAGATAGATATTAAAGCTTCATCTTGGATTATACAAGACATAGTTCTTAGGTGCCTTCCTTTGAGGGTTAAAGATATTTTAATTCTAAAGACGGGAGAAAATGATCCTAATCTTGAAGATATAAGAAAACACTTCCCCAATATCCTAACTAATTACAAATTGAGAGATTTTCCAACACAAAATAAGACCCAGACTATGGATAAACCAAAGACTGTTCCCAGAGACCAACTAGCTACAGCCAAACAGACAAAACTTGATACTGTAGAATCAAATGTGACCAACTGTAATACAACCTAGACCTAAACCAAAATAGTTCATGACCAACAAATACTATGTGCCTCAACTCAGTCCTACATAACACCTGTAAGAATAGCAACACTTTGAATAATATTATCTCAACTGAGAACATTAATTTATCATTATCAAATGAAACTTTGGATGAGGCAATTCAAACTTTATAGTTGCTAGAATCTGTGGGTATACATGACACAAATCAAACTTCAGAAGATCAGTTAATGGTAGAAAGATTTGAAGACACCATTCAGTGCAAAGACAATAGTTATTTTATTGAGTTACCTTGGAAAATAAATTGTCCAACTTTAAGAGACAATCTCAAAGTAGCTAAAGGACATTTATATAAAGTAATGAAAAAACTCAAACAAGATAATAATATTAAAACATATAATGATGTCTTCAAAGAACAGCTACAGAAAGGCTTCATTGAAGAAGTAACAAATAACCCTTTTAAAAAAATGGTTGTCATTATTTAACCCACAGGGGGGTTTATCGACAAGATGCCCCAACAACAAAACTCAGAGTAGTATATAACTGTAGCCTCAAAGACAGTGATAAACACAGTTTGAATGATTGCCTGATTGAGGGTCCTAATCTCATTTCTGACCTTGTGAAGATCTTACTGAGGTTCAGGTTAGATAAATATGCCGTACAAAGTGACATTTCAAAGGCATTTTTGAGAATAAATCTTAAAAATGAATATGATAAGAACCAACTTAGGTTCTTATGGTTCAAGGATCCATTTGATTTGAATAAAGGGTTCATAACCTATAGATTTAATGTTGTGTTGTTTGGAGCCAATTGCTCACCTAGCCTATTAGCATTGACAATTAGACATCATTTAAACCAGTTTAATAACTCTTTAACATTGAACTTCCTTAAGGAACATTTTTACGTAGACAATCTAATAGGCTCAACAACAACAAAATCTGAATTATCTGAAGTCTATGAACACACTCAAAACATTATGCAACAAGGTAACTTTGAACTTAGAGAGTGGATTTCAAATGATGAGGATTTAAACAAAAAGATTTTAAAGGATAATAATGGTCTTACTGAGCCATCAGACAGAGTTAAAACTTTAGGTATGAACTGGTATTTGGATGCAACTTCTAACAGTCATGATTCAATCTGTACTGAAGGTTTTAAACTTGATGAGGAAGCAAATACTAAGACAAATATTATCAGAGGCTTCCAAAATTTTTGATCCCATGGGTCTATTCCTGCCTTCAACAATAAAATCAAAGATTCTCCTCCAAGAAATTTGGAGGACAAATGTTGGGTGGGATGATCCAATAACAAATGAAAATCAAAAATCTTGGAAGAAGTTAGCTGCTGATTTAACAAAAGTGCAGAACATTAAAATTCAAAGGTGCTGTGGGTTTAGGGATAAGCCCCAGAGACCATGTGTTTGCTGATGCAAGCACACAAGCTTATGGGTGCTGTGCGTATCTTGTAAGCCCTACAGAAAGTCATCTAATTTATGCAAAAGGGAAAGTTGCACCTCTCAAACCTACCCGAACCATACCTCAATTGGAACTATTGGCTGCTGCATTAGCCATTAAAACCATTTCATTGCTTAAGGATGCTTACCATGATGTGAACATAACTCATATCCACATCTGGCTTGACAGTCAGATTTGTCTTGCCTGGATACGGAATGATAGCATTAATAGTAAGAATATCTTTGTAAGAAATAGGCTAAAAGAAATAGCTGAAGCTAATGAAAGCCTACAAGTAAACTTTCACTATGTTCCAACTAAACAAAATCCAGCAGACTTTCTGACCAGAGGTTTATCCTACAAGTTGTTGAAGTCAAACAAACTTGGTTTATGGGACCTAAGTGGCTCTGTAATACAGACCAATGGCCTGTGGAACAAGTTAACTTGACATTAAATTTAATCTTTTCAAATGAAAAGGTTGAACCAATCACTAATTATGAAATTTATTCTGATTTCAACAAACTTGTCAGGGTCACAGCCTACTGTTTGAGGTTTGCTCACAACTGTTTAACTACAATTAACAAACAGCTAAATAAAAATAATCATAATTATACAGAAGTTGCAACCAAATACTGGATAGGCCATGCACAACAAAAAGAGTACAATAAAGAGTTAGAATTCTTGACTAATGGGAAACAAACAAAAGAACCTGTACCATCAGTAGTTGTGGATCTAAACTTGTTCAGAGATGAGGAAGGCCTTCTAAGGTGTAAAGGGAGATTAGACAAATCAAAACTGTCATACAAAAGCAAACATCCAATCCTTTTACCTAGATTTAGCTATTTGACAACATTAATCATCAGAAAAACACACAATGATGTATATCATATGGGGGTACCACAGACATTAACTACATTAAGAAAAACTTATTGGATACCCAAGGGAAGGATCACTGTTAAAACAGTCCTGAGTGAGTGTGTCACATGTAGGCGTATTCATGCTAGGCCCTATAGGAAACCAAATCCTCCTGCTTTGCCAGAGGAGAGAGTTACTCTCAACAGACCCTTTGAGACTGTAGGCATTGACTATACAGGAGCATTGACTGTAGGGGTGGGTGACACTGAACAAAAAATGTACATTGTACTGTTTACATGTGCTGCCTCACGAGCTGTTTATCTGGATGTTGTGGAGGACCTTACAGCAGAATCTTTTGTTGCTGTCTTTAAGAGATTCTGTGGCCGACATTCAGCACCCAAGACAGTTTGGACTGACAATGCTACATATTTCAAGGCTGGTGAACAAGTCATCCACGACTTGTTAAGCGATGAACTCACACAATTATATATACAAAATTCAAACATAAAGTGGAAGTATATTCCGGTTGCCTCTCCTTGGTATGGTTCTATCTGGGAGAGAAATATACAAACAGTAAAATTGCTTGAAGAAAGCAATTGGTAAAAAACAGATACACTTATTTGAGTTGCTCACTCTCCTGGCTGAGATTGAGAACATCATTAACAATAGACCACTCACTTATGTGAGTGACAACATTAATGACCCGGAACCATTAACTCCAAATCATTTGATTCGGGGAGAACAAGTTAGTCTCCTGCCGGACTACAATATAGACTCTTCAGAAGACCCAAACTGGACTCAACGACATGATGAGCTCCAGACTAAGTTACAACATTTAACTAGAGTTAAAGCTCATTTCATTAAACAGTGGAAAACTGAGTACTTGATGGGTCTAAGGGAGAGAGATAAACAAATGACTAAGAAGGATTGGTCTGACACAATTAAGGTAGGGGACCTTGTTCTCATACATGACAGTACTCCAAGACAATACTGGCCTCTGGCTAGAGTTTCAGAACTCAGACCAGGGGCAGACGGGGTAACAAGAGTGGTCAAATTAAGGACTTCAACGGGTGACACAACAAGAGACATTTCTCTTTTGTACCCTTTAGAGTCTGGACCCAAAACAATGGACTTTGGAGAACCTTCTCCACTGACAGTAACAACTGGAGACACTGAACTTCCAGTAACTATTCCTTTGACAGTAGGAGTGGTAACGCATCCTACTACAACATTGACAGACATAAGACCTCAGCGACAAACAGCATTAAAGGCGCGACTATTTTTACAACAAAAAATAGATGCTGGGGAATTGTAATTTTATCTTCTAACTTTCACTTTTTCTTTTCTTATGGTAAAGACCATAGACAGTTTCATCCTATGGATGTATATTTTCTCTTCTAATTAAATGCTACACCTTCTCCATGAGAAGGTGAGGATAGGCACTGTTAATCAGATTAACAGGCATTTACAGTCAAATAGTTAGCTAGTCTACACTCAGACATAAAAATTGGTGACAGTGACACCAAGATTTTTATCTCCCGGGGCCCCCAGTATATGGAAAACTGATGAGTGGGTAGTTGGGAGGTAACGAAAATGGTTCACTGAGTAGGTAGGTAGTTAATCTAACAATTATTAAATTCCTTTTATGTCAATAACTGGGTGGATGAAACCAATTGGTTGCTCACCAGAGTTATTCTCCACACTAGTATTTATATACTGTGTGAGAAGAGCGTGCTCGGTAATAGATACACATTACCGATCAACCAACCGGGGAAAAAACCAAGACAACGCTGGTGGAAAAAGCCCCGCGAAGAGGAGAACAAAGGGGAACGAAAACGAAGAACGGGGCGAGAGGACGCAACTGGAGAAGGGACGAGAACAGACACGGAAGAAAGATCCCCACCAGCAAGTACGCTCTCGACAATTATACAAGGAGAAAAGAGAGACTCTAATAACTAGCAGTAAGTGACTAATTGTGTTTTTAACCCAGGTTTACATAGATTCATTAAATTAAGCTGGGTCAGACAACTTAGGCCTACATTGTGGCCTAAGACCCAGCATCAACTCATAGCTTAACAAAGGTGAAGGTAGATTGCCCTAACCTAATTTGGTGAGGAATCCTACTGTGGACCTCAATTTATCTGCCCGCTCTGGACCATTTCCGGAATCTCTAGGCTGACCCCTACAGGGCTAGACTTAATCTACTCTATAGTTAGACTGGAGATATAAGGGGTGGGTTAATTGTGGACCAATTCATACAGAGCATTTTTCGCATACTTGTCACTCCACCTTAGATCTCCAGTTCAACGTGTAATCTGAACAACGCCCAACCAACAGCCCATTGTCTTAACCACTAGGCTACCCAAGGTACCCATTTATCTACGAACTAATTTTTTTTTATCGTGTGGAAGGGTGAACAGCTGGGTTTTGTTGCACTGCCGTCACCGGGCCTCGATCCCAGGGCCGATGGATTCGTAGTCAACGACGCTAACAACTACACCACCGAGGCGCATTAACGATAATACTGTTTGGTCACTGACTCATGTTGTGTAAGGGCTGAACTGCCAGTTTACACCTCTAATTATTACTTTAAATGATTTATAGTACAGAGATTTGGTGTTTAGGTTATTAATTAAGCGGATGGAACCCTTCGCGAAGTTCGTCAGCTGACTGTTACTCATCCTCCCACAGGCAGGTTCGCCTGATTGGGGGGGGGGGGGGAGGAAGTGAAGCCCCCCCCCCTCTCTACTTTGTGGCTTAACAGAGGTCTGTCAGCTGTTTTTTTTTTTTTTTTACCCTGACGCTCTCGTGTGCCCCTTCCCCTGGGAACTGCATGCGAGGAAGGCGTTTGAGTACTCGAACGCCTCTCCCCTGCAGTAGAAGGCAAAGGAGAGGGCAGTGATGCTTCGCCTCTTGGCGATGAACAGTCTGTTACTACTATTAATGTTGTCAGAGGTGTTGACTCTCATCACACGTCGATTATTCTTGACATCGGGTGCAGAAGTCCTTTTCTGAGCAGGAGGGAGGTTGACTGTTACCCCTTCGAGATACATTTCCACACCACTTGCATGGGTGGAGCTGGGAGTAGGGGTTTCGTTTTTCTCTGCCTGACCTGCTCCTTGCTTGGGTTGCCCTGACATGCTGTACGACTTCAAATAACTGGACTTCGGGAGGAACGTCTATTTCAACGCATGTAATTCTGACAAATTGTTCGAACGCAATCGTGTTCTTCAATTGGTGTTTACTTCGGTCAATGACTTTGGTACCTCATTATATCGTTTGGGGAGCACTGATACGTCCACGTCATCCATAGAAACTACCAAAATTCTATGGCAGTTAGTCACGTAGACAGTAATATTGTTCTCATTTTTTCGAAAGGTCGACACTTTATTTATAATGTCTTTAAGGGTATTCTCGTTTCTGGAGTTACCTCTACGAATTGGAAAGGTAGCGTTGAACAAAGTGTTTAACTCTACCCTCGTATGTACTACTTCCGTATCGTAAAAATCGTGACAGAGAGAGAAGGTCAGACTTAATATGATCCACTTAGTCAAATATAAAACGACAAAGGATATTTCAACAAGACTACGATTTTCAGCAGACGACGTTATTGTATATAGAAAGACTAGAAAAAGTTCAGAAAATAGCTACAAGAGTGATACTTTGTTTGAGAGCTCTTCCTCACAGAGAGAATGGGGCACCTAAATATGATCTTCTTAAAAAGGTGATGGTTAAGGTGTTATTTTTCATTTTTTTTTTTTTTTTTGTTGGGTTCAGAATCGCAGCTGACCTGTGAACGGCCAAGCTCTGAAGGGCCAGTTCAACCTACGGCCTAAGTTAAGCTAGACTAAAAACTTACGGACTTGGAGGTCCTATTAGGTCCTACCTCAGGGTTGCTGACTCGATGTGGGCCTACCTTAGGCCTCGGTTGCATAAAATTAAGATAAAAAAAAAAAAACGGCACTATTTATGGTCTTTCTAAACCTTGCAACAACACACAGCCTGCACCATTGCACGATGCAACAATCTTGTATCTAAACAACCAAACTGAATTGCAAGAGAGAGCTCTATAAGACCACGCCCTATAAGTGCCGCATTCAACAAACCAGTGCCCAAACATTGATGTCACAAGAGCCCAAAAATGCTAGCTTTAAATTAAGTGAATTTTTCACTAACTTTACAATTATGAGATGGATATACGGTATATGCATCTTAACTTAATATATACAAGCAAGGTAATTATTCGTTTTTACACTGTCTGTTTTTATGATGATAAACTTTTTTGGTCAATTTTGAGGTGTTTTGCACGAATCTGCCACCCGTTTCCTGTGCAAATGCATAGTTTTCGAGATATCGTCATTTCGAAAACTAGGCATTTGCACAGGAAACGATGGCAATTTGTACAAAACACCTCAAAATTAACCAGAAAAGTTTCTCATTGTTTTCATTTAAACTAACGAAAATATCGCGACTTAACCTAACCAATCATCAAGGGTGTACAGTTGACCTAACCGGGCATTCAATTAACCTAGCAGGTTAATAATGGTTATTTCACCTAAATATCTTCGGATCTTTTCGTATTAGGCACTCGCTGTCACATTTCGGGCAAGTTAGGGATGAGAGAAGAACGCCGTAATTGATAAAAACATCCAATCTTTTGTCTTCATCTAGGGCACATAACGAATCAAGTTCTCAAAGTCAAAATCACACGAATGGCACCTCATAATTCTATCGCAAACACCACTAAACTGAATCCAATTAGAAAAAAAAAATAGCTCGAACAAAACCCAACCAACTAATTAAGTCGCAAAGTAGCGAAAAAATAGCCCAATCAGGAAAAATATTTTATGAAAAAAAGTACATTATAGCCAAAACAGGAAATATATTTTACTAAAAAAAAATACATTTGGACAAATTTGCACAACAAAATATACAGGGTGTCCCAGAATTAACTATCTATTTCAATGAAATCGGACAAATTTAATAAAAACTGACAATTTTGTGTTTATTACTAAATTATGATACAAAAACAAATAGATTTATAAATCATAAGTCAAAACTTTATTGAGAAGTTTCAACATGTGCACCGTCTGTATCTCTGCAAATTTCAAATCTATCCTCAGCGCTGCGAAACACATTTTGAAGCATTTCAGATGTTATCTCCCGCACTGCCAACTGGATGCGTTCTTTAAGTTCAGCTAAACTATTGATCTTTTGGCGATAAACCTTTGTTTTTATGAAACCACATGCAAAGAAATCCAGGGGTGTCAAATCCGGAGAACGCGGAGGCCAAGGTCGAGGTCCTCCACGTCCAATCCACCGATTCGGAAGGCGTCTGTTGAGGTATTCTCGAACAATTAGAGCATAATGACATGGTGCTCCATCTTGTTGAAACACAACATTATCAAGAATGCCATCATCAAGAAGCTGTGGTTCGAGAAACTGCTGAAGCATATCAAGGTAGACGGTACCTGTTACAGTTGCTTCCGCAAAGAAGAATGGGCCATAAATTTTGGATTTGGTCATTCCAAGCCACACGTTAACTTTTGGAGAGTCTCTTTGCCATTCTATGACTTCAGACGGTCTTTCATTGGACCAGATAATGAAAAAATTATGAAAATAAAATTATGAAAAAAATTTAGAAATTTATACATTTTTAACACGTATTAAACATGATAAACATAAATAAAAGTGTGTTTTTAAAAAATTTGTCCGATTTCATTGAAATAGTTAATTCTGGGACACCCTTCCCTAGTTTTGAATGACAATTCAATATATTGTACTGTTTTAACCGCGCGTGAGCGGGTTAAAAGACAAATATTAACCAATTAAAACACTACTTGCCAAGCAGGGTTCCACAGATATTTAAGAAAAAAAAAAAAATTCAGGACTTTTCCAAGACTCTTTTTATCACATTTAAAAAAAAAAATTCATAAAGAATTTATAATTTACATAGATGCATAATGCAAGAAAATCCTTTCCTTGAGTTAAAACGGTTGCTGTTACAGAGCTTATCTTCCTCCATACTTCAAATAACTTGCAATTTTGTGGTCTCTCCGGCCACCCCAGTTCTGGTAAAGGAATATAGATTATGTTCGTCGCTGATTGATGAATAAAAATGAATAAAAATAAATAAAATAGCAATTAAATGAATATGTAATTACAAATTAATAGTATATAGTAGAGAATATTCATTATTATTGATTAGTGTCTTCATGTTGATGCCTTTATTTTTCATGTATGTGTTTGTTTTGTTTGTATGTTTCAATGTTCCATCATTGTTTAGCTTATGAATATTGGTTAATAAACGTAATAACAAAAAGTGGAATCTTATTTATGATGGAACTTTATACAAAACAATAGTGAATCTCAACAGGTCAAGATGCGGGTGGTGAAATGTCCAATTGAGGGGTGCGCATATGAGACCCCGCACACAGCGACGCCATTGTGGCAGCACTCCTCACAGCTAGTGATGTTAAAAAACCGTTTTTTTTATGTCCATGTTGTTTTTTTTGTCGTTTTTTTTGTTTTTATTGTTTTTTTTGTTTTTTTCGTTTTTTTTAATAATTAATATAGATATTGCCAATTTAATTATAAGGTATACTTTTGCAATGATATATATTATAAAAATAAATAAATAAATAATAAAATAGGCCATATGGTACCAGTATAGAATGCCCTTTTCAGCCTATTTACAGAAAAAACTGGCCTCTTTCTTGCACTGAAAGTCTTGTATCTTGAGATCCGTTAAACTTGCGAGAACACTGGCTGGGAGCTGACTGCCCATTGTCCAACCTTTCCAGGACTCTCCCATCCATGCCTCGGATTTTGAATCCCCCACTTAACTATCCTTTAGACCCGCGATGACATATTTTCCCCCCCGAGACCATCCATATATACATACACATACACCCATATACATATATACCAATATATACATAAATACTTATATACACATATTTATATCTATTATATACCCCATACATACACATACATCCAGAATTCCAGATACATACGCACGCATACTCACATATATACCTACACAAACTCATACACCTCTATTTCGCCCTTTCATTACCTCAGAGATCATTTAGCACATACACTAATATCCATACAGCCAAAAGAAACTGATTAAGCACAGACAGAGCAGCAAAGCTTGTATTTATATCCCAAAATGCAAAATTCCAAGAAAGTGAAGTAAAACATGGTGCTACATTGGCTTCGTCAACATCCAAATCTGCAATAAGTACCAGTACCTGTGATATTGAAACTATATGCTCTAATCAATCTAGTGATAATGATTCTTCAATGGAAATAGAATCAGATAATGAAAGTTAAACAGCATTAGGTTAACACAAAGGTTAAAGAAAGAGATGAATATTTTTATTTTTTTTATTTTTCTATTTGGAATATATATATACACACACTGGTATTCTTGCCAATCACAATTATATATATTGTTTTATACCAGTATTATGTATTTTTTATTTTGTATATTATACCAGTACCTGTGATATTGAAACTAGCATATATGCTCTACCCAATCTAGTGATGATTCTTCCATGGAAATGAAGGTTAAAACAACATTAGGTTAACAAAAAGGTTAAAAAAAAGGTGAATATTTTCCTTTTCTATCTGGAATATATATACTGGTACTCTTGCCAATCACAATTATGTATATTGTTTGAAACGAGGAAGAATGTTTTATGTTCTAGTTAAAAAATATATATACCGTACATATAAAAAAATGAGGGTTTGTTTTTCCTTTCTATTATATACTTTTTGCGTGATTCAATTTTTCTAAAAGATGACTATATAGTATATATACTAGGTATAACCGTATAAGCATGGTAGTATAGTAAATTATAGGTAATACTAATATACTTATTAGATTAAAGGAAGAAAAATATGGAATAAGTTTAAAACAATAAAAAACAAAAAAAACAGACTACCTTCGTTTTAAACAAAAAAAACGACAAAAAAAAACGACACAATAAAAAACGACTCACATCACTACTCACAGCCCACTGCACTGTCCATTCCATGTCCGCTGCCGGCGCCACGGCCCAAGTGGAGAAGGTGAAGAGACCAACAATATCTTCAGCCGGTACGAGCGAGGAATGGTCATACTTCACATCGCGATGGATGGACTATGTGGATGCCACCAAAATCACAGGTCGTGACAAAGTGGTGTAGCTACTGGAGTGCTGCGATGAACCCCTTCGCAAAGACCTCACACGATCAGCCGGTGGTAGTCTGACAGGGAGAAGTGAAAATGAGGTGCTCGCAGCAATAAAGAAACTCGCAGTCAGAGAAGAGAGCACCATGGTTACTAGAATGGCGCTGCACAACATGCGCCAAGACCTTGACGAAACCGTGCGTTCATTCAGCGCCCGACTCCGTGGCCAGGCAGGGGTACGCAAGTACATCACCAAATGCTCGAGCTGCGCTGCGGATGTGAACTACACGGAGGCCATCTTGCGCGACCTCCTGACCCGGGGCATTGAGGACTCCGAGATTCAACTGGACCTACTCGGCAACATGAACCAGAACATGACATTAGAGCAGGTCTTCCAGTTCGTCGAGGCCAAAGAATCCGTCAAGCGCTCAGCATCACGTCTCCTCGACTCTCAGGGCGTCGAGGCTGCTAACAGCGCCTACAGACGGAACAAGAAGGACGCTCTGAAGGAGATGACAGTCGGCAACCATGAAGTGTGCTCATATTGCGGCAGGAAAGGGCACGGCAAAAGTGCCCCAGGCAGGGTCCGAAAGAAAGACTGCCCAGCCTATGGCCACTAGGGTGGATCACTTTTCACTTTTTAAAAAAATTATAGCTGGTCAAAGTTTTTCCCATGATTTGGTTCAGTGGAAGTACACTGACACCATTTTTACCAAAATCGATCAATATTTAGGGGTCGCGCATCGACCTTGAAAATTTCAATTTTGGAAATTTGGCCAAATTAAAATTTTTGTACTGAATAAAGATAAATCATCAAATGACCATATTTTCTGAATCCTCTCAGTGAAAGAAATCCTCTCAGATACTTACCAAGTTGATCGGACAAGTGGTTTAGAAGTTACACTCACCTAGAAATAACATTAAAATTTAAAATACCGTATTTGTCCCCCGTTATGGACGTAATCATAGCATCAGTAGCTGGCGCATCCTAAAATCCCAATTACACACACACGCTATGTCTATGACCAATATTTTTACGAATCACAGTTTGCTTTTTACAGATCAGCTGTGTCAATTGATTCTTGTTTGATAAGTCTAGACTTTAGTACAATGGATAAACTGTTAACAACCAGGAGTGGGAAGACTCTGAAAGTTACTTATTCTGGAAAAGAGAAAGCAGCAACAACAGCACCACCTTCTCTAAGGTCAGCCACGGACGTCTTCTTAATTGGTCAGCCATCTTCCTCGATCGGTGGTGCCAAATTGCCAACCACCCATCAAGTTCTCCAGTACTTCTTCTATGCCAAGCAGGAAACTACTGACAGGAAGGCCGCCGTAAAAGACACGGTGGCCAATGTTCTGGCATTTTGGAACATGGCACGTATAAAGACGATCACGAGGCGTAACTGCGAAAGAAAACTGGAGTTACTGTGGGAAAGTGGCGCTCGCTGCAGAAGAGCAAGATGAGAGACAGTGACGCGGGAAAAGGCAGGGAGAAGTTTTCAGAAAATCTGAACAAGCTCTGGGACATCGGAGCTCCCGATGCTATTGAAGAGATACAGAAAAGTCACTGCTCTCAGACAACAACAAACAAGAAGATATTAAATTTTATGAGGATCAACGGGGCCTGCGCCAGGCAACAATGAGTGGGAATGATAAAGTGTTCGTTGTCAAGAGAAAACGGCAACTCTCAAGACAACAATCTCGTGATGAGCCAGGCACCTCAAAAACGAAATTAGGAACCGAAGCTGAGAGCGACGATGAATCTATAGAAAGCAGATCATCGAGCAACTCCGAATCACAGCTAGAACCACCATACCGACAGCCGAGAGAATCAACTGTATCAATCAGCCTTCCTCACCGCATCCTCAATGCACCGGCTGTTATTGAAGTGGCTGATCGCTTCCGGATGTCCAATAATCAGGTGTGTATATATCAGTAATGATCTTTCCTTGACAAAGATATAATAGACGTAACGACGGAAAATTTAGTGATTATTTTGTCACATAAAAACCATACGCATCCTTGTCAATTTCCTTTCAATTTCGCACATAGGTGGCAAGTGTCGTGGCGGCAGTCCTACGTTCGGCAGATCCGCCCGCAGACCTGGACAAATTCAGTATCTCGAAGGACACGTCTCGCCGTGGAAGAGTGGCACATCGTTGTGAAGTGTCGACAGCTGTGCAGAAATCCTTCGTATCTCCGAGGCATGCTGTCGTCCACTGGGACGGTAAAGTAATCAAGGTCAGTTTTGCCCTCACCGTGGACGACAGTGAATTAACATGTTCCAGTGACGACAGTGGATTGACATATTCCAGTGGACGATAATGGATTGGCATGTATGACATACGTTTCAGGACTCTCTTGGATCATTGGAGCACCGAGGGCGATTCTCATCTCCGAGCTCCCCAATGCACAGAAGGAAAGTTGCTGGCCGTTCCGACTGTTGCTGACGGCACCGGTCTGTCCCAGGCCCAGGCGACCTTTCGTGCTCTCAAAGACTGGGGATGCGAGAACAACGTGATTGGACTGTGCTTCGACACAACTTCCTCCAATACGGGGAGGGTGCAGGGTGCGGTGGTCCGGCTGGAGAACATGCTTGGTAAACCGCTCTTCCAGCTGGGCTGTCGCCATCACGTTATGGAGCTCATCGTGGGGGCAGTGGTCATCACCGCGTTTGGAAGAACCACAGCACCAACTGAACCTTTGTTCCAGTATCTGAGGAGAAGGTGAATTTCAAGTCTAAGGCGCATTTGTTTTCTCCAATGATTTTTTGCCTTCAGAGCAATTGAGATATCAGCGTCCTTCTACTAATGATGTTAATAGCAGTCGAAAAGGGAAACTTCAGTCGTTTTCATGCAATATTTTCATAACTCCCCTTTCAGGTGGGACAAGCTCGACCTCTCGACTTATCGCGAGCTGGAGATCGAGCATTTGGCGGAGGTGACGTGGCTGATGGAGCTCCGAGATGAGGCAGTCAAGTTCCTCGGCACCGCTTCTGGTCTTGTCAGAGAAGACTACCGAGAAGTGGCGGAGATTACACTCCTGGTACTCGGGGCCCAGCCACGTCGTGGCACACACTTCATGCGCCCAGAAGCCTACCATCATGCGAGGTGGATGGCCAAGGTTGGTATTTTGAATTAGAAGTTAAATATTGTATTGCCTTCTGCAAACAGCCATTTGAAGTCCCTACCAGAAAAAAATAAGATAAATAATTTACCATTAAACAAACTTATATGGAGTGGTATCGGTATTTATACATCACAGTGCGTATTCGTTTCAGATCATCATCTACACGAAGCTCCTGATGTTCAGCGGTCAGCTGGAGTTCGACGACGAGCTGGTACAGAAACTTCAGAGAGTGGTACTATTTACTGCACTCCTCTACGCACCTGCCTGGCTGGCGGCTCCTGTCGTCGCAGCTGATGCCCCGCTGAGTGACCTTGTGTTGTACCAGCGTCTTCTGCAGTACAGGGTTGTGGATCGCGAGATTGCAGAGGCTTCAATGGCAGTGATCAGGCGGCACTTGTGGTATCTGAGGCCTCAGACCGTCGGTTTCGCCCTCTGCAGTGACAAAGTGGAAAACACTGTGAAGCACGAGATGGCAAAGAAGCTGTGCCGCCTCGCTGTGCCCGAGGACTTCACGTATGACAACGTCTCGGTTGATGACACGACGCGCCTTCCGGGCCTGATCGATGAGTCATCGTGGTTCGTGTTCACAGGCCTGCAGGTGTGCGCGTCTACGTGGCTCACTCTGCCGGTGAATAAGTGGGATCAAGATAAGAACTACTGTGATCTGAAGAATGTCATCTCGCATCTGAAAGTTACCAACGACGTGGCAGAGAGAGGGATAAAACTGATAGAAGATTACGCGAACACTGTCACAAAAGACGAGTCACAGCTGCAGGGTCTTCTTCAGCTCGTGGAAAAGAGCCGGAAAGAACTCGGTGACTTCAAGAAGTCGTCACTTGCCAAGATGACGTAGCGCAGAGGGAAAGGGAGTTAGCAGAGAGAGTACATGGCGCACGCCTTAAGATGACGTGTGTTCTAACCACGATTCATACAGTTTTTGAACCTAGTTAGGGGCACCGGAGTAAGTGCCTTTAGTGATATCGGTAAACCGTTTTAATACAAAATACATTTGATCTTTCCTTATTCGTTTTATCTTATCCTAAAAAGCAGACAATGGCAGACAGCATATGGAGGTACGGGGACAAATACGGTATTTTAAATTTTAATGCTATCTCAAGGTGAGTATAACTTCTAAACCACTTGTCCTATCAACTTGGTAAGTATCTGAAAGGATTTCTTTCACTGAGAGGATTCAGAAAATATGGTCATTTGATGATTTATCTTTATTCAGTAAAATATTGTCAATTTGTCCAAATTTCCAAAATTGAAATTTTCAAGGTCGATGCGCGACCCCTAAATATTGATCGATTTTGGTAAAAATGGTGTCAGTGTACTTCCACTGAACCAAATCATAGGAAAAACTTTGACCAGCTATAATTTTTTTTAAAAAGTGAAAAGTGATCCACCCTAATGGCCACACATGCAGCCACTGCAATCGTGAGAACCACTTTGAATCAGTGTGTAGAAACAAGCGCAAACCATCAAGAGTCGAGATAGTAGCGAATTCACATGTAATATGCGAAGAAGGTGCTGTATTCGAGGCCCTCTGCTCGATTGCCACAACTGGCCGACGCCGCATCAGGAGAATCATCGCCCTTGACCATCATCTTTATCATCGCCTTTCCGACACATGGATTAAGCAAGCCTCCAAACCTCAGCCATTCATAAACCTCTCAGTGACCCGTCGATGAAGATTACGCTGCATTCGGATTTGAGCTAAAGGGCGCGCCCAAGATTGCTACATACGGCGCGATGGCTGACACCGGCTGCCAGAGCTGTCTGGCAGGAATCGAAGTCATCCACCGCATACGCCTCAAACAAGCCGACCTTATCCCCGTCACGATGAGAATGCACGCCGCCAACAACGGATGCATCAAAATACTTGGCGCCGTCATCCTGCGACTCTCTGGAAAGGACAAAACCGGTAAAGTGGTAACAACTCGTCAACTCACCTATGTCACGGACAACTCCGACACCGCGAGCGATGAGGTGCCGGCGAGATAGTGCTATCAGCAGCGAGAGCGGGCAGACCATCCCATGCGACTGACAAAACAAAGCCGACCTGTCTTGCGACCGATTGGTCGAAGTCAGGGATCGGATTCTGGCTATTCCAGAAGCACTGTGAATGTCCTGGTGCTGAACCCTTTTGCTTCCGCACTGGTTGGATGGTCACCCTCGTTGGCAGTCGCTTCACCCACCCCGCCGAGTCACGCTACGCGCCGATCGAGAGGAAGGCTCTGGCAGTCGCTGACGCACCGGACAAGGCCAGGTACTTCGTCCTCGGCTGCGATGACCTCATCATCGCGGTTGACCACAAACTGCTGCTGAAGGTGTTTGGCGACAGGTCGCTGGAAGACTTACCGAATGCTCGACTGAGAAATCTGAAGACGACGACTCCGCTACAGATTTCGCATGATCCATGTACCTGATACGAGGCATCGCGCTGCTGACGCTACGTCCCGCCAACCTGAGAAGATGCTCCTGGCAGACGACATCTCCGCTAGTAGCCAAGACGCTGATGATGATGATGACCTACCGTCGGCAGCTGCTCTGCGCCACTCATTCTTAGCTGGCATACGCACAGAGGGAACGGCTACGTACAACGACGAAGTCCTCGACGACGAGGTTATGGCCTCCGCGATCTCAGCTCTGAACACGTTGCAGTCCGTTACCTGGGACCGGGTAAGATTAGCAACGAGCAGGACGAACACATGACAGAGCTCGTCTCGATAATCGAGTCAGGCATGCCTGACTTCCGTCACGAGCTCCCACCTCCACTCAGAGAATATTACCAATTCCGAGAGGACCCGTACACGGTGGACGGAGTCGTCGTATTCAAAAACCGTGTTGTGATCCCTCCCTCTCTCCGGCAGGATGTACTGAACGCGCTCCACGCAGCCCACCAGGGCGTATCGTCGATGGTCGCGAGGGCTGAGGCGTCCGTGTTCTGGCTCGGCTTCACCCCTGCTATCACTACCCTCAGGAACAGTTGCAACCATTGCAACCGTATGGCACCTTCGCAGCCCAATGCTCCTCCAATTCCTTCGGTGTCCCCCGTCTTCCCTTTCCAGTACATCTGTGCCGATTATTTCCACTATAAAGGTACCAACTACCTGGCGATCGTCGACAGGCACTCAAACTGGCCGATTGTGGAGAGGACCGCGCCAGAGGCCTCATCAACAGCTTGCGCAGGGTGTTCGTGACTTATGGCATCTGCAACGAACTGTCATCCGACGGCGGCCCTGAGTTCACATCCACGGCTACTCGTCACTTCCTGGAGAACTGGGGCGTACACCACCGTCTGGCTTCAGTAGCTTTTCCACATTCAAACTGCAGAGCCGAAGTTGGCATGAAAACAACGAAACGACTGATCACAGACAACACAGGACCGAACGGTGAGCTCGATACAGACGCTTTTCAGCGAGCCATGCTACAATACCGCAACACGCCTGACAAAGATATCAAGCTGTCTCCCGCTGTGTGTGTTCGGCCGTTCGATCAAAGATTTCATCCCGATCGTGCCCGGCAGGTACAAGCCACACGATACCTGGCTCGGGACGTTGGCGGCGAGGGCGGATGCCTTGCGGAACAGGAACAATCATGAGAGCCACTGAATACTGGTCCGAGTACACCAGACTGTTACCCCGACTCGTGGTCGGAGACAGGGTCAGAATCCAGAACCAGATCGGCCCCAACCCCAGGAAATGGGACAAGACTGGCCTGGTAATAGAAGTGCGACAGTTCGATCAATACGTGGTGAAGGTTGACGGTTCAGGCAGAGTGACTCTGCGAAACAGAAAATTTCTGAGGAAATACGTGCCCGTCCAACCGCACAGACGCCGCCTCACCATCGGGGACGACTCCCACCTTCACCTCTCCAGCCCTGCGCCCGGATCGGAGCAGTGCGCGACCTCACCCCCAAAACCACGCATGGACGACTCCCGCCTTCACCTCTCCAGCCCTGCGCCCGAATTGGAGCAGTGCGCAACCTCAACCCCGAAACCACGCTCCCCGTCCGCAGTCGAGCGACCATCCCCTACCTCCCACTAACCGGCTGGCAACGTAACCTCACCGACCAGCCCCACATCACTTCCACTGCACACCCCACCACGAGGCCTGCCCCCCAGATCAGCTGCGCACCATCAGCAGTGCCCACCAACACCGTCCCTGGCACCCATTGAGCGCTTCCAGCAACGAGATTCTTCACAACCTGCTGCTCCAGGTGCTGCGTCCAGGTGTCTGGCTTCTCCAACCGATGCCCCTGCCGTCAGACGCTCCGGACGCGATAGGAAGACACCTTCATGGCAGAGCGATTACGATATGACGAACACGCTACATACTACATGAACAACCCCCTCTCGCCATCGACACCCATACCCTGCACCACACTACTACATATATAACAGTCTTTGTTCCTCTTTTTTTTCACTATACTATATCAAAGACTCGGGGGGAGATAGAGAATATTCATTATTATTGATTAGTGTCTTCATGTTGATGCCTTTATTTTTCATGTTTATGTTTTGTTTGTATGTTTCAGAGTTCCATCATTGTTTAGCGTTATGGATATTGGTCAATAAACGTAATAACAAAAAGTGGACTCTTATTTATATAGCAAAATGGTTATATACCTTATTAACATTAATAATTGCACATACATAGGTGAGCACACAAAATCCCTTTTTACCAAATCATACATAGGCGACACACCAAATCCCTTATTTTTACCAAATACCTATGTTAAAATAAAATTGCACATACTGTACACAAGGTACCTACCAGTGATGGGCATCGATACATGAAAATCGCTAAAGCGATACCGATACATCAAGAACGTCTTAGGCGATACCGATACGCCGATACTTTCTAGATGTCTTAAGCGATACCGATACATGTATCGCCGGTACATTTTTATAATTATTCATTTAATATGTAGGTATTAGATATTACTGTTTATACTAGTAATTTGTACGCACTGTAAGTAATCAACGACATTTTAATGGATTTTATAGATGTAAATAAAAACAATTGCTTTATTTAATGAAAGTATGTTTTAATTTTGTAGGATACATGAATGACTGAAAATATTACACTAACAATTAAAAGTAATTACTATTACCCTTCAAAAATACCAGCTGGCTAAACATTTGGTCAGACAGTCTATTCCTTTTTGGAGCGTGAATGTGACCAGCCAAACTAAACAACCATTCTACAGGAGCAGAGGATGGTAGTGGTGTGTTATACTTCAGGAAGACCCGTAGAATTCCTGGGTACTGCCTCAGAGATTGGAGTGAATGACTTCCGTCACCCAGATACTGTAAAACTTCCATCTCAGTGGAATCTTGGGTTGCAGAGACATTAGTGGAAGCAGACTCATAACAGAAGAAACCATCTGCACTTCCGTCAGATGCAGCATCACTTAGTTGTTGCTGGGGGAGTCTGCTCGCTGAGGCTCTTAACAGCATTAACCAACATTTCTTGAATCCTCTTTTTGACAGTTAGTATTAAATTTGCCTTTTATTGTCATCCACTTTAACTTGAACAGAGGATTTGAAGACGATGCCAGTATTGCTGCTTTACACTCATGCGACGCATCAAGGCACAGAAACTTTTCAAACCGCTTAGTGAACCCTACTGTGACTGCATTGAGAAGTGGCTGACAATGACGCAATGCCTCCGAATTCAAACGCTCTAGCTTCTTCTCTACAGCTAACAATGTTTCTATATTATGGTTAATTAATCTCAATAACACAAGTACAAACGTGTTTAAACGTTGCGCCGTACTGTGTGACGTGACCAGTAGAGTAGTACTGTCATTAAATAAATATTTAATAATATTATTATTTATGTATATTCATAAATATAACTCAGTAGTGTCATATTATAACATCTATTTAAATATTTAAAAATTCTTATTAATGTATCGATGTATCGAAGTATCGATTTTTTTCGATACATTTAAGAAAATTGACCTTAGCGATACCGATAAATCGATACTTTTGTCAAGTAGCTAAAGCGATACCGATACCGATACAAAAGTATCGATCGATACGTATCGGCGATACATGTATCTAGATACTGCCCATCACTGGTACCTACCTATGTAAAGTCGTCATTGTTAACCAGTTTTCTTATTTCAGCAATTTGTTTAGACTTTTTTCTAAAAAAATTGATAAGTGGTTATTTTTATTTTGTGACATTGTTGTTGTGAATTATTCTTCATATTTTAAAATTTCTTTTATTTTCTTTGGCACACTGTAGGTTCAACACGAATCACTGATTAGTCTGTTTTTCTTTTAGGGATTGAATTTTTTCTCCAATTTCTTTTGCTTCTTTTTTCTTGTCTAATGCTTTCAATCTTAAAGCATTTGATGGTGAAAGCAATGTGAAATCGTGTTTTATTTCCGCCGCCTTAGCCAGTTGATCAGCTTCCTTCTCCGAGCCATGCGCTGTTTGTTTGATCTTCTTTTCTTTACTGCGCAGTTCATTAATTTCAGCTAGATCAGCTTTTCTCTTTATTAGTTTCATTTTCTATTCTTTTATTGTCTTCTAAATAAACACCATACCTCTTCCCGGTGTCTTCTAAATAAACACCATACCTCTTCCCGGTGTCTTCTAAATAAACACCATACCTCTTCCCGGCAAACATAATATGACGCTTCATGGATTAAGTTAACTTAATATCATAAAGAGGCCACTTCCAATTTGATACGGCATCATAAACCATCCTCAGGGCTACAAAAGATTTTTCTTGGAGGTTTTCCACCAGTACGGATTTGTTTACAGAGTAGCCCTTCTCTACTAAAGCTTGTCCACGTGATAAGCAGCATATCATTTTAAAAATACTAAGCAAATTTCTATATTTAGCATTGCTCATATATTGAAACATAAATGTATCAAGTCTGTCCAAATTAAGACGAAAACTTCGAAATTCAGCGAGGTTTTCCCGTTTCATGTCTATCAGAAATCTTTTAAATTCTGTTAAGATTTGATCGCATAATGTACCGCTACGCCACTTATTAGCCATTAATAAATCGAGCACCTTTTTAAATTTATTCGCGCAATCGTTCGGACTGGAGATCATTTTGTTTGGATCAAAACATTTTAAATGACTGACCAGTGGATATTTAAGTGGAGACCGTTCTATAATTTTGTCCGTTGTTTTAGCTAAAAATTCTCTACACTGAGTTCTAAATTCTTCCAAAGAAATCTGAAACTGCTTCTTCCTCTACTAATACCTTCAGACTCTTTCGGGCACAAAATCCCGAGCCAATGTTTTTAGGTTTCAACTGATTAATCTTATCCAAAACATTGAGAGAAGCTAATTTATGAAAAGTATTAAAGAGATTCCAATATTTCTTTTTTTAGAAAGCGAGACAATAGATTTACTAACAACTCCTCGAGCTTATCTCCAGGGAAAGATGTAACCGGGTGATCTGTTTGAAATTGAATAAGAAACGGGCGCGTGTGTTTTGCAGTAGATATAAAGAATTCTAATTTTGGAATTGTGAAATCATCATTGCGAGCATTTTGCACTACTTTAAAAGAATCTGAAGTGGGTTTTTTATACTTCTTACTCTTTTCTACCATGAATACATATTGTTTTATAAAAGGCCATATAGAAATGGCTCTCTCAGCCACTTCTATATCTTCAACCCATCGATGGGTACAAATGTTGCACGACGCTGAATGAGCATCTCCTTGGACCTCTTCCAGCCAATATAACTCTGGCATCTTCAGCCACGCAAGTTGAAAACGGCACTTATTCTTTGGCCCCATATTCAACAATCTAGAATAGAGTGTATTATTTTTCATTATACATACTTTTCCTATATAAAAAATAATAAAATCAATGATTATATATTTTATTTGAACATGGTATCCAGTAAATAAATCTAGCTTTCACTAACTACTGTTAGCATCAACAGGATTAGGTATATTTGAGCAGACCTAAAATATGCCTAAAAAAATTATTAATTAATTATAAGAGTATATGCATATTTATCTACAAAAATTAGATTAGGTACCCATAAGGTAATGATATTGCAGTTACCTACTTAAGAAATTTGAAGCATCCTTTGCAAATATGCGTTGAGGGGGATAAAACATAAGTATCCAGGATATATGTTGCCTAGTTGGAAGTGAACGAATTGTATGACAGTTCCCTAACCATATCTACTCTATTGCTCATATAGGCAGCTGATTCAGGCCCGTAACCAGAAATCACTCATGGTGGTGGCAAAATACGAGCTTGACCAACTCAAAGCCCAAGGGGGTGGCATTTGATTATGTTAGAAAATGACAATTCCTCACCTTTAAAGATTATTATAATTTCTTGTTTTAATTTCAGTAATATGATCCAATTTCTTATTCTTGTTTCAAGTAGGGGAAGGTGGGGTAAGACGGACCCATGGGGTGAGATGGACCCCCCCCCCCCTCTAAACCCAAGCAGAAAGGGCGAGGTTCAGATATTGGTTGCTAGATGTCCTTCACGTCACCAAACAAAAGCATGACACAAAAGAAAAAAGCAAAGCAAGCGAAAGCTGGGCCATCCTGGGCTCATGACAGTGACAGTGAGGATGGAGATTCAACCAAATGCTTGTATTGCAATGACACGTTTGGTAATTCTGTGCGAGGGGAAGGGTGGTTTTTTTTTTGCTCCATTTGCAAGAGATGGGCACATGAGGAATGTGCAGGGGTAGAGGATGATGAGGAAGAGGTTTTTGTGTGCGAGTTGTGCCAGTAAGGATGGACCCCTGGGGTCCATCTTACCCCGTGATTCGTTTTTGGTACAATAAAAATATTGATTTGGTAAAATCTCGTGTTTGTCTTTTCCTCTAAAAACCGTGACCAGGGTGTGGACTTTAAATATAACACCCCAAAGCACCACCACAACCCCTAAAAACCCCCAAAATTATATAAATGTGGTTTCTAGACTCATTTTTGTGTTAAGTAGTCCGTCTTACCCCACCTTCCCCTACATTAATAATATGAAAAATTTAAATATTTTTTGCTTCAATTTTAGTACTTTAATCTTATTAGCTATATATGTATTCAAGATTAGGCACCTACTTATCCATGTAGACAAAATAAAAGCTCATTTAGGCACATAGCAAATACCCATAAAAAAATAACAATAACATATATATATTAAAAGGAAGAAACCAGTTACTAAAGCTTACATTTTTTAACAAGACTACTTTCTTTGGCTAATCGGCTAATTCATCAGTTGATTATAAAACTGAGTTCGTCAATTAAAAAAAGAAACTAGTCTTGTTGAAAGGTACAAGCTTCAGTAACTATGGTTTCTTCCTTATACTATCCATGAATTTCTTAGAAAACACATACATACATATAATATTAGAGTACACAGGTGTACCTAAATATGCTAAAAAAAAAATTTTATATGTATGAAACTGTGTTTGGTTTTAATTTTGAGTTATGTTAACTTTAAGCACCAAGTTCATAATTTCTAAAAAAAAAATTCAGGACTTTTCCAGGACTATCTAATTTATAACAATTTTTAAGGACTTTTCCAGGACTATCTAATTTATAACAATTTTTAAGGACTTTTCCAGGTCTTTCCCAGGACTAAATTTGTTTAAGGACTTTTCCAGGGCTGTGGGAACCCTGCAAGGTCCTTTGAAGACCTCCACATACATAACTCTTTAATGAAAAAATGTAGGGCTTTTGTCTTTAACTCTCCACTAAAATCTGCTAGAAATTTCCAATGGATGAGAGGTATCAGGCAATCAGCCCATAGCCTTATATAGTTTTTCTAAATGGCTCATGTAGGGAACGAACCCAAGACCTCCACGTTATCAGCACAGGCCACCATTTGAAAAAACTATATAGAGCTATGGGTTGATTGCCTGATACCTCTCATCTGTTGGAAATTTCCAGCAGATTTCAGTGGAGAGTTAACGACAAAAACCCTACATTTTTTGATAAACATCAGAAAATTATTATCTGGTATGTAATTTCAGATGATGTATTCTGTGGAATATTTACCCAGATTTGAACATAACATTAAATTACACTAGAAAAGTATAGATTTGACTAGTATCTTGGGGTCATGTATTTTATTGCATAATAATCTTTTTTTTTCCCTATACTATCATCAAGCTTGTGTTTGGTCTGAAAATCTATAAAATGCTCCTACCTGAATATTGTATAGGTACTCTTTACTCAATACTCAAATATCAACCCAGTTGTCTGGTTTAATACAGCCATTCTGAACTGATTAAATCACCTTATAAGCCCATTATAAGCCCAAACCACCCCTCACCTAGGACATTCTCTGATAAATACCATACCTCTTGTATTTGACTAGATTTTGACTTGTATTTTGACTTGTATTTTGACTAGATTTGACTAGTATCTTGGGGTCATGTATTTTATTGCGTAATAATCTTTTTTTTTCCTATACTATCATCAAGTCTATAAAATGCTCCTACCTGAATATTGTATAGGTACTCTTTACTCAATACTCAACCCAGTTGTCTGGTTTAATACAGTCATTCTGAACTGGTTAAATCACCTTACAAGCCCATTATAAGGCCAAACCACCCCCCACCTAGGACATTCTCTGATAAATACCATACCTCTTGTATTTGATCCTAAACTTCTCCAAAGTGTGTTTTCTCCATTATAATTATTAATAGACCCACCGCACATAAGCATAAACCTAGTACCTAAATTAAGCTTTGGAACAGCCTTCCGGGAGAGAGTAGGCATGAATCTGTTTCTAAGAAAAACTGACGAACACTTTTTACGCTTACTAATAATGTCACTTTCAGAAAAATGCTTGGAACAAACCCTAACACTTGGATTACGAATGTGTAAAAGATCTAACCGATCTATATTCACAATCCACTGCTTTCTCCTCTCATTGTCAATCCTTCGCAAGGGAAGTCTAAAAAACGAGATATTCTTATTTGAATAATAATTTGAGGGGCAAGTATTTACGGCACAATAACACTGTCTAACACTGATTCTGTTTATATAGAATTTTTTATGTTTTTATATGCATTTGTGGGCGCTGAGTCCAAATCTGGCCTTCGTTTGTGTGTATCATCAATGGTTTCAGAGATAATCCATTTTTCATGTTTTACCAGTATAATGTTATACTTTTTTTTCCCTTACACCACTAGATAGGTTAATGATAGTAAACTCTTGAATTGACGACATACCAATTACAAATTGTTTTAGCTAAACATAATAATACAATAATGTACAGTTTATAACTCACCTTAAGTTTATTTATTCATTGCAGCATCATCAGAAGCATCATCAATATCTTCTTGATTATCATCATCTTCATCCTCAACAGCATATTAGTGTCACTATTTGCAATGTTTTCCATTATATCACTTGGTACTGAAAATGAATCATCAGCATGCCCTAGATCCTTCTTTTCCACCAATTTGAATGTAGATTTGATCAAATCATTGTTCAGGATTTCTTGTATTGATTTACACTTGCTTAAATGGGCTATGGAAATGTCAAATTTGTTGCTTTTTGCTTTATTAGATTTGGATGCAACACTTGAACTTGAAGGCATATTTTGACTCTTCTCTTTATTAACCACAACAGCTTGGTGAGTTTCTTTTGTTAGGCGCAAAATTGCATTCAATGTCTTCTGGATTTGGGAATTTTCAAATTCCTCTAAAGCAGTTTTGTTAGTCTGATGCGCAGATTCCTCACTTACCTTTTGTTTCTTAGGTGGAGGAGAAGCACTTTCTTCAGTCTGTGAAACATCTAGTGAAAAAGTTTCATTTTCTAGATTAGCAGTTGAAGTTGGTTCATTTTTCTGAGGTCTAGCACTAGCACATTTTGTGAACAAACTAAATGACTGCTTTGCCGTATCTCTTTGCTGCACTTCATCCTGGTATTTCTTTACTGCAATATCTAAGCTGTGGGCCCAAACTCTGGGACCTCTTGTATTGTAACAAATATTTTTTTTGGAATTAAAATGTTCCTCCCAGTTTTGCTTCTTTGAATATTTGTTCTTGCATTGACCACAAAAGTAACCCCTTTTAACACCCTCACTTTTCTCTCCAACTTCATCAATATTAGGATCCATTATTGATTATTGACTACCTGAAAAAATACAAAATAAGTAAAAGTTAGTAAATATAGTATGGTAAAAGTGAGTAAAAGTAAGTAAATATAGTACAATGAAAGTAAGTAAAAGTAAGTGCTTTAAACTTAGTAAAAGTAAGGAAGAGTAAGTAAAAGTAGGTAAGTTAAAGTAAATAAAAGTAAGTTTAAACTTAACTAAACTTTTCAATTCTAGAGTCAGGTGGATTATTTAAAACCGCACAAGTAATTATCTGGCCAATTTATCAAACCTGGCCGAGATCAATGGAACATAGTCCAATCCTGATAATTTTATATTAAAAAAATATACGTTTTAATAAAATTTTAATTATCAAAACATTGAAGCTTAACAAAAAATAAAAATAATTGTTAAATATGGAATTACCAACTAAACTTAAAATAACTAAATTTGTAATTTAAAAAAATTGGTTTGTACAAGAACGTATACGCAAAAAAATTGCATAACGTCTAGCGGATGAACAAAACCCAAACCCAAATTTACTTTTTCTCATGGTCAAATTTACTGGAGCAATGCTCCCAAGATCCCGGGAATCTGGAGTCATGGGCGCAGCAATATCAGAATAATCAGGATTTGTTGAGAACAATCCGGATGTTCGTTGACAATTTCTTGCTCTATAGAAATTGCCCGAAACTTCCACTGTGCTATATAAAGAAGAGCGCAGAGTCTGAGAAGTCAGTAAGTGTGAACACACAAAGAAAGCAGGTTGTTTGTCTGATGGTTACCAGCACTGAGATATTTTGTTTCTGTGTTTCTCTGTGCTGCCGATTTGAGAGTTATCGATCCTTTTTTATTGCGAACATTATTTCAGTGTTGTGAATACATCTTTTTTCTGGAATCTGTAATCTGTTGCAGATTTAATAACTTCTCTCTATATCTGCAGGTTATGATTAATGTAGTACAGTTTGGTAAAGAGAATGGCAACTAGAGCTTGTAAACACTCGCCAGATATATTCTGCTACGTTTGTGGGTATTACATAGGCCCCAAGCAAGTATCGCACAAGATTGTGAAAGGCACCAAGTTCTGGATCGCATATCGGCTCTATTTTGGTATGCCTACGAGCAGGGTTTCGGAGCCGGAGCCGGAGCCGGAGTCGGTGGAGCCAGTGAATTTTGCTTACCTGGAGCCGGAGCCGGAGCCGGAGCCGGAAACCTTGAAAATACGGCTCCATGGTCTGGCTCCGGGCGATATATTGCTACCTAATTTATATAAGCTACCATTGTTAATAAATATTTAATATCATTTAGTTTTCATCATTTTCCTTTAGTTATTTAAATAACTTCATTCTATCATTATATTTGCCTAATTTAAAATCCTAAGAAATTTAAATTTTGAGTATTAAAGTGATTTAATAATAAAATATTTTTGTGCAATATTTTAAATTGGACAATTAGTTATATAAATCTAGATATTTATTTTATAATTAACAGAATTTACTATAAAAGAGCCGGAGCCAGACTGTAAAAAATTTCTGCTCCGCAGCCGGAGTCGGAGCCAGAAGTTTTTTTACCGGCTCCGAAACCCTGCCTACGAGTGACCAAGATAAGCCCTGGGCACCCCATGTGATCTGTGGAAGCTGCCGCTCCACACTTGAAGGGTGGCTGTGGGGAGTACGCAAGGCAATGTCCTTTGCGGTACCCAGAATATGGAGAGAACCAAAGAGCCACCACGACGATTGCTACTACTGCATGGTAGATGTTCCTAAGTACAGGAAAGTTAAAGGAAGGCAGACTATTCAGTATCCAAGCATAGCGTCGTCCATAGCAGGTTGAAAATGAGGATGCAGCTAGCTCATCTGAGATGTCGGCTGGTGAGGACAGTCATGATGAAGAATATACAGTAACTTCCAGTACAAACCCTCACTTTCCAAATCAGAGGGAATTGGACGACTTAATTAGAGATTTGGGTCTGACGAAATCAGGGTCTGAGCTCCAGACTCAAAGAGTGGAATTTGCTAGGAGAAGACTGCAAGAGCACTGTATACCGAAAGCGGCATGAAGAGTTTGCAAGGTTCTACGATGTCAATGGCTCTCTCTGTTATTGCAGCGAGGTTAATGGTCTATTCACAGCTATTGGGTTAACACATATACCCTCAGAGTGGCACCTGTTTATTGACAGTTCAACTCGGAGTTTAAAAGCTGTTCTACTCCAAAATGGGAACAAATATCCATCTATACCAGTTGCACATTCTGGTCAAATGAAAGAGGACTATGAAAATGTCAAAAAACTGCGCACTCAAATCAGGTATGAACAATATAACTGGGACGTGTGTGGTGATTTCAAAATGATTGGTTTCCTGTTAGGTTTACAAGGAGGGTTTACTAAATATTCATGTTTTCTTTGCCTGTGGGATAGCAGGGCTTCAACTGAGCACTATAAAACAGTTCAGTGGTCTCCACGTGAAGGACCGCAACCAGGAAAGTACAATGTACTCAGGGAACCTCTTGTGAAGCCTGACATAGTTCTGCCACCACCTCTCCATATTAAATTGGGTCTAATTAAGCAGTTTGTAACTGCGTTACATTTTGGAGGGGAAGTTTTCCAACAGATTCGGGTCATGTTCCCTAAACTTTCTGAGGCCAAAGTCAAGGCTGGCATCTTTGTAGGACCACAAGTCAAGGCGCTGTTGAATTCAAAGAACCTTGAAGCCAAGATGACTCCGATCGAAAAAGAGGCGTGGTGTGCTTCCGTGATGTGGTTCGTGGGTTTTTAGGCAACCATAAAGCACCAAACTATAAGGAGTTAGTGTCAAACTTGATTAAATGCTATGGCAAAATGGGGTGCCGTATGTCTTTAAAATTACACTATCTGCATTTACATCTAGACTTTTTTCGTGATAACCTGGGCGATGTGAGTGAAGAACATGGCGAAAGATTCCATCAAGATATTCAAACGATGGAGAAAAGGTACCAGGGCCATTGGGATGCTTCCATGATGGGAGACTACGTATGGTTGCTGATCAGAAAGGATAAGAATGTTCATATGCGGAAGTCGCGTTCTTCAGTGCATTTTTAAGGAACGCACACTGCATAACGAGGCTTGTTATTCTCTTATCGGTTCTCCTCATGATATATACAGGGTGTCCCAGAATTAACTATCTATTTCAATGAAATCGGACAAATTTAATAAAAACTGACATAATTTTGTGTTTATTACTAAATTATGATACAAAAACAAATAGATTTATAAATCATAAGTCAAAACTTTATTGAGAAGTTTCAACATGTGCACCGTCTGTATCTCTGCAAATTTCAAATCTATCCTCAGCGCTGCGAAACACATTTTGAAGAATTTCAGGTGTTATCTCCCGCACTGCCAACTGGATGCGTTCTTTAAGTTCAGCTAAACTATTGATCTTTTGGCGATAAACCTTTGTTTTTATGAAACCTCATGCAAAGAAATCCAGGGGTGTCAAATCCGGAGAACGCGGAGGCCAAGGTCGAGGTCCTCCACGTCCAATCCACCGATTCGGAAGGCGTCTGTTGAGGTATTCTCGAACAATTAGAGCATAATGACATGGTGCTCCATCTTGTTGAAACACAACATTATCAAGAATGCCATCATCAAGAAGCTGTGGTTCGAGAAACTGCTGAAGCATATCAAGGTAAACGGTACCTGTTACAGTTGCTTCCGCAAAGAAGAATGGACCATAAATTTTGGATTTGGTCATTCCAAGCCACACGTTAACTTTTGGAGAGTCTCTTTGCCATTCTAAAAATAAAACTATGAAAAACTATGAAAAAATTATGAAAATAAAATTATGAAAAAAATTTAGAAATTTATACATTTTTAACACATATTAAACATGATAAACATAAATAAAAGTGTGGTTTTAAAAAATTTGTCCGATTTCATTGAAATAGATAGTTAATTCTGGGACACCCTGTATTATATCCTTTGCACCATTTTGGGTTTGTCAAACAATTTTGGCTCAATAAACATTAATTTCGAATAATGTTTTTATTTTCAGAAAATATTTATGTTAGCCTTCTTTATATACTTTGCCATATGAAAAGTGTGATAACCTATATTTCTGAAACGGTTGATGATAAAGCAAAACCAATATCATTTTTCGAATCAGCGTCCCGAAATCAATAAGAAACGACAGAAAAATCACAATAAACAGAAAAACTTTTCAAATTTTGTTACCCAGTGTAATTTCCACCTTTTTATTATTTGTTTCTCCATGCTTTTTATTAGCCTTTCACGCTAAATACTATACTAGTAAGAAATTTTGCACTTCTCACTAATGTATTCATACCATATTGGGTTAGACATTCCGTCAACTCTACCTACAAATTATTAACTGTCCAATCAGGAGTCACGTTTCATTTTTTCAAAGGCTGCGCAATCAAAAAATTATTTTTACACCCGAGGCATTCCATGTCAAGTGTACGCACCTTATGTCAGGTCATTTCACTGATTTTAATGATTTTAATGATTTTTGGTGTGGTAGTTGGGTATGATGAGTAATGAAGCGTGACCAAATTTTAGCCACTTGGGTCAAATAGTTTGGGAGTAATGACCCCCCTTAAATTTGGGGTCAGCAGCGTAACCTCATGAATTTAAAAGGTCATAACTCAGTATCTAATGGATGGATTTTAATGATTTTGGTGTCAAAATGCTCAGAAAAAACAGCAGAATAACTTTAATTTTATGCACAGAGTGCGTACATTCCGTTAAAAAAAGTTGCATTTATATTTCACCTTTGACCTTGACCTCAGGTCAGAGTTCAAGGTCATGAAAATTGGCATAAGGAAAGACCTTTACATGAAGCATATTCAAGCAAAAAATTGGAGTGGGATCTCCATGGGTTTGCTTTCCACAAGCATTTGAAATTGTGCATGTTGAAAATTTTGAGCATTTTATTTAAGATAACCACAAATAGTTCATATATATGTATGTACATTTTAACTGCAAACAACACAGTATAATTAATGTAAAGAACGACGCTTGTGTAGAAGAGCGTTCCGTACAAGATGAGGAGGGAGAACGAACCTCCTGGGAGGTACCTCATTTTTCATTTGTTCGTTCTTCCTCCTCATCTTGTGCGGAACGCTCTTCTACGCAAGCGTCGTTCTCTACATTAACTCTTTACGGACGAGTCCGCAGCATATGCGGTCACTCTTGTTACCAGAACGTATAGGTTTTATTGTTATTGAAAACTAAATATTTTAGTAACTAGTCACTGAAATGATACACATTTTGGGTTCCTTTCCCGACAACTAAATGACATCTATATATAAACACGTATAAGCATTTATAGAAACGAGGCATTGTAGTACAATTTATATTATTATTTCTGGTGGACCTTAAGGTACCATCCGTCGTTAAAGGGTTAATATATGTATGTATATAAATATATGTATATATGTATAAATATAGCTACATTCATGGTTTGATAAATAAACTGTATGTATTAAGATTTTTGCAAATATTCAGGTATTTGCTGCTCTAAAAGAACAATAATTTTCATCACAGTATCTATATAATCTGTATATTTAATCATGTTAAATTTATGCGTGTTCAGGTTTTGACTATATGCTGATAAAATGTCATCAAAATATTATTGTGATCCATTCAATTCCCACAATAAATTAAAATCTTCTAATCTTCGGCCTGCTTCACAGTCACTGACAGAAAAATTTCCAAATCATTTGAAGCCAGGCCAAAAGTTATGTTCATCATGCAGAAAAAAAATTTTCCTTACCTATTTTACAAGTTCAAAATATGGCAGAACCAAAAATATTATCATCAAGCTCCTCTGATACTACTATGGAAACCGTGTCATCAGATGATGTTTTTGTCGACAAGGAGGCTGAATTGTCAGCAATGAATGAGACAATCGCCATGATTGGGGAAAGTCTGATTGTCAAGCACAAGATTCAAAGAAATGAAGCATACCTCCCAACAAAAATGGCCAAAATACAAAGTTCAGTAAGAAGACACTTAGATATGGTAGGTGAAATTCCTCAAGAGCCAAGTCCATCAAATGTAGACAAACTGTCCGAGCCAGAAGTAGTTGTCCAAACATTGAAAGATAAATATCAAAACTCAGATAAACATGACCAAATTATGATTCTAACAGTTTTTGCACCATCAATGAGTGTAAGAAAATTAATTCAAGAACTTAACTGTTCACAAAGAATGGCTGTTCAGGCTCAGCAGCCTGCAAAAGAAAAGGGACTATTGTCATCACCGAATCCAAAGATGGGGGAAGGAATTGCCACTGGAGTAACTAACACTGTTAAAGAATTTTTTAGAAATGATGAAACAAGTACACAAATGGCAGGCAAGAAAGACTGCGTAACAATAAAAGAAAATGGTGAACGAAAAAAATATCAAAAGAGGTTAGTTTTATGTAATCTAAAATAAGCATATCAACAATTTAAGTTTAAGTTTAAGTTTCCAGCTCTCTCTATAGGATTTTTGAAATTTGCGATGCTACGCCCCAAAGAATGTTTTGGCGGGAGCAAGTGGGACACGCATAATGTGCGCGTCTGCACAATTCATCAGAATATTAAGTTAATGATGACAGGTTCTAGAATGGCAGAAATTACCAGTGAGGAAGAAACTCCGTTGAGTAGTTACCACTGCGCTTTAGCCAAAATTATTTGTGACAAAAGTCAACCTTCTTGCTATTTAGGAGTGTGTGATCAATGCCCTCGACCTGATTCGCTAAAGGAAACTCTTCTTACATGTTACAAAGAAAAAGGTATTGATGAAATCCAGTACAAACAGTGGACAACAACAGATTGATCTCAGCTGGACTGTTATTCAAAATTTAGAAGATTTCCTAGATACCTTTATTTCTCGACTAACTTGACTAAGGCATCATGATTTCATTGCCAAACAACAAGCCAAGTATTTAGAAAAAAGAAAAAATTAACTGGATGAAGGCGATTTTTTGGTGATTGGGGACTTTTCCGAAAACTATTCCTTTGTAGTCCAAGATTGTGCTCAAGGATTTCACTGGAATAATTGCCAAGCGACTCTTCATCCATGGGTTTATTATTACAAAGAGCAAGAAAAAGTAAATCACAGCTCTCTAACTATTATCTCAGGGTGTAATACATGTGATACTGTTGCAGTGCATCTATTCATAAAAGTTTTAGTAAATCATCTTAATTCTGTTTAGTAGCTGAAAATTTGACTTATCTATTTTACCGACGGATGCGCAGGTCAATGCAAAAACTTTTTAAATTTATGCCACCACCATGAAGAATTTGGAGTTAAGGCTCAGTGGCATTTTTTTGCTACCAGCCATAGCAAGGGACCATCGGATGGTGTCGGAGGAACCATCAAAAGAAAGTCTTCGTAGGCCATATGAAAATCCAATTCTGTCCCCAAAAGATCTTTTCTATTCCTGTTCCTTAAAATTGACTCAAATGTATTTTAGCTTTGCAACACAAGAACAGTACTCAAATGAGAGAATTTTTAGATCCAATTTTATCAAAAGCGAGAACCATACCAGGAACTCAAAAATTACATTCATTCATACCACTGACAACAAATTTTTTTAGAAGTACAAATGTACAGCGCCTCAGTTGAAAGTCAAAAGGAATTCGCTTCCCCCCAACAAGCCACTCAATTAATTGAAAATGTCACAGGATATGTAACAGTGGAGTATGAATTTGATAACCACTGGTGGATTGGGTGTGTGATGGAAACATATCCTGGTGAGGGTGAAGTGAAAGTAAACTTCCTTCACCCTTGTGGCCCAAACAAGTCATTTACTTATCCTGAAAATCCTGATATACTTACAGTAGATTTGTCCGACATCCTCGCAATCGTAAACCCAACGACAGCTACTAGAAGAACATATACAATCACAAAAAAGGAAACCAATGAAGCCAATATGATCCTGAAAAAGCGTCATCTTAAGAAGTAATCAAGAAACTGGATACAAACTTATTGTCAAAAACATATAATCAAAAACTTACAACTGCATGGAAAATGTGAGTATTGCTATTTAAATTGCTTATTGACATGTATGCCTATATACTGTAACTAACTATATTTTAATAATTACACTTATGAATACAGTTCTAAGTATTAATCTATCTTAAATTGTACAGCTTCCTAATATTAAATTATTATTGAATAGCGGAAATCCCTCTAACCCTCTAGTCGTTAGAGCATGTGACTGTGAATAAATGGTCCTGGGTTAGAATCCTAGTAGCTTAGAGGTTAGAAAATTTATTTTCTCCACAAGCGTGTGCCCGATGCCTATGCTTGTTTCTGCCATACAGTAGAATATATAAGATCGCTAAACTAATATGAAATGAAAAAAAACCTGTTTTGGCACCCTGCATAGTATCTAGGCCTAGGTTCTTCGAAAGTTGGAACGAGGTACACATCTACGCCTTGGGAGGTAACTAAGGGGTTTAATTACCTACCTTGCTAATTAATTTTTTAAACAACTCCTTATCATGATAATTTTACTTAAATTTTTAATAGGTATAAAATTCATATTTTTCAGGTTCAGCACGGCAATATGAAGTGTTAATTCATCAGAAATACCTGTACAAGTTAGTCATTGTTCAAACTTCAAACACCTAAATTTCCAAGTTATTTTTAACTGCAAAAATTATATAGCATTTGTGATAAAAATTATCGATACTTTTAGAGAACCAAATAATTTGTTTGTAAAAATCTTGATGCTTACCTATAGGTATACAGTATATCAAATCATGTATGTAGCTATATTATAATATGTATATATATGAACTATTTGTGAAGTTATCTTAAATAAACTGCTCAAAATTTTCAACATGCACAATTTCAAATGCTTGTGGAAAGCAAACCCATGGAGATCCCACTCCAATTTTTTGCTTGAATATGCTTCATCTAAAGGTCTTTACTTATACCAATTTTCATGACCTTGATTTTGAACTCTGACCTGAGGTCAAGGTCAAAGGTGAAATATAAATGCAACTTTTTTTTTAACGGAATGTACGCATTCTGTGCATAAAATTAAAGTTATTTCGCTGTCTTTTCTGAGCATTTTGACAACAAAATCATTAAAATCCATCCATTAGATCCTGAGTTGTAACCTTTCAAAATCACGAGGTTACGCTGCTGACCCCAAATTTTTTGGGGAGTGGGGAGTCATTACTCCCAAACTATTTAACCCAAGTGGTTAAAATTTGGTCACGTTTCATTACTCATCATACCCAACTACCACACCAAAAATCATTAAAATCGGAGATGAGTGTAAGAAATCACCAAAAAGTGTGTACACTTAAAATGGAATGCCTCACCTTAAATCATAAGTCTGCAGCAATCTTTACTTAAATTTAATATTATTTGGTTAGAATGTATATTATATATACACAATGGAACAAAATTGTATAAACTGATGCGACTGTATAAATGTTTAAGTAAACCGTAACTAAAGAGAACACTTCATTTCTGTATGGATTGCGAATGACCGGCAGTAAATATGATTCGTTTGGGTAATAATCTACTTAAGCTCTCGTCACTCCGATTTTCATAAATTATACATCGGTAGCTTCGTTTCTTCATTAGGAATGTGATTTAGACCAGTCTCTGGTAAGGGAAATGCTTCAAAACCTAACCTAACCTAGCATTTTGAAGCACAGCTCGCCTTGCTATAATGCCAACTGTTTTCAAACAACCTAACCTTACCCAACAAAAGCCGTACGCACATTTCCACAATTAGTGTGGTGGGTAGAGCTGGGCTGCTGCAATGAGAAAGGCATGCAACCTTTTCTGAGGGTTTGAATAATTGTCTCAAAACAGTTGGCATTATAGCAAGGTTTTGAAGCATTTTCCTTACTAGAGTGTCTAAATCGCATTCCTAATGAAGAAACGAAGCTACCGATGTATAATTTATGAAAATCAGAGAAACGGGAACTTAAGTAGATTATTACCTTCTGAGGTGACGTGTGTGTGTGTGTGTGTTATATATATATATATATTATATATATATATATATATATATATATATATATATATATATAATTAGTCTAAAGTCACTAAAAGGGAAATATCACTAAATCTAAGCTGAATGGCAACACGAAGGGATAAACGGACCAACGCGGCTGTTCGTATTGTTTTGGGCTAGCCTAGAGATGCTTTTTTCCCTATCTGACCTAATCATTGGTGCTAAGTGTTTATTTGGTGGTGTTTCTAAGGTGACAAATGGGGTAGAAAGTTGTCAGCACTTAAGTAGAGTTAGGGGTAATGTCTATAGCTTCTAAATTAGTAAAGTAAGAGAGTTAAGTAGGCTGTTTATGGGACGCAGGAATCTATGGTAGGCCCCAAAAGGAATATCTAGTTCAACGCACCGGTAAGTGCCATTGTTTGTGGTTTCGGAACCTAATAACCTAACGGGGTGTCTAACCCCAAGTTATCACACCTTCGTTTGTTTTGAAAATGATTGGGGGTTGTTTAACTTCCTTCGCAACATCTAAGGTCATATGACGGCTTTACGTGGGATCCGAACCACGGGTCGCTCCATAATCTGGACGCGGAGGACGGTCTCCCATCCAAATATTACCCAGACCCAATGTCGCTTAACTTCGCTGATCAACGGGAAGCGGTATTACGACATTGGCTACGACGTATACCTCGTTTGTTTTGAATGCTTAAACAACAAACGAAATCCAACAGTGGCGTGGTGTTGGTTTGTTGTTCCATTCAGAGTCCTTCACCCAACCAAAGTTCAAGCAGAAGGAAGAAAATCTTTGTGCGCGTATACAGTGCCAGGCTTCCGGCATTTTGAGCCTGCACGGAAATCTGAGTTAGCGAGTAGATGCTAGGTCATGACTTAACTCCACTTCCTCATAGAAGAGTTTTCGCTTTCCCATTTTCATTTTGCATCATTTTGAGATAGATATAGATCAGTGGCGGCTCGTGACTTTCAGTTATGGGGGTGCTGCCTCAGAAATTGCGAACAATTGTGTCGATTATATATATATATATATATATATATATATATATATATATATATATATATATATATGAGAGAGAGAGAGAAAGTCGAATAGAAACTAGATAACTACTCAGTCATAAAAATAAGTAAAATAGTATCATAAAATCAATTATAGGGTACTTGCGCTCAATGGGTAATTTCGAATTTGCCAAAAATTTTATTTATAAACAAATATATATATATATATGAGAGAGAGAGAAAGTCGAATAGATAAATAGATAACTACTCAGTCATAAAAATAAGTAAAATAGTATAAAATCAATTATAGGGTACTTGCGCTTAATGGGTAATTTCGAATTTGCCAAAAATTTTATTTATAAACAAATTCCAGTCTTCTGTTTTTATTCTGAGCGAAAAGGTCTATTACTTTTTCATTGAAATTCTGTGTACTGTTGATCAAATTTTTCTCTATTGAAATCATTGCAAGAGCATTTAGTCTTTCCTGATTCATAGTGCTCCTTAAGAACGTCTTTATTCTTTTTAATGTTGAATGGCAGCGTTCGGCCTCGGATGTAGTCATGGGGATGGTCAAAAGAATTTTTATGAGCTTAGCTAGTTCTCCAAGAACATCTACTAGATTATTTTCAGTGATAAATTTCAGCAGATCAATTAACCTGTCGTAATTGTGCATATCAGGTCTACTGTAGGAAACTTGTAGTTCAGTAAGAAGCTTTTCTTTTTCAATCATGGGATATGCCTCAGTGGTCACTGTTACCTCTTCCATAGGCATTTTCATATTATAGCTATCGAAGTTTTCCTTGGTAAACAGCTTAGCAGCTACTAATTGTTTGGTAAATGAATACCTCTCAGCTATGTCAACACATACGCAGTCGCACACTTCCTTTGCTTCAATCATGAGTGTTTTTAAAGGATTTTCACAGTACTCCGAATTTCTTATTTTTAAAATGGCATTGTTGAAGTTTGCTATATATTCTTGTACTTTACATGAGTCAATAGCTCGAGATTGCATTTGATTGTAAATGACTTCTACGTGAGGCATTATCTGATGAAAAAGTTTCAACCAAAAGATGTTTTCTTTATTCAAAACGTGCAAAATTCCTGTTGCTTCTGAAATTGTTTGATCTGTGTTTGCTGTCGACTGTATTTCTTCAAGGCATTATTTTAAGGGTTCGAAATTTTCATAGACGCGGTTTATGGTGCGTATATGAAAATTCCATCTAGTAGGGGATGGACGAGGAATGCGGCTGGCCATGTGTTTGCTTAAGATAGAGAGACGAAGTGGTGACCTGGAGAAAAATGTTGGTATAGCCAAGAGGTTAGAAAAGAATATTCTTGAATTTCGGGTAGTACTTGCTGCATTTTTCATAATCAGATTCAGTTGGTGGGCATAACAGTGAATGAAGTGTGCATTATTGTAAACTTCTTTAATTTTAGCCGGAACTCCCCCTTTTTTTTCCTTTCATGACATTTGCGCCATCAAATGTCTGAGCAATTAGTTTCTGCTTGTTTCCTTCGAGAAGAATATCTAGCTGATCTAGAATGCACTTAGATAGTCCTTCTGCCGTTTGATTTTCCATAGTAAAGAAACCCCAGAAGCGCTCAGACTTCCTCATTCAGCTCGTATCTCAGAACAATAAACATTTGTGTGTGTTCAGAAACATCGTTGTGTCATCAGCCATGACCGCCACAAACGAAGCTTCTTTAATTTCTTTTTTTATTTGATTGCGGGATACCTGCAGCACACAGTCAAGAATATCATTCTGAATGGTTTTGGAAACGCCCTTGAAGACTGTGTTGCTTTCTAAATGTTTTTTCAAATCGGGATCTAATTTTGATGCGAAATTAATTAATCCCCTGAATACACCTGGATTTGCCGAATCATCTTTTTCATCATGTCCACGTAAAGAAATCTCAAAATTTTCGCAGAATTTAATGCAGTCTATTATTTTCGACAATATTTCACGATTTTTGGTAACTTTGTTATTATGTTCGATAATCGAGTTTGTAAGCCTCACTAAGTTTTTCTTTGATATTTACCGTTCCTAAAAGTGACAGGGAAATCACATTATCAATATGCTTCTTTGAACGCTCATGCTTTTCAGTTTTTCTTTCATTTTATTTATATTTGTAAAACCACTTTTTGTCCACGTCAAGTCACCACCGAGTAGTAGACACGGGAAACAAAATAATGCATTTTTAACTTTACAACCACAAAGCCAACTTTTTCTTTGGTACCATTCTGAATTAAAACTACGAATATATTTCTTATTGTTACTTATTCCGGGCTGAGATATTTGAATTTCTGGTGTAGGGCGTCCTTCAGTTTTAATAGCTATTTTTTCTTGAAGAGATAACTGTGAAAAATTACGAGACTGAATTTTACTCACTGTCACCCGACTCACTTCTGGGGCTAGCGCAGCCATGATAATAGAATAGGCGCCTAGTTAAAATTTCAAAAAACAAAAAGTCACTTGCGAAAAAAATATTCTAAGAAATGAAAGCTATATATTGTAAATAATCCAATTATTATACAGGGTGTCCCAAAAGTCCCTATCTATTTTGTTGAAATAGGCTGAATTTCAAATAAATGTCACACTGACCTGAATGCAGGTGTATTTCTATACAAATTACAAGTATTACACGATTAAAATCTTTAATTAGTAGTTTCCACATGTGCTCCATCTGTATCTCTGCAAATCTCAAAGCGGTCAGCTGCATTGCGGGACACATTTCCGAGCATTTCAGGGGTTATTTTCTCAACTGCTTGCCTAATCTCGCAGATCTGGTAAATCTCGAATATTTCTGCGATATACCTCTGATTTAATGAAACCCCAAGCAAAGAAATCCAATGGGGTCAAATCCGGAGATCGCGCTGCCCAGGGCCTATTTCCCCCACGTCCAATCCAATGATTTGGAAAACGCTCGTTTAGGTATGTCTGAACAATTTTGGCATAATGACATGGTGCCCCATCCTGCTGAAAGACTACATTGTCGAGAATGCCATCATCAAGAAGTTGAGGTTCTAGAAAATTTTGAAGCATAAAGTAAACAGGCCCTGTCACTGTAGCCTCTGCCAAGAAAAAGGGCCCGTAAATCTTAGAATTCGTCATTCCAAGCCACACGTTGACTTTAGGTGAGTTTCTTTCCCATTCAGTGAACTCAGTTGGCTTTTCATTAGTCCAGATGCGACAATTATGTCGATTGATTTTACCACAGGTGTGAAAAGTCGCTTCATCGCTAAACAAAATGTGGTTCATTAAATTGTTATTTTGGATTTGTTCGATCAGTTCCGCACACATTGCTGCTCTTTTTGGAAAATCTTCCTCGTGTAAGCTGTGGAACAGTTGAATGTGATAACATTTCTTCTTCAGCGTCGAACGCAAGATTCGTGAACATTTGTTTTGGGTATGGTCAATCTGTGGGATGCTTGGCGAACTGACATTCTTTGATCGTCTTCGAACATTATGCGAACAGATTCAATGTTTTGTTGTATTATTCTTGAGCGTCCACTTCCTTCATCATGCACAGATCCAGTCCTTTTGAATTTGTTCACCAATTCACGAATTGCTTCATCTGTCGGTCCAGGCTTATGAAACCTTCTTGAGAATCGGACTCTAATTTCACAAAATTTAATTCCTCTGATACGACATGTTACTATCATAACGCCTTCATGCACATCCATCACCAATGATATGGATCTGAACAAATTATTTAAAAATTTAAAAATAATAGATATCTAATGCATGTATTTTTCTAGAAAAGTGCATGCAATCATGTCATTAAAACATTCATTTGAAATTCAGCCTATTTAAACAAAATAGATAGGGACTTTTGGGACACCCTATATAATTAACTTCAATCTCACGACAAAAAATAAATAACGAATCATTGATAAATGCAATTCGGAAATTAAATTTCGAATTAGCAAATGATACAGCAACACAACTACCACGTCAAACAAACAAATCGGCACTGCTCTGTCCACAGTGCTTTGGATCCTCTTAAACCCGCGAGGTTTCAAGCGTTTCGAACAAAATCTGGAACTGTTAAGTACGCAGTTCCACGGGAAGGCTGAAGCTACTTTCGTGATTCATTCGTTCGGCATTGAAATAGTTTAAGGAAAAAAGGATATAATCTGATTTAAAAACTCAAAGTTCATTGAAAAAAAACAATCAGAGAGGCTATTTTAAATATTTAAATATAAAGATCATAAGATCATGGGGGTGCTGCAGTTCCACAGTGCCTACCTGCGAGCCGCTCCTGATTATTTATTTATATATATATATATATATATATAATTTTCCTTCTTTATTTTACCGCCGATTCGTACCTAGGGAAAGCAGTGGCGTAGCTTGGGGTGGGGGGGGTCAGAGGGGCGACTGCCACCCCTGATCGGAAAAATATCTGGTCCATTCGGAAATTTTTCTAACTATTCTTGTTAGAAATAAATTAGATAAATTAGAAATAAATTAGAAATAAATCAGTATTCCTTTTTACTGTATTACAAATTTATATTTCTAAATTCTGAGTTTAAGATTATGTAATTCGTTGTCCTGTCGAGTTGGAAATTTATAACCCTTTTGCACCCCCCTGCAAAAAGACCACGCTACGCCACTGAGGGAAAGTGGTACACATCTTAGTGAGACAGTGGGTGGGTGGTGTCACTGCGTTCGGGGTGGTAGACTAGGGGAGTGAGTAGGTTCGGTTGCTGAATAGGCGGTAGGAGGGGTATGGACTTAAATGCGATGAAACAGATGAGAATGGGTGGAGAAAAGGAAAATAGCTTCAGCTGAGAAGTGGGGGCCTTCGGCGAGTATGGATTGTAGACTCTCGGGTATGGAAATACTGGACAAGAGAGGGAAACACCTGCAACGAAGAGTGGACAGGTTCGGGCATTCGACCAGGAGGTGTACGACGGTGATAAGGGTATGGCAGGTAGTGTAGAGCAGGGCTGACGATTTAGCCATATGGTAACCATGTGTAATGCGTGTCTCCTAGGCGGAGACGGGATAAAATCATTTCTTTATGGCGGGACCGGTGGCATGAGGAGGACCAGTATCCTAATTGCCGTTTGATTTTGTGGAGTTTGTTGTGTGTGGCCTGGTTCCATTCCTGTTGCAAGATGGAGCGGAAGTGGGAGCCGAGAGTCAGGAAAAAGACGGAGAAAGGGAGGGGCCGGAAGGAGACCGGCAGTAAGCAGGCCGCCTTTGCCGTGCGGTCCGCCTCCTCGTTACCCTGAATGCCGACATGTGCTGAGACGCAGCAGAAGGCGATTGTCTTGTGTCGGAAAGTTGTTAAAAATGGAAGGTTTGCCGGATGGTGCAGACGAGCGGATTCGGGGAGGGGGGAATCTCTCGAGGGAGAGAAGTGCGCTTTGGGAATTTGAATAAATGACAAAGGAGCTGGCAGGGTGGGTGCGCACACAATGTCGAGGCCTGCATAATCGCAGAGAGCTCTACTGGAAAACCGAGGGCTCGCGGGGCAGGCTGACGTCTCGATAAAGCGGCTGGGTTAGTATCATCGCTGCGGCGGCCGTACCAACCTCCGAGCGGGAACCATCTGTATAAATGGGGACAATGTCCAGTGGTGGGTTGCGTGTTCTCGGAAGAGTGACCTGTATACAGTAGAGATCGTGGTAGTCTTTGGAAGGGAACACAGGTCCCTGCAAAACTTGATAGGAGTGAGGAGCCAGGGAGGGTAGATGCTGTATGAGATGAGAATAACTGAAGGGGCGGGCATGAAGGAAAGGTCCAGGAAAGAGCGGACCGCTTCAGTGAAGTGCCAGCTCCGTTCCTGGGGTAGGAGTTCAGAAATCGCTGCGCATAGAAGCGAAGAGGGTAGTCTCTGTGCACGAAGGTATGTTCTCATGAGGAGCAGACGAGAGGGAGGTAATTGCATTCCGCTTGGACGCTGGAGGCTGAGGAAGAGCGGAAGGCACCGATGGAGAGGCGGAGGCCTCTATTAAGTACCGGGTCCAAGATACGGAGGCAAGCTGTGGAGGCTGAGCCGTATACGACACTGCCATAGTCCAGCTTCGACTGGACCATGGAAGTGTAAAGGCGAAGGAGGGAGCGTCGGTCTGCGCCCCATGTGGTGTGGGAGAGGTGATCTAGGAGAGCTAGGGGATGTTGGAGGGATTGTTTCAGGTGTTTGAGATGGAGAACCCAGTTGAGCCGAAGGTCCAGAATTATGCCCAGAAATCGCATGGAGGGTACCACCTCAAGAGGGTCGCCGTATAACGTGACAGAGGGGACGGGAAAGGTTGCGGGTCTTCTGTTGAAGAGCATACACTTGGTCTTGGGGGTGGAGGACGAACCTAACCGACGTTGCCCACCTTTCCACTCGATAGATGGCGAGCTGAATTTGCCGTTGAACGACGCACTGCTCCCGCCCCGCGAAGTAGATCGCGAGGTCATCCGCGTAGATGGAAGAACGGATGGTGGGTGGGAGGCATTTTAAGACTGTGTTCATTACTATGGAAAAGCATAGAACACTGAGGATGCGTCCCTGTGGGTCCCCGTCCTCCTGCACAAGGTGTCCGAGAGGACTGGGCCCACCCGAACTTTAAAAGTTCGGGAGGAGAGGAAGCCCCTGATGAAGGTCAGCAGGGCTCCGACAAGACCCAGGTTTTGCAGCTGACTGAGGATTATTTTCCGACGGGTGGTGTCGTAGGCCTTCTGTATGTCAAAAAAAAATTGATAGGATGAACTGTCCACTGTCGAAGGCATTCTGTATGTCTCGGCTGAGGAGCAGGAGGGGATCAGTAGTGGAGCGGAATTGTCTGAAGCCGGACTAGGTAGCCGGGAAGAAATCACTATTTTCAAGGAAGAAGGATAGTCGCGTAGTGATCATTTTTTCTAAGAATTTGCAGGCACAACACGTTAGGACGATAAGTCTGTAGTTTGTGGGGTCGAGGGAATCTTTGCCGGGTTTGGGGATGGGGATTACATGGGCCCCCCCACGGGGAGGGAAAGGTGCTCTCTATCCATACGTGATTGTAAAGGTCTAGTAGGAAAATTTGTAAGGTAGGGTGGATGTACTGGATCATGATGTACGGGATACCATCCGGGCCGGGGCAAGGGGATCGTCGTGAGGCCAGTGCCGCCTGTAGTTCACACATGGTGAACAACCGATTGTAGGTGCTGTCTTGGGACGGTGAAAAGGAGCTATTATTAGGGGCGGGTACGAGGGAACTGTCCGCGGAGGAAACGGCGGCGAAGGTAGAAGCTAGGTGCTTTGCCACCGATTTGGGGTCGTATAGAAGTCCGTCGTTAGTCCGGAGGACCAAGGACAGGGAGGGTGTATGCCGCCTCTCGATACCCCGTACTTTCTTGCAGATGGTGGCCGAAGGTGTGGTGGTGACACCGGACACAAAGGCACGCCAAGAAGCTCGGTGCGCTTTCTTCATTGTACGGCGGGCGATGGCCCTGACCTGCTGCATCTCCGTGCGGTGGATGGGGAGTTGTGTACGGGAGAAGTGTCGAGTACTTTCTTGGCGCGTATGGCCTCCGTGCACTCTGGGGTCCACCAAGGTACCCGTCGGGTGCGGGGTTAGCGGAGGATCGTGCAATGTTAGTGCACGCACCTGCGACAACGACTGATTCGAAGTATGCGATGCACTCGTCGGAGGATGGGAAGTGGGCAGTCGTAAAGGTTGTAGATGTATTGTCGTGGAAGCGGGACCAGTTGGCTTTGGTAATAATCCATCTTTCCGGTACCCGAACGGTCTGGTCGGGCCGACTTAGCGTGAGTTGAACAGGGAAATGGTCACTACCATAGTCGTTTTGAAGGACTTGCCATGTGAAATCTAGGAGGGCATCGGCCGAGACGAATGACAGGTCTATACAGGATGGAGTACAGCTGGTGGCATGATAGAATGTAAGAGAGCCATCACTGAGGTACTCGAAGGAGAGCTCGGTCATGATAGTAATCAGGGTCGGGGCCATGTAGGTGGTGTGTGTGTGTCCCCACAAGGGGGTGGCGACTATTGAAATCACCCAGTAATAGAAAGGACCTGGGGAGTTGTTTTACCGCCTCCACCAGGTCGTCACGGGAGACTTGAATGTGGGGAGGGAGGTATATTGAGTAGACGGTGTACTGTCTATCAAGGAAAAGCCGGGTAGCAATCACCTGTAATGGGGATCGGATAGAGAGGTTGTGGAAGGGAACTGCGTGGTGGAAGGGAACTGCGTGGTGTACGAGAATGGCAGCCCCGCTTCGAGTGCAGGTAGGTGACAGGGTGGTGATATAGGAATATCCAGTCGGGCAGGGCATGGGCCTGGTCCCCAGGATTAGTTTCTGGAGACAGACACACACCGGACGGGAAGAGGCAATCAAGGAATTCAGACCTTCGCAGTTCGCGAATATTCCTCTGCAGTTCCAGTGTACTATTGTAGTTTTTGGAGGGTCCATTATTTGGCGATGAGGGATGGGTAAAGGTGTAGGTGCTAGGGGATTGGGGTGTGAAGGGAGACCTGGGGTTCGGGAAGGCGAAGGATGGGTCAGGGGCATGGCTGGCTATCTGCCGTTCACCAGAGAAGGAATCGGTCGGCCAGTCGACCCCAGCGGAGATTGCGGGGTCGAGTCGGCCGAGCGAGACCGGAGGCGTGGATCACGGTAGCTTTGGGAACGTCGTGGGCTCAGAGGGTGATGGGTTTCTTGGTGGGCCTCTGTGTTCTGGCCAGGAGGGAGCGCTTTATTTTCCATATTGGCACCTCCCGCCTGTCTGGGGTCTCACGGCGGACCCTGGGTGGCGATAAGGGATACCAGAAGAATCGGGCAGGTGGGAGGGAGGACGGGCTCAGGGTGGCTGACAAGAAGTGGGCAGGTACTGTGCGGGTGGAAGGAGATGAACCATTGTTCACGTGGAGGGGTGGAAAAAATGACACCAGGAGGCGAGAGCAGATCCATAAGACACATGGGCGCGGCCGAGCTCTCCTTGGCTACAGCATGTAGTTGCGCCAGTGCCGCATCCACTGGATCCTCGGGGGAAGAGGATATTGTCCAGATTGGATCTCGTCGTGGGAGGCGGGTCGTGGGAGGCGGGTCATGTAACTCGGCTACTATTGTCACAGTCTGTGAAGAAAAGACATTCGCTGGATGAAGAGGGGTGTGCGCCTTCACAATTGGAGCATTTGGGCGTGTTGGGGCACTTGTCTGGGTGAGCGATTTCTCCGCAACGAACACACAGTTTGTGCGGTTATCAGCAAACTGAACTGACGTGTCCGAACTTGTTGCATTTAAAGCAACGGGTCGGGTCTAGGATGTATGGGCGGACAGTGAACTCGCACGACGTGCGGTCTCCCATACCCGATACAATACGGTAGGGAGGGACTAAAGTGTTGAGGGTAAGAAGTAGGTGCCGGGTGGGGGAGGGGGTGCCTTCCTGTCGGGATGCGAAACGATGTATCTCAGTAACACCCTGGGGTGCGAGGTCCTCCAGGAACTCGTTCACCGTGATCGATAATAGGCGGGTGGCATAAATGGTGCCCTGACTCTGGTTTAGGTGATGGTGTCAGGAGACGGACAACACACAGTATAATTAATTGGATGATCCCGGGTTCGATTCCTGGGAGGTACCTCATCTTTCATTTGCTCGTTCTCCCTCCTTATCTTGTGCGGAACACACTTCTACACAAGCGTCGTTCTTTACATTAATTATACTGTGTTGTTTGCATTTAAAATGTATATATGTACGGCATGCGGAGGTGCCCCCCTCAGGGCATTTGATTCCGCTCGTATGTAGGAGTATTACGAGTACTGACTAATCGGGGTCCTTGGTGTAGTGGTTAACATATCCGACCGGCAATTGGATGATCCCGGGTTCGATTCCTGGGAGGTACCTCATTTTTCATTTTCTCCTTCTCCCTCATCATCTTGTGCGGAACACACTTCTACGCAAGCGTCGTTCTTTACATTAATTATACTGTGTGTTGTTTGCAGTTTATATATATATATATATATATATATATATATATATATATATATATGATGAATAAAACCACGAAGGAAAGGAAACACAAAATGGTGCTCAAGCGCTTTCGTCTAATGACATCCTCAGGATGCAAACATTTAATAGTAAACCCTCCGATATAACGGATTAATTCGGGGGGGGGGGGGGGGGGGAGAGAGCCCGGTCCATAAAAGCCGAAAGTATGTTATATCCAGATCTGGACCAAAATGCTGAGGGGTAAACTCGAATTTGAGAGCGAGTGGCGGCTGATACAGTGCTTTTGGGTAAAATGGAGCATGACAGGTTTTGTTGACATTAAAGGAGCCCTTTGCTTTGTCCGGAGCTATGGGGCGCATCCCTCTACGGCTAATGTGGGAATGCATCTTCCTCTGATGTAAGGGCTCTCTCTGCCTTCTGGACCATTGGACCCGTCTGGGGACCCGGCTGATCTCCTGCTTATATTTCTTTCTTTCTCCTTCTCTTCTCCCCTACTTCTGCCATATTTTTTTTTTTTTACCTTGATTTGACCCTTTCCTTGGACCTTGGGTGAGGGAGGTGGTTGTCCTTCACCCTTATCGCTCTTAAATCAAACCCAAACCCTGACAACTCTCACCGCACGTTGGATGAGAGTGGCGCTTTTCAGGCACGGGGAATGGGTGTGGGTGTATCTCCCCTGAGTGACATCTATTGGCGGTGGGACCGAGTGTGCCCACGATTCGCCTTTCCCTTGTTGGAGTCGATGGTGGCTGGATGCTCGCAGGGTATGAATTTTTTTTTTTTTTTTTTTTTGCGATGGCTTCTTCTCGGCTTACGACCCCTGCTTCTAATCCTCGGACTACGGTTTTGGATACAGTACTCCTATCTCCTCTCTAGCCCCTATTGTTTCTTTAGGGGATGGTCCTGTCCAAACTACCCAGTGCCATATTAAGGATTTTTGGGCCCTGAGGCCAAAATATTCTTAGGGTCCCTCAACAAGACAAATCTTCGAGTCATGTAAATTAATAAAACCATTTATTTCTAAATCAAATAATGCAAGTTTTACATAAATACCAAGCTGCTACAATTACACAACTACAAGTCCACTATTAATCTACCAAAGTTGGTCACAAACCCATCCACCACCAGTATACAAAAGTTTTTTGAGCTGCTTCATATCACTAAATTTTCCAATCACAAGCTCAGTATTTAAATTCTGCAAAATATTCTTTTCTACGCATAACAATGACAGACTTTGCAATTTCTTTTAGGTTAGCATTTGACGTTTAACATTTTTAATCATGCTCAACACGAATATCTATGTGTGTGTTTTATTCAAATTAAAAGTAACTAGAGCATATACTGTATTTGTAGTTCTATTTACTAAATATATATTTTTTTATTTTCGAATTAACGTTCACTATTTTTTATACAGTAATCGTTCGATGAAATGCTCTATTAAAGTTTTGCCTGTAGCGTTACCCTTCCTAAAATTTTAGGACTACACCACTGTCACGAACAGAATTAGTATCAGATTGATTAATTACTAAGGAAACTCTGAAGATATTCACAGTATATGAAGAAACATATGAAGAAACTCTGAAGCAAGCTCGCATAAGGAAAGTACCTGATTACGTTGTTGAAACTTTACATTTTGTGCTTCACAGTTTTAACTTTGCGGTGCTAAATTCTTCCCAAGAAGATTTCTGTAGTGGATTTTAGACATATTTCTAGTGAAAATTAAAGGAAAAAAGAAAGAGAAGAAACAGAATCCATATTAGAGCAATTTAGCAGACAGGCGGGCAATACATTTTCAGAACTCCAACAAAGAGAACAACACAAAATTGCAGACGAAGGATAAGCACAAAATAACAGAGAATGTTCTTTTAATAGATTCACAGTAATAACTGAATCTACACACAGTATTAAAACCAAAAGTTAGCAGCTGACGAGGAAGCTTCTAACAGTGGATGTATCCTCCAGCGCGGGATACGTCAACGCGAAGAAGAGGCGACGTCAAACCGAAACATCAACGCGGTAGTGGCCAAACTTCCTCAAATCTCCGTGCAGCGGGCTGTCTACGGTTGGCCAGACTGTCACTCGACGGCCTGTTGCGTGGCACGGTCAGAGTGCCGATCGGTCCCGGGGCCGGACCTATACCAGCGTGCTATTTTTTCATTTACGGGGAGCAATTGCGTGCCGGACGTGCTCCCCGGACTACTCTTACTCTCCGGCGACATTAAGACTAATCCAGGCCCAACTACAACTTACACATGTCATCATACACAAAGACAGACACATACAGAAGCATAATATTAACATATTACAGTACAACGTAGATGGCCTCAAGCAAAATCATGCAGCTTAGGGAAATTCGTACACAAACAAAACATTCACGTAGCACTTATACAAGAAACAAAACTAAAACGCACACACAAAACACCCACCATCCCTGACTTCACGGCGATCCGTCAAGATCGTACTGGGGGTCACGGGGGTGGACTCAACACTTACATACGTAAAAGCATTAGCTACACTGATGCCACCCAAAACATTACAAAAACAATCCAAGCAGATAACACGATAGAAATACACGCAGTTAACATTAAAACACGCGCAAAACACACCACTACACTCATCAACATTTACATCCCACCAGATAGTTCACCTCAGGTGCCAGCCAATTACAATTCACAGTTACACAATCTAGGCTCTCTTTCACTAATGTCATCTTAGGAGGAGACTTCAACGCTAAAGACACTAGTTGGTACCTGGCACAACCAAAGCAACACCAGAGGCGCCAACATAGCCACACAACTAAACAGCCTCTTCATTCTTAACAATACAGAAGAACACACACACACATACCACATCAAGCAGGATACTCAAACTCCTCCCCAGACATAACGTTCTGTTCCCCCTCACTAGCAACACATACACACTGGAGAACAGAAAAACAACTGTCATCAGACCACTTTCCCATCATCATTACAACACATTCTACACTCTGCCCCAACAGCCTTAGGCACACTTTCAGAAATTACAAGAAAGTTGATTGGGAACAGTTCAAAATAGAGACTGAGGAACAATTCACCACATTAAACAGCACACCCATCATAAACATCAATACAACACTCAAAACATTTAATCAGATCATCAATAATGCAAACAAATACATAACCAAGGGCAACATTAGGAAATACAACCCAAATTACACTAGAGAAATAGCCCACCTCATAAGGCAACGTAACAACCTCAAACCTACCACACAAGCACCACACACAGAAGCCATAAAACAGCAGATACAACAGCTCAACACAGAAATAAACAAAAACAAAACAAAAAAAATTTAGAAACATTTAGGGAATTCATAACAACACTAAACCACTCCACAGATACATTCAGGCTATGCAAGACTATAAACAGCATTACCCACTAACAGCGGCATTCACACCTCACCTATCTGTCGCATTCTAATTAATCACTACGCAAAGATAAGTCACTTAAACAGAGAGACCAACCAGAAACACGCAGACAGAAAAAGAAAACCTACAGACTCGACACGACCATTACACCCTTCAATACAGACCAGACCACCAAGATCATCAAAAACATTAAGAATTCGAAGGCTACTGGACCAGACAACATATCTAACATACACCTTAAACACTTGGGCCCACAGGGAATACTAGCTCTCACAAACATCAGCACATATTCATACCAACACTGTATTATTCCTAACATATGGAAACAAGGTAAAATTATTACACTTCTCAAACCAAACAAAAATCCAACAGAACAGCTTCCTATAGACCCATTACTTTACTATGCACACCTTCCAAAGTAACAAAGACTAATCTTACAAATCACCAACCCACACATACCACTATCGCCTACTTAACATGGATTCATACCTCACCACTCAACCACGACATCAACTCACTAACCTCACGCAGCACATCATGGATGGCATCAATTCCAGAGGACCAGCTCAACGTACACTATTAGCAACAATAGACATTAGTAAAGCATTTGATGCTATCCCACGCTTCCTTCTCATAAACAAAATACTCAACATAAACATGCACAATAACACCAAAAGGTGGCTGAGCAACTATCTTTCAGGAAGATACTCGCATGTCACATTTAATGGCAAGTCGTCCAAAAACAAGCTTTTTCCGAACGGGATCCCTCAAGGCTGTTTTCTCACCAACACTGTTCAACTTATACATGCATGACATTCCAGCACCCATAGATAACAAGCTCACCTTATCATCATATGCAGATGACATCACTAACATCCACCCACAATAATATCGACACCGCTACAAATAACCTACAAACATACATAAACAGCATACAAGACTGTCTCACACACAATAGACTCAAAGTAGCACCCACAAAATCAACCATCACCTTGCTAACAAGCAACACAAAAGAATACCAGATAACTCCACAGCTTACACTAAACAACACCGACATTCCACACACTCACAGGACCAAAATACTTGGGGTCACATACAATACATCATTATCTTTTGCAAACCACATTCAGGACATTAAAAATAAATGTACGTCAAGACTTAACACGCTTAGGGTACTAACAGGCACAAACTTTGGACACCAGCACGAAACAATATCACTCATATACAAACAATATATTCGCTCAGTTATGGACTATGCTAGCCCATGCTGGGCACCCATTATCTCAAACACACACATAAACACCTTAGACAATACAAAACAACGCACTTCGTATCATTACAGGATGTACTCAAACACCACCAATAGAACACTTGCACACAGAAACAAAAATACTGAAAGTTAAGGAACATTTAGACATGAGGGGAACACAATTCATGGCAGCAGCGACAACTAACCCACAACACCCTTGCCACTACATGTACAATCATGCACCAACACCTCGCACCATTAAGGTAACACCAGAGAGACATAATAACCAAATACTCCATTCCATACCACGTCCCACAGACATCACAGTACAGAAAACACAAACACACACACACACACACACCTAACTCACAAAGCACTGACACGACTCGGTCCGAATGCGGTTCTAGGTGCGAAGCCGCCACCCATTGACAGGTCAGAGACCAGCCTGAGCAAATCGGATCGAGTTAACTTAGTACGATTCCGATGTGGATATCACACCAACTTACAGACATATAAACAGACTAGACAACTCCACAAACGACACCTGCCACCTGTGCCAGGACACACCACAAACAATTGAACACATTATGACAGACTGTACCGCTCTAGCACAACAACGAACACATCATCACTAGTGCGCTGAACCTCTGGTCCACTCCGGAGGCGATCGGTTACCTGCGTGCCACCGGCACCAACAACACACTTCACTTTTACACGTTCACCCTTCCTCATTTTATATCTCCATTATAATGACTTATTTTAATTCTATCCTTCACTGGAACTGTCGGGACATTTTTGCCACTTATGACGGTTTTTCCCTCTTTTACAAACGTATCAACCTGCCTGTGTTTGTGTCCAAGAAACAATTTTGAGTTCTCGATCTATGCCTTCTCCTACTGGCTACATCTCCTTCACAAACCCCCCTGCCCGCTCACGGTCCTCGAGGTGGTTGCTGTCCGGTTTTCTTTGTCTCGGCAGTATACCGTCTGTTCCATTTACCTCCCTCCACACGTCCCCGTCTCCCGAGAGGAGCTATTGGAAGTTGTTGATCAACTCCCTAGACCTTTCTTACTTTTAGGCGATCTTAATAGTCGTAGCCCAGTGTTGGGTGATGTCCAGGACACTTTCATGGCTGGCTCCTTAATCTCCCTGATGTCATCCCACTCCCTCCATTGTCTCAACTCAGGTGCACCTACTTATTATCACGTTCACACTGATACTTTCTCCTGCATTGATCTCTCCTTTTGTTCCACCGATGTTCTTTTAGACTTTTCTTGGGAAGTCCTCGGAGATGACTACGGGAGTGACCCTTTTCCGGTGCGGCTCTCGTTTATTGTTCCCGGAACTAATCTGCCACCTTCCTCCCGTTGGCTTTTTTCTAGAGCCGACTGGGAGTCCTATCGTAGGCTTACCTACGTGTCCTGTACAGCACACGATTTTTCGTCGGTGGACGGATGTTTAGATTTTGTGGGTTCGAGAATCTTGAATGCGGCTGAGAAGACAATTCCCAGAAGACAATGCTCCTTTCATTTGACCCGCGTCCCTTGGTGGTCTCAGAAGTGTGCGGAGGCTGTTCGGAATAAGAAGACTGCTACTCATCTATTTTACCGCCATAAATCTCCAGATAACCGCATTGCCAAGCAAAGGGCTCGTGCAGCGGCTCGTCGAGTCCTTAAACAAGCCAGGAGGGACTCCTGGCAACAATACATCTCCGGAATTACATCTTCGACCCCAAATGCTACGGTCTGGAACCAGATCCGTCGCATCTCCCGAAAGTTCACTCCCTCTCGTTTCCCAGTCCTCCATGTCGATGGCAGGGACATTTCTGATTCGAAAGAAGTAGCGAATGCTCTGGCTACTTCGTTTGCCGCAGTTTCAAATGTCGCCGGATACTCTCCGACTTTCCAATTACGGAAAGAAGCAATGGAGAGAGAGAGGGACTCTTCATTTCGACTGCCCGAACAATGAACCCTATAACCGATTGTTGACGATGAGTGAACTTCAATCTTCCCTATCCTCCCAGAGAAACTCAGCGCCTGGCCCGGATGGTATCCATTACAAAATGCTACAGTCTATGCATAATTCGGCTCTATGCCTTTTACTTACTGTTTTTAACCGAATTTGGATTGAGGGTGTGTTTCCCTCTCGATGGCGGGAGGCCATAGTTACTCCCATCCCGAAGCCTGACAAGGACGCCTCCCTTCTTCAAAACTTTTGCCCATTAGCATTGACCAGCTGTATCTAAGTTAATGGAGATTGTCGCTTCCAGACTGTTCTTTATACTAGAGTGGCGAGGACTACCCGCATCTCAGTCTGATTTTCGTCAATTCCGCAGCACTCTAGACCCTCTACTTCTCAGTCACGATCTCCAAACCGTGTCTTCTCGTAAACAGATCACTGTGGCAGTCTTTTCGACATCCACAAAGCCTACGACACTGTAGTGCCTTGCACCACAAGATTATTTTTTATTAGTGAAAACTGCCACAAATTGGCATGAGTGAAATATTTAAATCTAAATAAATAAATAAATACAAGTTAAACATGTCCAGTGATCAAATTTAATTCTTAAGCATTCAGTGTGGTGTGACTAGACATGAATTGGCTTTTAAGGATTATTTTGGCTTGTTGGTAAAATTGTATAGTAAAAACAAGCTTATGTACAACAACACAAAGGACGCCGTTCACACATTTTATTTATTTGAAAACACGGCGCCAGCAAGCAAAGGTTCTTCGTGGTAAGTTCCTATTTATAATGTTTATATTCTTTACTATTGCATATCTGTATGCAATACCGCATACTGCAGAGATTAACAAGCCTTATAGTGTTTGTGATTAGTACTGTAAGATTCATACTATAAATATACTGTACAATTCATACAATAAATTACCTTAGGCTAAGTTAGGTCTATCTAGGCAAAAGCCAAATTGTAACTCTAGCCTAGCTGAGGCCTACCGTAGCCTTTGTTTTAGATTAACCTCAGCTCTATTATATTGAAGAGGCATAGGCCTGCCTATTAATTTTCTTAGTATATTTTACTTTATAATATAAGCCTATTATGTTTCATGTATTTTCTTAGCAGGTGGCCTACATACTTCCTTAGTTTTCCATTCAACTTAACACAATCCCATAATGAGAATCAACTGTAATTTATCATCCACAGGTTACTGGGCCTATATAGCATATGTATATTAATTATTAATTTTTGCCATTTTTATTATTCTTTTTCTCTGAAATATCACTTACAGTATTCTTGTCTGTCTCTTTGCAGACAAGGTTGTCATTGTGGCTATTATTAGTTGTTTATTTTATTAGTGTTACTTATATATATAATATTATTTGTATATTATTTGCAAAATTATTTGTATATTAATATTAGTTCCATTAGTTGTTTATCAGTATTAGTTGCAGACTGTTATATATTAGCTAAACGGTGCCACTATTTAATTCTCCATTATATGTCAAAGTTGTTACGGGTAAAAATCCCCTTTGCATTTATAAATAATTGTTGCATATAATTTATTAATGTTGTCAATAAAATACAAAATTCATATTGATGATTTTATAATCAGTCCTTCCCTTTTTTATTAAAATTAATTTTTGCGCCGCAGTGCTGGATGCCAATCTAGTATTTGGGCGCTGGTGACCCTGGCATTTAGTTAATTATCTACGTAAACTTGTAAAGGTCTATAATAATAAATCAGACTCTTACAATTGGTGACCCTCCGGAGTGACCAAACACCGTAATTTATGCAAAAAAAATTTCTAAAAGTTTTTTCTCAATTTTTGTCAATATATTCAGTCTGCATCTATAATTTTATTAAATTCACTAGTACTAAGCACTCACCTGTACTGGAAGTGTATTCTATTGCAAAATATATTCCTTTTATTTTGCCTTTTTATAAAATCAGCGTTTTCTAAAGTTTTTTTGTGCAAATTTACTTATATTTTGCAAACAGCCTATACGCAGACTATTTTTCTGCTAATATTGGGCTACATCATAAAAAAAAATTTTTACGTAACTTTTTGTTATTGGCATTCATAACTCCAATTGAGTCTCATACTCAACCAAGCTTACCTGAAGCCATTATTTACATTCAACAACATTTGTTGAAATCTTGTCAGTTTTTGACACATTTTTAATTTTTTTAGTACCTTGTAACAAAATAATAGCCACAATGACCCACAACAACAACAACCTAGGATCATCCAACGGTGGTACTCCAAATTCACCACCTATAACAGACCTTCTAACAATGTATCAGCCTACCACTCCACAATTCACCGCTGAAGAGCCTGGAATCTTTGTGAGTCAACTGCGGGATTATTTCGCGATAAAAGGAATTACGGACCCACGAACCAAGTTCCTTATCACAAAGAACCTCCTGCCTACACTAGTATACAAAGTAGTGCGGGATGTGACTCTATTGCCTCCGTCTGACCAAGCTTTTGAGAGCCTCCTCAGCGAGTTAGTCAGGAGACTCGGCCAATCAGAAGAAGAGCGACTCAATGCTCTACTCAAGGACCAAGTTCTTGGGGATCAAACGCCAACAGCCTTCCTGAGGCATCTGCAAGACCTGGCTGGACAGACCAATGAAGACGATAAAAACTCACCCTTAATGCGACGCCGCTTCCTCAATGGTCTCCCCACTGCCCTACGACCAATGCTCCGTTGTATGCCAGAAGATACAGACCTCCTCACTATGGCCAAAACAGCTGATAAGATGATGATTGAAATCCACCTTGGCCAAGTAGATAACCACACCCATCACCCCCAAATCTGTGCCACGCAGGACGACACTCAGAGTCTGGCCGCACAATGTCTTAAAGTATCCAACGAAATTCTACAAACAATTAAAGAGAATTTAAAGCTCTCCGAATAGAGCTAGCTAACAACAGGGAACGAGAGAGAAGTTCTTCAAGACGAGGACGACCCTCTGGTCCAAATAGAGCCTCCCAATATGAACCTGGACAACGCCTCGTTCTACTACAACCACAGCCACCGCAAACAGGTCAGTTGGTTGCTCCTAATTCAAATCTATTAGCCTTACCTCATCCTCAATCCTCAATCCCCACTACTCAGCCTCATTCTCAACCTATTTCCTTACCTCAGTCTACTGTTCATACCCCCCCTTGCTGGTATCATGAAAAGTTTAAAGATCGTGCAACGCGCTGTCTCACACCTTGTCCATGGACTCCTAATCCTCCTTTAAACTAACTAGGCTGGTGTCACAGGCGTCTGACGCTACAGCCTCTCAACCTATCCTTTCTTCAACTAACCCTACCACTACTCCATCTAATTCTACCTCAATTTTAACTAAGTATTACTCTAGCTCAACCAACCCAACCTTTACCACAAATAATCAACAACCTATTACTACGCACTCAACTACCTCATTTAACACTGTCAAACCAACACATACGTATGCAAGTAAAGTTAAAGAATTGCAACCTACTTATTCAACCACAACTAATTTAATACCTACAACTAATCCTTCAAATACAACACAAACTCCTTCCCACAGCAATACTAACCTTCCTCCACAAAAATTTAATGATTCACAAACTACTGCACCACCTGGTCCAACGTTCACCTTGCATGATCCACTTTCAGGCTATGCATTCCTTATTGACACTGGAGCTCAATACAGTGTTATTCCTGCAACAGCCGCAGACCGTGCAAACGGACCTTCTCCTTTCATTTTACGTGCAGCTAATTCTTCATCTATTCACACTTATGGACGTCGTTCTATTTCAGTTTCTCTTGGACTTAGACGTGTTTTCCGCTGGATATTTCTTGTCGCGGATGTATATACCCCAATGTTAGGCTCTGATTTTCTTTCTGCTAATGATTTATTAGTTGATGTTCGTAGAGCACAATTAATTGATAATGCCACACATCTTTCAGTAATTGGTTCTCCTACCACGCACCCCTCTTCATTATTGGCAAGTTCTCTGCCACAGTGCTCACCTGCTATAGAGCAGCTCCTAAATGAATTTTCTTCCCTTACTCAACCCTGTTCTAAGGATACCCCTATTAAACACTCTGTTGTCCACCGTATTGATACGGTAGGCTCACCTGTTTTCACCCGCCCACGTCGCTTAGCTCCAGATCGTCTTGCAATTGTGAGACGAGAGTTTGAACACATGCTCGAACTCGGTATTATACGGCCTTCAAGTAGCCCGTATGCCTCTGCTTTACACATGGTCCCAAAACCTACACCTGGAGACTGGCGTCCATGTGGAGATTATCGTGCTTTGAATGACAACACGATTCCAGATCGCTATCCCCTTCCTCACTTACACGATTTTACTTCTGCTCTCCATGGCACCACAGTATTTTCACGCCTTGACTTGGTGCGAGCCTTTCATCAAATTCCTGTACACCCTGAAGACATACATAAAACTGCTATAACAACCCCTTTTGGGTTATTTGAAATGACAAAAATGCCATACGGACTGCGTAATGCGGCCCAAACTTTTCAACGCTTCATTGATGAAGTGTTGAGAGGTCTCTCCTTCACTTTCACATATGTCGATGACATTCTCATCGCAAGTTCTTCTCCCTCAGAACATATTCAACATTTACGCTTAGTTTTTTCTCGGTTGGCAGAATATGGTGTATTGCTAAACCCTGAAAAATGTGTCTTTGCTGTAGATGAACTCACCTTCTTAGGACACAAGGTTACTTCGAAGGGCATCTCTCCTCTCGAAAATAAAGTATCTGTGATAAGGTCTTTCCCACAACCGCAAACTCAAAAGCAACTTCGCCGCTTCTTAGGGATGGTAAACTTCTACCATCGCTTCATTCCTCAGTGTGCAAACATTCTTGCACCCATAACCTCTCTTCTTCGCCAATCAAAAAGGGGCAGATCCACTGTAGTTTTGTGGAACCCCGAAGCTACCAATGCTTTTTCACAAGCAAAAGAGGCTATAGCACAAGCTACATGCCTTGTTCACCCTCAACCAGACGCTCCTCTGAACTTAGCCACTGATGCCTCTGACGTTGCCGTGTCAGGAGTGCTCCAGCAGCTTGTTTCAGGCGTTTGGGAACCTCTCGCATTCTTTTCACGCAAGCTCTCACCTTCACAAATGAGGTACAGCACTTTCGGTCGAGAGTTGCTGGCGATATACCTCTCCATCCGTCATTTCAGGTCATTCCTGGAAGGACGTGACTTTAGCATTTTTACGGATCATCGTCCGTTAATATTTGCTCTCCATTCTCAATCAGACTCTCATGCTCCTACTGAGAGAAGATACCTTGATTTTATTCTTCAATTTACTTCAGACATTCGACACATTTCAGGTTCTTTGAATGTTGTGCCGGATGCGCTGTCTCGCATCTCAGCAATTTCTGACCCTGGACACTCTCACATCAACCTTTCAGAGATGGCTAAGGCTCAGTCCACGGATACAGACCTCCAAGCTCTTATTAATTCACCCACTTCGTTGCAAGTCCGCTCTTTACCAGTTGAACCCAAGTCAGACTTACAAATTTTGTGTGACGTCTCGACTGAGCATATTCGACCGTTGGTCCCACAAGGGCTGCGAAGAGCTGTTTTTGCTAAACTCCATTCCCTTTCTCACCCGGGAATTAAGGCCACCCAAAAATTAATTGCAGCTAGGTTTGTATGGCCAAGTATGAACAAAGATATCCGCAATTGGACTCGATCTTGCCTTCAATGTCAGCGTGCCAAAGTTCACCGACACACAAAGTCAGAAATTGGTACCTTTCCTTTGCCGAAGGCTCGTTTTGAGGCCATACATCTAGACATAGGTATAACCTCGAGGTTATACCTATCTTCTCACTGTCATTGATAGGTTCACAAGATGGCCAGAAGCTGTTCCTTTGACTTCTTGTACTGCTTCTGCAGTAGCTCATGCCTTTGTTTCATGTTGGGTTTCCCGTTTTGGAATACCTGCAACCATTTGCACAGACAGAGGTGCCCAGTTTGAATCGGCCTTATGGAAGGAACTCATGCTCCTTCTTGGGACTGAGCGCATCAGAACAACAAGCTATCACCCGCAATCCAATGGGGTGGTAGAACGCTTCCATCGTCAACTTAAAAGTTCCTTGCGAGCCACTGATCCATCTACTACATGGGTGGACAGGCTACCCCTAATCCTACTCGGAATTCGTACTGCTCTGAAGACTGATCTTGCATGCTCTGCAGCAGAATTAGTTTACGGTACCACACTCCGGTTACCCGGAGAATTTTTCACACCTACACCCATTAACCCCACATGTGATCCTGCTTCGTATGTCAAGACATTACGCTCTGTTATGAAGCAAATTCGTCCCACAGCACCTAGAACTTCCACTTCACAAACTACCTTCGTTTCCCCTGATTTACAAACTTGCACACATGTTTTCTTGAGACATGATGCTCACCGCTACCCTCTTCACTGTCCCTATGATGGTCCCTTCCTTGTGCTAGACCGTAGACCCAAAACTTTCATCATTGACAAGGTGGGCAAGCGTGAAACCGTTTCTGTGGACCGCTTGAAACCAGCATACCTTGATTTTTCTCCAACAAAAGATCCTATCCTCCCTCAATCTTCTGTACCTCCACCTCAAATACAGGTACAGCAACCTATCCCTCCTCAATCTTCTGTACCTTCATCTCATATACAGGTACAGCAATCTACCCTTCCTAAATCCTATGTACCACCACCTCATCCGAGGGTACAACAATCTATCATCCCTCTTCCAATTCTCCTTCATTATCGCAACCAACTGTCTTTGAACCAGCCAGTGGCCCCATTGCACAGGCACCAAGAATCCCCTTCCCCCAATGTCCCTACTGCACCTGTAGCACCATCCATGCCTTCAGAACCAGTGCTGCAGGATATTGCCGTCCAAAAGCAAACAATGACTCGTTCTGGAAGAGTCATTCGTAAGCCAGTGCGCTTTGACATTTAAGTGTTTTTTTTTACCCCTGACAACCATGTTTTTGGGGGGCAGTACTTGTAGTGCCTTGCACCACAAGATTATTTTTTATTAGTGAAAACTGCCACAAATTGGCATGAGTGAAATATTTAAATCTAAATAAATAAATAAATACAAGTTAAACATGTCCAGTGATCAAATTTAATTCTTAAGCATTCAGTGTGGTGTGACTAGACATGAATTGGCTTTTAAGGATTATTTTGGCTTGTTGGTAAAATTGTATAGTAAAAACAAGCTTATGTACAACAACACAAAGGACGCCGTTCACACATTTTATTTATTTGAAAACACGGCGCCAGCAAGCAAAGGTTCTTCGTGGTAAGTTCCTATTTATAATGTTTATATTCTTTACTATTGCATATCTGTATGCAATACCGCATACTGCAGAGATTAACAAGCCTTATAGTGTTTGTGATTAGTACTGTAAGATTCATACTATAAATATTACTGTACAATTCATACAATAAATTACCTTAGGCTAAGTTAGGTCTATCTAGGCAAAAGCCAAATTGTAACTCTAGCCTAGCTGAGGCCTACCGTAGCCTTTGTTTTAGATTAACCTCAGCTCTATTATATTGAAGAGGCATAGGCCTGCCTATTAATTTTCTTAGTATATTTTACTTTATAATATAAGCCTATTATGTTTCATGTATTTTCTTAGCAGGTGGCCTACATACTTCCTTAGTTTTCCCATTCAACTTAACACAATCCCATAATGAGAATCAACTGTAATTTATCATCCACAGGTTACTGGGCCTATATAGCATATGTATATTAATTATTAATTTTTGCCATTTTTATTATTCTTTTTCTCTGAAATATCACTTACAGTATTCTTGTCTGTCTCTTTGCAGACAAGGTTGTCATTGTGGCTATTATTAGTTGTTATTTTATTAGTGTTACTTATTTAATATTAATATTATTTGTATATTATTTGCAATATTATTTGTATATTAATATTAGTTCCATTAGTTGTTTATCAGTATTAGTTGCAGACTGTTATATATTAGCTAAACGGTGCCACTATTTAATTCTCCATTATATGTCAAAGTTGTTACGGGTAAAAATCCCCTTTGCATTTATAAATAATTGTTGCATATAATTTATTAATCGTTGTCAATAAAATACAAAATTCATATTGATGATTTTATAATCAGTCCTTCCCTTTTTTATTAAAATTAATTTTTGCGCCGCAGTGCTGGATGCCAATCTAGTATTTGGGCGCTGGTGACCCTGGCATTTAGCTAATTATCTACGTAAACTTGTAAAGGTCTATAATAATAAAACCGACTCTTACAACACGACGGAGGTATTATGTCCTCCGACGTCTCCATCCTATGTATTTTATTGGCTTTCTCCTTATTTCTAATTTTTTAAGAAACTGAACTTTCCGAGTTCGAGTTGGTAACTCACTCCGATTTAACCACACAAGAGGAAGGGGGTCCCGTAGGGATCTGTCCTCAGTGTTCTTTGTTTCTCTCTAGTTATGAACTCTGTTGTCCATTTTCTACCAACTTCCATAAAGTGTTCTCTCTACGCAGATCTTGCCATTTACGGCGCAGGCCGCAAGGCCGGTGCAGCTTGCAGTTAATGCCATCGAAAGATGGGCAGCATCTGTAGGTTTCCGTCTTTCCCCAACCAAGACTGTGTATATGTCGTTTCATAGACGTAGGACTACTTCTGTTCCCCCTCTCTCGCTGTTTTTAGCCGGTAATCCCATTCCGGTAGGGGACACTTTTAAATTTTTAGGCCTCACTTTCGACTCCCGTCTTACTTGGGTTCCTCATTTGAGGAATTTGAGACTCTCCACCCGGCGTACCCTCACACTTTTAGACCATCTCTCCCATGTCTTAGGGCGCTGATAGGCGTACTCTCTGGGTCATTCTCTGTCAGATCAACCAGTGCCTAACACCCTCATCTCTCAGATTTTGCTGAAATTTGGTTTATAGGGAGTTTGTGGGCCCTGAATCCATTTCTGAAATTATAAGGTCAATCCGACCAACGGTTCAAGAGATATGACCTCGGGAAATTTGAGGTCACTTGCGAGGTCACTAACATTTGGCGACCCATAACTTGGGTAATAATGGTCACAATTATATAAAAGTATATATATTTAGAATCAGAAAACGACAAGGAATCCAAATATGCAAGTTTTAGAACTCTAGGTTGAAAAATAAAAAAGTTACACTGTAACCAAAATTTGAGGTCACGATTTGACCTCTGGGGTATCAAATGAGAATTTTTTTTTTAAATGTAAAAAATGAAGGCATAGGCATTGGCTATTAGAATCAGCAAAAAAAAGTTTGTTTATGTTAGTATTTTTCATGTAACTAACATATAAGTGAACATATTCATAAGTTGTGCGTCAATTCTACCTATTTTTTCATACTTAAGCTCATAATTTGACCTATAGAAATTAAAATTACATTTTTTTATAGATATAAAAACAAAGGCAAAAAATGTAAAATTGTATTTCACTGCTAATCTACACTGGCAATAATAGTTATAATAGTGAAAGGGGAAGACCTACTTAGAGGATTCATGTGCTAGCCTAATACAATTTTTGCATGCTCGATGCTCTCATCAATTTCTTTTTGTGGAAAAATGTATTGAATTCTGCTGCCTCCTCTTAGGGTAGGACAACTCATTACAGTTAATATATGATGTCCTGGCACTGCACATGAATCCTTGTTTGATGGATAATAATATGCACTTGATCCTGATGACCCAGAGGGATGTAGAAAGTTCACAGTGAAATCATCAAACTCTTCACAATATTCCTCCACAATTCCATACCAAACTTGCATGTCATAAATGCAGCCAACATACTCTCCTGGTTTGACACATTTTAGGTTACCAAGCATTGCAGGTTCATTAGTAAAATGACTTTTCCTTATTCTTTTCTTTTCTCCAATGCCACTTGAAATGGGATACACCATCAGTTCTTCCTTGTTTAGGGGAAAAATCTATGATATTTCTGAGTTCCAGGAATAGCCCTACTATCCTTGAATCGATGTTCCAACCGTTCTTCTGCATCTTTCAAATCAGCTGTAGTTACAAAGAAAAAATTTATCTTCTTGCTCAAGTTTTCTTCACAAAACTGAAACATGTGTTCTGGTGTAAGAATTTGCCTCTCTGTAGTTCTCTGCAAACTGGCACGAGCAGTAGCTCTTTTCACTGTTCCTCCAATCCCATCACATGCATTTTTGCCATGGGATGTAGCAAAGAAGTGCCATTCACAAGACAGACCAAAATCCTCTTCATGGTAACAGAGATTTGTGAAGTTGTATCTGTTCTTATATTGGCCAGCACATCCATCTGAGAAATAGTGCACCTTCTTCAATTGTGGGCATCTGAATTTAACATATGTCATTAGCTTCAATATGAATGAGTAAACCATTATAGGTGTTGTTTTAGTGATGCAGATAAGAAACAGACACTAAAATGGCTAAGTTCCTGGTCTGCAGATGATCTATAATAGATGACAAAAGGGTGAACTGTACACTGTGAATTGTCCCAGTGAAACCCTTGGGCAGCATCCTGGACAATGAAAGAATAATTCTCAGAGAAATCACCTACTATAACTACCTCGCTCTGAGGTGGTAGTGTTTCTTTCAACTGCTTGAAGTACTGTGATTGTTGCTGAGCAACAAAGTGATGACGAACCATGCGGGATATTTTCATGCTTAGGAATGATAAGTATTCATGAAGTGGCTCCACCTTATCAACCATTGTACAACGGTCAACAGTCACCCATTGCTTGTAAGATATTTCATTTGGAGCTGATTTCACACTGTCAAGTAACTCAAGAAAATCCAGGACACCCTCTTCTCTTGGGCAATCATTGCAAAGTTGCATCATGCAAGTCTCTCTTTCTGTACTGCAGACACTGTAATCCATAAGATCCTTGTATGAAAGACCTCTTTCTCCCAATGCAGCCAGCTGCAATTTTGGATTTTGATGGTATGTGCAGACACAGACAGAATGAGTCCCACCACTACCGGCAAGCACACAATATGATGGCCGTAATTTTGCAAATGTGGAAAATCCTATTTTGGGATTCTTTTCATCATTTTTATGTAGTTCAAACATCTCTCTTAAATTCCCGAGGACCAATCGTTTTTGCACCTTCATTGCACCTTCAGCACTGATAACTTTCACGCAATCCTTTTGGCCAGGACACATACGACTAACCTCTTCTGACTCATAGAATCTTCTAACTATATCTTTGTGTTCTTCAGATATCACTTTTCCTTTGCTCATTAGTGGAATCTTCGGAAGGATTCCATGTTCTGATTTAAGTGAACGGCTTCTTTTCACCATGTATGTTGTAGTTTGAAAGAAACTAGCTGTTTTTTCAATTGTGTATGGTGAGAGTGTCAATATTTGTAGTTTGTGATGGTGACATTTGCTCTCCAGGAATGACTGTTTCAATTCATTCATTAATTTGTCTAGATGTTTTTCAGATTTAGTTTCAGGTTTTGAAGTATCACTTACCTCCTCGGTAATTTGAACACCATAACTGAGTTCTAGCCTCTCCTTCAGGTGTTTCTGAGCAGATGATAGCTTACCACGAGCCTTGCGCTTTTTCTGGCTTAATGACAGCCCTTCTGAAAAGAACAGAAAAAAAGGTTTCACACACCTGAATATTAGTAATTAAATATTAATTATAGTACCTTAAATGCTATATAATTGGCTATATAGTAGATCAAACAGACCTTGTAGTAAAGTATAAGTTATTATATTAATTTATTACTTACTTTTTTTAACTGGTGTTTGGTCCAGAAATGCTAGAACTGGTTCAACTGAAGTTGAAGGATTTTCCTTTATCAAGCAATCACTGTCATTGTCCAGATCTTGAATTGAAGAGATGTTACTCAAGCCACTGATAGTAGATGATTCATTTGAATCCTGCTCAGACTCGTTGTTTTCAGTGGTACTAAGTATAGTGCGGTTTTTCATTATCAGTGTCCAGCAGTTCACACACAACAAGAGTCTTTTTTCACTCTTCCAGCACATTTTTCAACAAGTACATCAGTCACTTTTCTAAGATTGATTGTTATGCGTTTCTTGTGTTTTTGAATAGGGTCCTGACAGTATTTCAAGTGCCGAACCATTGTATTTTGATCTGTAAAGATATAGGATTTACAATTAGGTAATATATATTTTTTAGAAAATATATAGCTATACACACTTAATATTTTAGGCCTTGATAGTCTCTGAGGCTCATTAAAACACCATACCCACCAGCCACCCACAGTGCTGGCTGGAACTGTACTAACCTGTAGACAAGGAATTTTGCAACTATCTGTGTTGATTCTGCACTTAGACAAGTAGCAACATGTTTCAACAGGTTTGTTTAGGCTACATGTGAGCTTAGTCTTCCCCTTTCACTATTATAACTATTATTGCCAGTGTAGATTAGCAGTGAAATACAATTTTTATTAAATTCTTGGAGCTTGAGGTCAAATTGATAGCTAAGATATAAAAATTCCTTGAAATGACAAGCAATTTATAAATATGGTGTTCACTTATAAGTTAGTTACATGAAAAGTACCAACATAAACAAACTTTTTATGATTGGTTTCTATTAGTCAAGAACTCTGACTGTTTTTTATATCTATAAAAAATGTAATTTTAATTTCTATAGGTCAAATTATGAGCTTAAGTGTGAAAAATAGGTAGAATTGACGCACAACTTATGAATATGGTGTTCACTTATATGTTAGTTACATGAAAAATACTAACAAACAAACTTTTTTTTGCTGATTCTAATAGCCAATGCCTATGCCTTCATTTTTTACATTTAAAAAAAATTCTCATTTGATACCCCAGAGGTCAAATCGTGACCTCAAATTTTGGTTACAGTGTAACTTTTTTATTTTTCAACCTAGAGTTCTAAAACTTGCATATTTGGATTCCTTGTCGTTTTCTGATTCTAAATATATATACTTTTATATAATTATGACAATTATTACCCAAGTTATGGCTCGCCAAATGTTAGTAACCTCGCAAGTGACCTCAAATTGCCCGAGGTCATATCTCTTGAACCGTTGGTCGGATTGACCTTATAATTTCAGAAATGGATTCAGGGCTCACAAACTCCCTATAAACCAAATTTCAGCAAAATATGAGAGATGAGGGTGTTAATTTCAATTTTTTTTGGTTGATCTGACAGAGAATGACCCCTCTCCTGCCTGTACACCTCTTTAGTTCAATCGAGAAGTGACTATGATTATGAGGTCTACGGCTCCGCTTTTCTCTCTCGATTGAGAATCCTGGATCCTCCCTATAATTGAGGCCTCCGCCTGGCTACCGGAGCCTTCCGCTCTTCACCGGTGGCTAGTCTCCAGGCGGCGTGCGACTTCCCTCCCCTTCGGTACCGTTGCGCATACCTTCAAATAAAAAGTTATTACCGCCATAGGTCATGGTCATAGGATTCCTTCCTCCCTTCTCTGTACTACCCTTGATACAACTCTTCCTCTAGAGTCTAGTGGTTCCCAACCGGTTTTGGCTTATGGCCCCCCTTAGGAACCTTATTTTTTCCCGTGGCCCCCATAAGCATTATTTTCAGTAGGTAATATGCAGATTTAACTCTATTTTACAAAATAACATTTTCCTGTGGCCCCCTTCAAATGTGCCATGGCCCCCAGGGAGCCATATGGCCCCCGGTTGGGAAACACTGGCTCACCGTCTAGACGACTCTTGGCACCTCACTTCCATTGTCCATTCCTTCCTTTCTCATCATGCTCTTCCTCCACCTCAGATCCTCCCAGTCTCGTTTCAGGTCCTGCCTCCGTGGACCCTACATCCGATCTCCTACTGCAAAGATTTGCGTCCCTTTGATAAAAAGTCCACCCCTAGTGCTGTCCTGTTGTCCTTGTCCCATGAACACCTCGCTTGTCATTCTTCCTCCATTCATATCTACACAGACGGCTCCCTTTCTGCGTTAGGCGTAGCCGCTTCTGCGGTTTTCTATCTCCCTTGTAAGATTGTTCGGAGTATTCATCTCCCCTATGACACTTTCATTTACTCAGCAGAGTTCTTTGCTATTTTGGAAGCTCTAACCCAAATTGGTGCTCTTCCTCCGCGTTCGTTTGTAATTTTTTCGGAATCCCGCAGTGCTCTGATGTCCTTAGAATCCTATGACCCTAAACACACTTTGGTCCGAAGGATACAACAATTAGTCCATTTTCTCACTGCTTATTCCATGCGGCGTATCTCTCTCTGTTGGATCCCCTCTCATGTTGGTATTGCCGGTAACGAGGTGGAGGACCTTTTGGCCAGGCGAGCTTGCTCTCTTCCTATTACCCCAAACTCTTTGCCCTTCTCAGATTTCATTCCTTCCCTCCGCCGCCATTTCAGGTCGCTGTGGCAGCGCAACTGGGATGGCGTCAGTGTAAACCGAACTCTACCGTCTCCAGCCTGTTCTTCGCCATTGGTCTTCTTCTTTTTATAAACCCCGGCATAAGGAAGTTTTGTTGGCTCGTCTGAGAATTGGTTACACCCGTTTGACCTATGGCCACCTTATGTCTAGAACCCTCCCCCCGCGAAAGTGAGTGTAAATAAGAGTAAGCTTCTTGTCGTTGAAAGTCAACATGTAATATTCTAGTGAATGAAAAATAATTTGGGGTTTGTTCGACGAGAAATAAGTATGTTGCACGCTGAAAATAGTGAAGCAGGGCAAGCTACGGGAGCGATGAAAGCCTTGGCAGGAAAAATGCTCGTCTAGATTCAACAGTAACGCCATTCATGTGGCTTACGGCCTATTTGTATGGCGCACAATGTAACTCCAATTCAAATATTCTCCCTCAAACGATGAACGAAGCAGTTTGAAACTGGGGAATCAAGCATCCGTCCCCGATTGGATTTATGACAAAGAAAGGACGATGACAAGTTGATAAATATGGACGACAGTGTAAATACCCCTCAATCAGTATGAACAGCATGTAATCATTGTGAGAAACCTGATTTGGTCAGATTTGATTATTAGTCGATGACTTATAAAGTGTGACTTAAAACGACTGTTTTTACCAATTCATATTTACTCATTATTTAGACGCGAGGTCATTGTAACCACAAATTCATCAGTTTTCAAAATTACGCCTAAATTACTACACGAAATTATATACCTCAACCTCGTAGCAGTTCCGTGCGTTGGTCTCTCTTCACGCAAAGGTCACGCTGGTGGCCCCACCTCTCGGCCTGGCGGAGGAGTGAGTTGCTCTTTTACGATCTCCACTGCACATAGGCAGGCACACCAGGCTCATCTGGTACCATCCTGAGACAAGAGTCTAGTCTTCTTTCGAAGAATTCTACGTTGATACCATTACCAGTAATGTTCCTGATCTCCTCCAGAGGCTGGTTAAATAGTCTTGGCCCTCTGACAACCAAGCTATTTTCCTTTAAATTTGAGGGTGGCCTTTAGTTTGGTAACACTACACATCCTACCTTTCGCATTTTCTACTGTTGTTTTGGGTGGTTACTGGGTTCAGTTTGAGGTTAGGTACCAGTTTTTTCCATTATTTTCCACGTGTACATTATTGTCTCTCTCTTCTCCTTTCCAGTGAATAAATAAGTAAAAAAACACGCACGCACGCACGCACGCACGCACGCACGCACGAGAGAGAGAGTGCCCCATAAGTCTGGCCTCATGAAAATTTTTAAAATTAAATTTACAAAATACATTAGAACTAAAACAAATGTCCCAAAAAGGTCCCAAACAAGACATCAATTTGAACATTTGTTTTAGTTCTAATGCACTACTTTCGTAAATTTAATTTTAAAAATTTTCCTACGAGACACCCTGTATATATATATATATATATATATCCTCAAACTACACTATAATGCAATGATATTTCATGTCAAAAAAGGTTCGGAAATAACGAAAATTTCTATTTAAACGCAGTTTAATTACAAATATCTGAAAGTGTGACTCCTTTAAAAGTTTCATAAGGAAAAAAAAATGGATATTGGTTTTATTCCATTGCAGCAGAAAATTCTGGAAGAGAAATATAGAATCTTATAAAGCAAGATCTATGTCGGAACTATATCTATGTTCCCGTCAATATTTGTGACCTTGACCTTTGATGCAAGGACCTGCTACTTGCTCGCGAGACTTAATCTTGAAACGATACATCTGTGTATGATGTTTCATCAACTTATGTTGAGCAGTTCAAAAGTAATGGCACGGACCTCTATTTGTGAATTTGACCTTTGGTGCAGTGACTCCGACTCTTGTTCATGAAACAGCGTCTTATGACCATCCGTGTGTTTGAAGTTTCATCAATTTACATTGAGCAGTTCAAAAGTTATGCGGCGGACATGAAAGTGCGAGCAACGGACAAAGAGAGAAGGGCAATCCAGTATGGCCCTTCCAAATTCATTTGGAGGGGGGCATAAAACTAAACAAATGACATCAGAAAAAGATACAAATTATGAATTGAGAAATGGTAAAAAAAAGTTAGTGACTGGCGAATCAGGTACTGTCAGATTTACAACAACACTTCTCAAACCACCAACTCAGCCCTAAACCTTCATTTAAAACCATGAGTGAGTAACTTCCTTTTCCTTAGCTCAAACTTTGTTAGACAAACACTTCTAAATGTTTATGTATGAGTTGCGCCTTCGGGAATGTCCCTCAGTATTACAGAACTTTACAAAATTAAGTTGGGCTACGTCATGGCCATGTTGCAACACCGCTTCCCATCGATCAGCAAAGTTAAGTGACACCGGGTTTGTTCAGTTGAGTCATATCATCAAGAAGGTTCATCTTGAGGCGGCTCATCTTTAACTTGAATAAGATCATTATTTTCCATCTTCATCATTTTGATAATTTGAGACTCTCTGATCAAAATGTCCAATTTCCTCTTCTCTCTCCTTTTAATCGTTTCTAATTCTTCTTTCAAATTCTCTACTTCCCTCTGTAGTTTGTGACACTTCGCTTTTTCTTCAATGAAAGCGACGTAGTGAGGACATACACGCAAACCATTGCCTGCAAAAGAAAATGAGAAAATTTCTATCAGTTTCTAAATAGAAATGTCTAAACTACACCTCCAAAATTGAACCAGAAAGTCACGTCCTTAATCTTTTCGCTCGGAATGTGGCATATAAACTACACGTCTAATCTGCGCTCAGATCCGAGTGTGGTAAATCAACCAACTCTTAATCTTTTCTGAACTCCGGGTGTAGTTGATAAACTAAGGGTATATCCCTCTTTCCACCCTCTGGGGGTTGAAAATGGGGTATATATGTATTATAATTCGAATTCATATAATTTCACTTCAAAGATATGCCCGTAGTGAAAGGGTTAATGTAGTCACCACAAGCAATCAAGCGAGTTTTTCTGCCGCAGAAAAATCATGTTATTGAAATTATGCTTACAAATGTTCTGGTGACAATTATGTACTATTAAATATGATAGTATAAAGACTCGTGCTTCACACGGTATATTAGCAACGTGCGTGATTGCGATTTAAAATATTATGAACGAATTCATCTCTTTTGAAAGATATAAAACAGCCGGTATCATCAATCCTCTGACAATATCAATGTTGATATAACGTCTGTTTAAGTGAACAGTCTCGTCAATATACTTCTTAAAACAGTGCGAACAATGTACAGAATAAATACCACCAAGATCCTTGTCTCTGTTCATTAACAAAGATTTTATGGAATATTAGAGGTCGAAGCCATTAATTTAACAGACAAAATTGCTAACACTAGGACCGAAATTCTAGGATTCTAATTTAAAAAAGTAGTTTTTTTGTGATTAAATTCTTACTCCACAATCTGGGGAACACAATATTCTAAGAAACACAAGGGAAACAACCAAACGTTTGATGCCAACAGTGATTAAAAAAAAGCATATAGAAAATTACAAGATTCTAAAGCAAGGTTTAGGATGATAATGACATTCAAAATGGCAATTTACAACTATTTTCCGAGGTCATACTCAAAATATAATAGCAATAAAAACCAAAAGAATAAGATAAGTTATTAAGAACTTTTAAAAGAGAAAAGGGTTTACTTCTTTGCTAAAAATCTTAATTAACAATGCCAACTGTTCACTTTTTTGCCCTCGTATGAAAAGGGAATACAGGGAGTCCCCGTTATCCGAGGATAATGGGGAACCAAGAAATCACCACAAGTGAATCCACTTAAAGCAGGGACCTAAAACCCATAAGAAATAATGAAAATAAGGTTTAATTGGGACCTTAACACAATAAATGACACTCAAAATTATGGTAAAACATTTGTAAAATACACTTTTTAAACCTTAAAATACACTTTTTAAACCTTAAAATACACTTTTAAACCACTAGCAGTGCGCTTTGAAGTCATGGCTGCAACAATAGCGCAAAAAATCAAGTCAGAATGAGAACACCAGAAAACTGCGGATGGGTTCAGCACTGGCAAATGTTAGCGAGAGACGCAGAATGCACGGCATTGGGGTTGGGGTTGGAGCGTGGTGGTGGTGGTGGTGGTAGTGGTGGTTGTGGTGGTTGTTGTGGTAGTGGTGGTTGTGGTGGTTGTTGTGGTAGTGGTGGTTGTGGTGGTTGTTGTGGTAGTGGTGGTTGTGGTGTTGTGGTAGTGGTGGTTGTGTGGTGTTGTTGTGGTAGTGGTGGTTGTTGTGGTAGTGGTGGTTGTTGTGGTAGTGGTGGTTGTTGTGGTAGTGGTAGTGGTGGTTGTTGTGGTAGTGGTTGTGGTGGTTGTTGTGGTAGTGGTTGTGGTGGTTGTAGTTGTGGTGGTGGTGGTAGGGGAAAGCGAGTGAGACAGCGAGTCTGAGGGAAATTTAAATGGTTTTCCGTTGTGCTTCCGCGTTCCACGTACATTGAAAATTACAGAACAAAACAAATCAAATTTCCCTAAGGATTCACGAGTCACGAGACCTTTCCACTTTTCAGCTGGCCTCGAGGCCAAGGCCACTTTTGAGGTCCGAGGCCAGGCCTCAGCCCCATGATATATACACACACTGTATATATCTTTCAACCTTTCAAATGTTCTGCGCGATGATTCCTCATTTTACGAAGGTCAAGCTTGTTGTCCCTCCTCTCGAGTTGGCCTGGTGAGGTGGTCCCACAAGGGACAGTATTAGCTCCCTTGCTGTTCATAATAATGATTGCAGATATTGATGCAGACATTAAGGACAGTATTGTATCATGTTTTGCAGATGACACAAAAGTATGTAAGGAAATGTTGAACGAAGGTGACAAAAGAAAATTACAAAACGACATTGAAACATTATTCCAGTGGGCAGAAGACAACAATATGAAGTTCAACGAAGAAAAATTCCAACTTCTAAGATATGGTAATAACAAGGAGCTGCAGAATAAAAGATACAAAACTCTGCAAAACAAATGGATAACACCAAATCTACAAGTCAGGGATCTGGGAGTAATAATGTCGTCGGATACAGATTTCAGAGAGCACTACATCATCAAAATTACAACAGCTAGAAAAATAATAGGAATCACCTGGAAGAGCTTCCGCAGCAGAAAAGCAAACATCATGCTCAAATTATGGAAGAGCATAGTCCTACCAATAATTGAGTATTGCTCAGTAGTCACAAGCCCATACAGAAAATGAGTGCGAACATTGAAGCTATACAAAGGACTTTTATGTCTAAGGTAGAAGAAACGGAAGGTGAAGACTATTGGTCTCGACTACAGTCCCTGAAACTCTACTCTCTCGAAAGGAGAGAATGGTACACAATAATATACATATGAAAAATACTGGAGGGCTTTGTCCCTAACCTTAGAAATGAAATAGAAACAAACTGGAATGAGAGAAGAGGCAGATTTTGTACAGTCCCAGCTGCTGTTGGAGAGGGGGCCATGAAAACGAGGATGGAAAATTCCCTCAGACTACGAGACCCAAAGCTTTTCAATGCCTTACAGAGAGAAGTAAGGAATCTCCAGCACACTGACCTGACTAACCAAGAACCAGCTGGACAGATTCTTGTGCAAAGTCCCTGACCAGCCATGCATGGCTGGTTACGAGGACAGGAGGTCAGACAGCAATTCCCTCCTTCACCAAATCCCGCAATGAAGCAGGATGCTGTAGAGGGGTCGACCACAGGTCGATCCTGAACCGTCGTTCGAACCCCGACAAAATACAGTATGTATATATATATATATATATATAATTATGCGGGTTGCTTCTACAGAGCTTCAATTTAATATTTAGGAGAAATCCAATGACAAGGAGAAATGTAAATGCCATGAAAAGTCTTCTTTATTGCGCAACGTTTCGAGCAATACGCTCATCTTCAGGCTGTTTAATAACAATGTGAAATTAAAATCAATATTGAATGAAAAACAAACAGAAATTTCTATAACCTATTCGTAAAGACAAATTTTAAAAGACTGAGAAAAGAGGTAAAATTTTAAAAACTAAGGAAGCCTCGAGCATTCGTGAACATAGCATCAAATGCAAAATTGATGTCACTTTAGACAATTTTAAAATTCTTGGTTGTAATACTTGTCCCAACTCACTAAGAATTTTAGAATCCCTTTTCATTAAAGCATTGTCCCCTAGTCTGAATGTTGACTCATCGTCCGTCCCTCTCAATTTGCTATGATCCCTCCTCCTTCCCCAATTCCTTATAATCCCTCCTTCCCCTATCTCCCTCGCCATCCTTCGTTCCCGTTTCCTCTGCTCAAATTAGTCGGCCTCGGATACTGCTGTGTAAGGTAGATAGCTCCATTGTTCCAGTGTACTATTGGTAATTTTTCCAGTGTATTAATTTCACATTTACTACATGTATTTAAAAATAACTTCTTAATTTTATATGTAAATCTGTATAACTTAGAACTTAACCCTCTTTTCTCAGTCTTTTAAAATTTGTCTTTACGAATAGGTTATAGAAATTTCTGTTTGTTTTTCATTCAATATTGATTTTAATTTCACATTGTTATTAAACAGCCTGAAGATGAGCGTATTGCTCGAAACGTTGCGCAATAAAGAAGACTTTTCATGGCATTTACATTTCTCCTTGTCATTGGATTTCTCCTAAATATTATATATATATATATATATATATATATGTTAACACAGACCGTGCATGGAACAAGGAACTCTTCTGGGAAAATTAAATCCACTATAGTCCGAATAAGTAATGGTAAATGACAAATACCATAGTTTTTTTCCTTTTTCATGATTTTAGCCCGACGTGGGCAACGGGTCTCTCGCAAAGAGATCCCATAAATATAGCTTCCCTCACCAGCTATCTGCAAAGCAGACAGGATCCAGCTTTGGGACGTGGATCTAGGGTTTAAAGCAAACCTAGATCCCTACACTCAGAACCTCTATATAAGTAAAAGACTCGTTGCATTCACGTCGTGTTGAATAAATCAAAGAAAAAGGGGTAACTATTGTATTTTTAGCCAAAAAAAACAAAACTTAAACCTCAACCGGGACATTGAGCGTCCACTTTTCAAGGCACGAAACACGTCCCGGTTGAGGTTTAAGTTTTGTTTTTTTTGGCTAAAAATACAATAGTTACCCCCTTTTTCTTTGATTTATTCAACACGACGTGAATGCAACGAGTCTTTTACTTATATAGAGGTTCTGAGTGTAGGGATCTAGGTTTGCTTTAAACCCTAGATCCACGTCCCAAAGCTGGATCCTGTCTGCTTTGCAGATAGCTGGTGAGGGAAGCTATATTTATGGGATCTCTTTGCGAGAGACCCGTTGCCCACGTCGGGCTAAAATCATGAAAAAGGAAAAAAACTATGGTATTTGTCATTTACCATTACTTATTCGGACTATAGTGGATTTAATTTTCCCAGAAGAGTTCCTTGTTCCATGCACGGTCTGTGTTTAACATATAATGTTCTCAGGGAACCATTCTGAGTTTGTGTATATATATATATATATATATATATATATATATATATATATATATATATATATATATATATATACTGGTCAAAAAAAGAAACGCAATTTTTGAGATTTATTAATAAACATGAGGACTCAGTATATAGTAAATGATTCTTTAACATAACAAACAGTCAATAACGCGTATGGCCACCCCTAGCCACAATGCAGGCTTGGAGTCTGGCCCTCATCGACCTCAACAGTCTCTGCAGGAAAGCAACAGGGATGGCCCTCCACACTTCAATAATTGCATTGGTCAGTTCCCTGATGTTCTGCGGCTGATGCTGACGTCTGCGAACTCGCCGTTCAAGTTCATCCCATGCGTGCTCTATCGGTGACATGTCTGGGCTGAAGGCTGGCCATGGTAAGGTCTGCACCTGTTGTCCCTGCAGGTACGCCTGCACTATCCTGGCTGCATGAGGTCTGGCATTGTCCTGTGCAGGAGCACCAATTCTGGATGTTGCCTCATGAATGGAAGAACATGTGGGTGAAGAATCTCATCCCTGTAGCGCTGAGCAGTCAGAGCGCCATCAACAACCACCAGCTCAGTTCTTGAAGCAAAGGCAATTCCTGCCCAAACTATGACACTTGGTCCTCCCCATCTGTCATGCTCCACTACTGCAGCATCTGAGTATCGCTCCCCTGGTCGTCTGTATACCCTGACACGGCCATCAGAATTGGACAGTCTGAAGCGAAACTCGTCAGAAAAGAGGACTTGGTTCCACATTCTTTGTGTCCAGTCACGGTGCTGATAGGCCCATTGCAGGCGTCGTTGCCTTCTTGCATCAGTGAGAAAAGGACCTCTGTAAGGCCTGCGGGATCGGAGTCCTGCATTACGGAGTCGGTTTCTGACGGTCTGGTCACTAATTCTGTTGTTGTGGATACCAGGTGTCTCTCTGGCTGTCTGACGAGCATTCCGCTGCCGATGACGCAGGTGCTGCAGTACAATGTGGCGATCCTGGCGTTGGGTCGTCACACGAGGTCGCCCACGTCTTGGCAGGTCCTGAACACTTCCTGTGGCATTGTACCGTCTAACAAGCCTAGAGATTGTGCTGGGATGCACATGCATTCGTTGTGCAACTTGGACAGCAGACATGCCTGCATCCAACATGCCCAAGGCACGACCTCTGTTGACCTCAGAGTCGTGGCATGCCTCAATCGCGGGAAAAAGTTTGGTTTTCTCAACGGGCAGTGTGTATTCTGTGAAGTCAAAGAAAAAATGCATGCCTTCATAAAGAATACATTCAATTTAATCTCTGTTTATTGTTTGTAACAAAATGGCGTCTTAGCCGGGATTAGTCAGGTTTAAAAACATGCACTAAGTGGCTTTAAAAGATTTGAACAAACATTTAACCATAATCTTGAAACTGTGATAATACCACTAACAACTTAAATTTTACACCATATGCAAGCTAATTGCGTTTCTTTTTTTGACCAGTATATATATATATATATAACGAGGCGGCGGACCGCACGGCGAAGACGGCCTGCTCACTGCCGGCCTCCTCCCAACCCCTCCCCTTCTCCGACTTCTTCCCGACTTTCCGCTCCCACTTCCGCTCCATATGGCAGCGGGAATGGGACCAGGCCACACAAAATAAACTCCACACGATCAAGCCACAAATAGGATACTGGGCGGCCTCATTCCACCGGTCCCGCCATAAAGAAGTAATCCTAGTCCGTCTCCGCCTAGGTCACACCCGCATCATCCACGGACACCTTATGGCGAAATCGCCAGCCCCGCTTTGCCCTACCCCTATCACTGTCATACACATCCTGGTGGAATGCCCAAAGTTGTCCGCTCTTCGTCGCAGGTGTTTCCCTCTCTCTCGGCCGAAAATCCCATACCCGACCGTCTACGATCCATACTCGCCGAAGGCCCCCACTTTTCAACGGAAGCGATTTTCTTCGTCCTTACTCACTCCCATCTGCTCCATCGCATCTAAAACCATACCCCTCCTACCCACTATCCAGCAACTGACCCTTACTCACTCCCCTAGTCTACCACCCCCAGCACAGTAACATCACCCACACACTGCCTCGCCGAGATATGTACCGCCTTCTATAGATACGAATCGGCGGTAAATTAGGAAAAAAATAAAATTTATATACTGTGTATATATATATATATATATGTATTATATATATGTATATATATATATATATATATATATATATATATATATATATATATATATATATATATATATATATATATACACACACACACACACACACAGGGTGTTTCATAACATGTGGGACACACTTTCAGTAGGGATTCAAGACCTGAAAACAATGAAAAAAAGTTTATATAAACATATGCCCGAAATCGCTTTGTTTCAGTTATAGCCCGTTTTGTGTTCCAGCAATTCTTTCCACAAACTGTTTACAAACACTGCTTGCCAATAATGTTTGGGTGTGTGTACGAGACTTATTTCATGTATGGCCTTGCTGATTGTAATGTTTCTTTCGTACACTCTATGACGTGTTTCAATATCATTGGGTGTAGAGCCATCAGTCAGAGGTGCATCGTGGTGTTTCACTGTTCGTATTCATAACTTCTTACCGTGAATAAGTTCAGTCTTGTAGAAAAAAAAACCTTAAAAGTTTTTGTGCTATTCAGTGATAGTGTGTATTTGAAGTGAGAATGGAGGCTTATTCAAACAGAGAAATGGCAGACATGCATCTCATGTATGGACTTGCAGTGTAATGCGGCTGCAGCAAGACATCTGTATGCGGAAATGTTTCCAAATTGCCGTCTGCCAGATAAGGAGACCTTTCAGAGAATAGATGAGCGTCTTCGTGATAAGGATCATTCAACAAGCGAGTTTCAGATGGTGGTAGACCAATCAGCGCCAGAACTGTTGAGTTGGAGGAGCGGGTCCTGAATCGCGTGGAGGAACATCCTGGTGTTAGCACCCGAAGGATTGCAGCAGCAGAGGGTGTAAAACTGTAAAGAATTTTACAGGAACAGCAGCTTTACCCATACCACATTCAGAGAGTACAAGGCCTTACTGAGGCTGATTTCCCACCACAAGAGGCTTTTTGTACTTGGTTCCTTCAACAGTGTGCTCGCGATCCTCTTATTCTCTCCTCCGTGTTCTCTTCTGATGAGGCTGCCTTCACAAGAAATGGTGTGATCAATTTTCACAACACTAATCACTGGGCCAAAGAGAATCCATATGCCATCATCCAGTCAAGGCACCAACAATAATTTAATATCAATGTATGGCCAGGACTTATTGCCGACAACTTAATCAGTCCTTTTGTTTTGCCTGGAAGATTAACAGGAGAATCCTATTCCAATTTTTTAAGGAATGATTTAAGCGATTTACTAGATGAAGTTCCTCTTGGTGTCTGACATCGTATGTGGTTTATGCAAGGATGCCAGAAAATCCGAGTAATACCTGGAATGTTTAAACGCGTCAGACAGTCTATGACGAGGCGTGTTCAGGCATGTATTCAAGCGTAAGGCGGTCATTTTGAGTATTTCCTTTGTAGTAATGCCTAGTTAAGAATATTAATTTTTGTTTAATTAAGATTATAATGTTTAAGTTTAATATAAATTTTTTACTAATAATTGTGAAATTACGATAAAGTATGTTTGTTAGATTGTAATTGTTTAAAATTGGAAGAGTTTGCAATCCTGAACAGATGCCCAGAGAGCGGTCTACCCCCAAAAAGAGGGTCATTCAGCAGCGCGATAAGCGTAAAATTGGGGTCATGTAAGCTTAAATTTAAATTATTCTTTGTGCCCCCTCTCCGACGTAAAATACTATAGTAACCCCCCCCCCGCTCGAACGTATTCACAACACCTTTAAAGGTAAGGCGGATATTTGCTGGAATACATAACGGGCTGTAACTCGGAAACAAAGCGATTTCGGGCATATGTAAACTTTTTTCATTGTTTTCAGGTCCTGAATCCATCCTGAAAGTGCATCCCACATGTTATGAAACATTATTAGACTGGCCCGCCAAACGTTTTATTTGAAAAGTGAGTCTCACCCCTTAAAATTGTTACCACCATCATAATATACTCGCACACTAAATTTCAACAATATCTGTGCACTTTTAGTGGTGCCGACAGCCTCTTGTATTTTTCATTTATTTATTACATTTATTCATCACACTTATTTTGTAATTCATATTACAAATATTGTGTGTAAACCATGCCTATTCACCCTCTCGTGCATTGTGTTCCACATGTTTCACTGTGTATGTTGAGTAGAAACACGTCTTTTGACCTGACGTCATTGATTACAGAGAAAAGTGGGAGGCTCGCTGTTCGCGTCAGTATTGTTTAAGACGCAGTGAGAGACTGATGCGTGAGTGTTTTCCCTTAATATTTGCAGATTTTATCCTTCACCATGTCAGATTCAATTAAAACAAGAAAAAACCCTGAAATATGGCTGATTAGACAGCCAATTAACACAATTGGCAGTAAGAAGCTTCCATCCAATGGAGATGTACTACGTCGGCTTTTCTGTCTCACAAACAGTAAGAAAACATTGAAAGAAGCATCCAACATAGTTTATGCTGAAATTTTTGAGATTTGGGACAAGGCGAAAATACCCACCAGAGCCAAACAGCATGTACTAACGACGAAACTTAAAAAAATGTATGAGCACTTCAGATCACTTCAAAAATCAAAATCAAACCGTAATCAAAATCAAATTAAGAAAGAAACTGAATTCCAAGGTAGTTTAGATAACCTTTTCGATATAGCTCACGCAAATGCTTTACAAATGATGTCAAATGAGGAAGATAGGTCATTCCTACGAGCTCAGAGAGAAAAAGGGAGGCGAGGTTACATGACTGATATTGATAAGAAACTGGTCGCTAAGCAAATGCGACAATGGAAAAGAGATGAAAGACAAGCTGCACTAAAAGAAGCCGAGGCATTGCGAAAGAAATTGTCATCAGCTGTTGTTCAGTTCGGTGATAGCAGTTCAAGCAGTAGTAGTGATGAGCAACCAGAGTCAGGCACATCGTACACTCCTGAAATAACATCCAAACCTTCAAGCAGCACAATATCAAATAAGCGTAAGCGCATCGTAACACCTGATCTGGCAATGGCATTAGATCGAACAAAAACAAGTGATCGTAGTGCTGTTATGGTGCTTTCAGCTGCTGCAACTTCTCTTGGACATGATATTGACAATGTTATTTTCAGCAGAAGTACTCTACAGAGGGCGAGGAGTGTTGTATGCAAAAAAATTGCAGATGGCATTAAGCAAACCTTTACCTCTGACGTTCGGCTTACTATTCATTGGGATGGTAAAGTAATGCAAGATATAACAGGTGATGAAAATATAGATAAGCTAGCTATTTTTGTATCTGGTGGAGGAAAGTCTAAGCTTCTAGCAGTACCCAAACTTGCTTCTGGAGAAGGCGAAAGAATTGCAGAAGCAGTTCTAGAATGCTTAGACGATTGGAATTTGCGAGAATGTATTCAAGCAATGTGTTTTGATACTACCGCTAGCAATACTGGCCAAAAAAAGGGGGGCTTGCATGATAATCGAAAGTAAGCTTGATAGAAAACTCCTTTCTTTGGCCTCTCGGCACCATATTAATGAAATTGTGATATCAGACGTCTTCCAGAAGTGTTACGGTGGTTCAACAGGACCGGATATATTACTTTTCAAACGTTTCAAGAATTCCTGGAAACAAATGGTTGATAAAATATTTGAAACTGCCAATACAAACATGCCGTGGAAAGCAGAAATCCTCGCACTGTGCGAAGAACAGCTTGCGAGAAGTCACCCAAGAGCGGATTATCGCGAACTTTTTGAATTATCAATTAGTTATTTAGGTGGTGTTCCCTCAGTAGTAGTACATTTTCGTCAACCTGGGGCTTTACATCGCGCTAGGTGGATGTCACGAGTGATTTATGGAAACAAAATTGTATTGTTTCGCTCACAGTCCAACCTGACAAAAGTCTGAACAGAGTGCAATGGAATGCTTCTCTCGCTATGTTGTTCGCTTTTATGAGCCAAAATGGTTTGCGGCTCCCATCGCATCTTCTGCACCAAGAATCGATTTGGAGTATCTACAAGAGCTTCAGCAATATGATAAGGAACTTTCAGCAATAGCTAGCAAAGCACTACGCCGTCACCTCTGGTATCTAAATGAAGAACTTGTGTCGCTTGCCTTTTTTGATGATGGTATAACTTTGCAAGTGAAACGGCAGATGGTTCAGGCATTGGAAAGACCTGGTTCAGAAATACCAGAAAAACGAATTGCTTTTGACCACACTCATGATGACCCACTAGAGAAAAATCTGGCGGATTTTGTCACAAGCTCAAGTCGCTCCTTCTTTGAGAAACTGTCCCTTCAATCGACGTTTCTCGAAGTAGATCCTACAGAATGGGATAACAGGGACGACTATAAATTAGCTAAGGAATATGTTGAAACAATGAATGTTGTAAACGATAATGCAGAGAGAGCGCTCTCATTAATTCAAAGTTTCAGCAGTCATCTCACAAAAAATGAACAACAACTGCAGTACCTTCTTCAAGTCGTGGAAAAACACCGAGAGCAGTTTTCAGAGGCAAAGAAATCGATGATAAAGACAGGAAGCACATCAACATCATGAGTTAACATTTAAAAAAAAAGTGGATTAGGCCTATTGGAGATACTACTTAAAAAAAAACGCGCCTGTTGTACTTACCTCCTGGGTGGTGCGGAAAAACTACACATTTCAGAGTCTGTCGGCACCACTAAATACTATCGAATCGGGCTGAAACTTCGCTCAAAACTTTCTATCGACACGCATAACAAACTCCAGGGGTGAGACTTAAGAAAAGAAAAAACATTGAAGTTGTATCTAACACTCCTTTTTTCTTTCCTCAGGATGGAATCGAAAGAAAAGTTGTATTTCATCAGTTCTGTTGAACCAGAAATCAAGGGCGCTAAATTACCATCATATCAGCAAGCTTTTGGGCATTTCCTGTTCTTCCCTTTGGAGAAGAAAAAGACCACCCGGGACGCCACTCGCGAAACATTAGAGGCCATCAAGGCGTTATGGGATAAAGCTAGCATCCCAACGCGAGCTGACTAGCATTGCATCAAGAAGCTGGAGGCGGTCTTCGAGGAGTGGAAAGCTCTGAAAAGACATCAGACCAGGACCAGTGCATCCCACAAGCGGAAGGAACGGGAGTTTCAAGAGCGCTTGGAAGATCTCTTTGACATCGCTCATGTGGATGCACTGGTTCTGATGAAGAATCCTGAGGACCGGGCTTTCTTTCTGGCCCAGCGACAGAAGGGGAGGCCAGGCTGCATCGGCTCCGTGGATATGGTACAGGCACGGAAGAGGTCAAAGCGGGAGACCAGGCAATGGAAGAGGGCACAGGCGGAACAGGAAGCTTCGACCAGCCGAGCGGTGCTGGCATCATCTTCATCTTCGGCAGAGGAGACGGATGATGACCGGGAGAAGGAAGGTGCAGTTGGGGGTGCTGCCGCTGCGTTTGCTCCAAAAAGAGCCAGGAAGAATATCATGACACCTCAACTGGCTGCTGCCCTCAACCGGACACAGATCTCCTCCAGAAATGCGACCTACGTTCTTACCGATGCCGCTGAAAGCCTTGGCCATGATGCCATCGACTTGAACATCAATTGGAATTCCATCCACAGAGAAAGGGCTCGCCATCGTTCGGCCCAGTCGAAAGGTTTGAAGGAAGAGTTCTCCACCGACGTTCCCCTTACCGTTCATTGGGATGGTAAGCTCATGGAGGATCTGACATCCCGAGACCATGTTGATCGCTTGCCTGTCCTCGTGTCTGGCCTCGGAGTTGAGCAACTCTTGGGTGTTCCAAAGCTTGCATCCGGAACTGAAGAGGCGCAAGCAGCGGCCATCGTCAAGTGTCTCGAAGACTGGAAGATCGACGACGGGGTTCGGGCGTTAAGCTTCGAACACAGGTCATCGATCTGGCGCCTGTGCTCTCATCGAGGAGAAACTTGGTAGAGATCTTCTGTTCTTTGCCTGTCGGCACCATGTGTTGGAAGTTGGAACTTGTTATTGGAGCCGCTTTCGAGACAACTATCGGGGGATCGTCGACGGGACCTGAGATACTCCTGTACAAAAGATTCATGGGTCACTGGCAGTTCATTGATCAAGACAAGTTCAAGCCAGCTTCAACTGATCCCTCTGTGGAAAGCTCGGTGGCATCTTCGTGGGACGAACTGCTCGATTTCTCAAGAAGACAAACGGTTCATGTTCGCGACGATTACCAGGAGTTCCTCGAGCTCAGTACAATCTTCCTTGGAGGCATACCAGAGCGTGGAATAAAGTTCACAGCTCCCGGAGCAATGCATCGCGCTTGATGGATGGCGAAGGTGCTATACGCGATCAAAATGTGGCTCTTCCGGGAGCAGTTCCGGATGACACCATCGGAGGAGAGAGGAGTGCGTGATCTCGCGGTTTTGCCGTGGTGATCTACATGAGAGCATGGAACACGCACGGCTCCTCAGACGGTGGGAACCCCCTGGAACGACTTCCATCTCATGAAGGAGCTGATGTGCTACCCACATCGAGGGATTTCCACGGCCACCAGCAAGAAGCTTTCCCACCACCTCTGGTACCTGTCAGAGGAGCTCGTGGGGATGACCTTCTTTGACGACAGAGTACCTTTAGCCATGAAGAAACTCATGGTCGAAGCCTTGGACGAAGATACCATCGACCATCCGCCGAAGCGTCCGAGAGTCGCCTCGAGCAATTTGTGACGAACACAAAGAACCGGAGAGTTGGCCGGCGGAGGACTCCTCCAAGAAAGCTTCAAGAAATTATATTGTTACAGCTTTAGAGGAGCAATCAGTGATTAGTTTAAGTTATTTGTCCAATAGATATCATTTTGCATCAGTAAATAAGGTTTGTTCAACTAAAGCGCTTGTCAAACATGGTGTGCCACAGGGCTCAGTTCTGGGTCCATTGTTATTTTTATTATATATAAATGACCTTCCACGTTCATCTGATATATACTAAACTTCATAATGTTTGCAGATGATACAACTCTCTCTTTTTCTTGCAAAGATGTTAATACAGCTAAGAATATATTTCATTCAGAATTCATCAGTGTAATGAAATGGTTGACCACCAATAAACTCTTCCTAAATACCAGTAAAACAAATTTCATGATTTTTACTAATAAAAGAAATGCATATCTGGATGAACTTAATGTTAATGAAATCGCCATAAAGGAGTGTACTGTAACAAAATTCCTTAGTGTAATGCTAGATAAGAATTTGCAATGGAGTGATCGTGTAAATTATATCGCGAAAAAGATTTTAAGGAGCGTTGCTATAATGTTTAAACTTAGAAATGTAGTCCGTAAACAAGTTTTATCAACTCTATCATACTCTTGTTCTTCCTTATATAGGGTGTCCATAAATGATTACCCTCATTAAAGCATGCTATAAACACTCGTATTCGAACAGTTTTAATCATAAGTAGATAAACATACAAAGTTTTGATACATAGTTAATGAACTTAATAAGCTTCCACATGTGTACCCCTAGTGGCACGTAAAATGTCTAAACAGTATTCACACTCACGCCACACATTTTCCAACATTTACCTTGTAGGCGTGTAACTTCAAACGTTTGTGTAACACCTTGTGCACCGTAGACTTCGGTATCTTTAATTGGCATGAAGCTTGTCTCACCGATTTCCTCGGTGACCGTGTGAAAGCAGTTTAAATGTTTTCCACCGTCCCATCGGAAACTGATGTCTACCACTGCTCTTTCCCTTTTCCACGTTTTCAGTTTCCAAGAATTTTTTCATCCACGACTTAATTAACTTCACATCAGGTGGATTCTTTCCATACTTTGTTCTGAAACTGAACCTTCGCTGAACACTGACAGGAGATTTTGTTTCTGCAAGCCACACAACACATTGTGCCTTCTCTGTCACAGACGCCATCTTAACTGAACAGCTACTACAGCGCTCCTAGCGGCGAATGCGGTAGACGAAACACACCAGCACAGAAACTCTATGCGTGTACGTGATCACCTGTAAAAAGAAAACGGATGTAAGATTCGTCATTAAAACATGAGCATACTGTCTTCAGGGTAAACATTTATGGACACCCTGTATAATATACTGCACCCTTGTTTGGGGAAACTGTTAAGTGTTAACAACGCATTAAATTATCTGATGCTGATTTCCTTGATCACACTAGTGCATTATTTAAAGAGCTAAGCCTACTAAAGCTCAACGATATAACCAAACTGGCACATTTTATTTTTATTTACAAGTGTAAGAATAAAATCATTAATTTGCAATGGGTAAATAGATATTTTGTAACATCAAGAAATCCACTCCTATCAGACCAGAAATAGATCAAACCTCGTTATACCTCAATTTAGATTGTCTTCATCTCAAAAACTAACCATTTTCATTGGATTGAAACTATGGAATGACTTGCATGCCGATATAAAAAATATTGTGAATGTAAATTTGTTTAAAACCAAGTTGAAATCCCGATTAATAACGGCATACTAACAAAAATCTAGGATTAATGTCCACTAATATTGTTTAATATTGTCCATTAATATTGTAATACATGTTTTAACTATTAATAATAATTATTTATTTTTTATTAGTTAATAACAACTAGGTACTTATTTTTAATAAGAGCCCAGTAAAGCCTAAAGCTTAAGGGACAAATAAAATAAATAGTCGAGCTTCACAATTATTCATGTCATTGTAAATTGAAAAAATGTATTTATTTTATTATTATTAATAAAGGTTATTCTATCTATCTATCTATCTATCTACTATCTAAGCTCTGCGGGTCATTGAAAGCTTCGCCGTGGTCAACGACTGAACGGAGAGAGTAGCAGCTCTCATCCAAGAGTTCAACAAGAAGTTGACTCATGGAGCAGCAGCAGCTGCAATTGCTCCTCTAAGTTGTCGCTGATCACAGGCGGCAGTTCCCGGACTGCAAGACGACGACACTTGCACCTCAAACTAGGCTTCCACGAGACCACCGCCACCGAGTGGCTAATATGTCACTGGTATGCATATGAAATTTTTTTGTCTGCTGTGAGGGTTTTTTCAACTCATATTATATAATTCGACCATGCTGAATTCGAAAATGACATTGGTTTTCCTCAATCAGGTCAGGTTTTTTCTCTATTGGCCATTTATTATAAGTCCAATTTTATCCCCAAATTTATTGATTTTTTTAGCTTAAACACTGTAGATACGAGTAATATTATAAGAACACTCGTGAAAAATGAAAACCGTGTGAATAAATACTTTTATTCATACAATGAATATGGAAAAAAGTTTATTGAGGAATGAATGAAGTTTTTTTGGCTTTCCGTCTGTGTTTTTCTTCGGGCACGTCTCGCTTCAAACACCAGCAATAGTCCGCCAGCATATTGATATCCCAGTTTCCCTGGTACCTCTCTTCCATTATTTTGATATCTTGGTGAAATCGTTCACCCTGTTCCTCACTATAATCCCCGCAATTTTCAGGAAAATAGTCCAAGTGGGACCACAAAAAATGCATTTTTATGGACATGCGCGACCCATGAGCTTTGAAAGCTTCCATCAAGTTTTCGACAACGGACTCGTATTCTGGACTTCTACGCTTGCCAAGAAAATCAGTGACAACTGATTTGAATGCCTGCCAGGCATTCTTCTCAGTTGGAGTCATTGCGTTTTCGAACGAGTATCCTTGATCAAAGTTCGAATTTGAGGACCATCAAAAACCCCAGCATTTAGTTTAGCATCAGATATATGAGGAAATTTACTCTCGAGATATCGGAATGCTGAACCCTCCTTATTCATTGATTTGATGAAATTTTTTCATCAAGCCCAGCTTAATATGAAGTGGTGGGAGCAAAATTTTTGTTGGTGGTACAAGGGGCACTGAAACGACATTATGCGACCCAGGTTCAAAATTCTCTCTGGATGCCCATTCACGCTGTGCATAGTGCTTCTCATCCGCTCGGCTATCCCATTTGCAGAGGAAACATGGGTATTTCGTGTATCCCCCTTGCATTCCCAATACAATGCCACAATCTGAAAAAAAAGAAAATATTTAAAGAATTTAGAGAATTTGTTCTATCAGATAAAAAAAAATCTATGCATTGGACTGTATCACTTCTGTGGGGAAGTTAAGTGTTCTTATACGCTCTCAAATAACCTTTGGAAAAACAACAGTCAATAGCAATAGTTTACTTATGATATTAGTATTACCTTCAAATCTCCACAGATCCTCCAGTTATGTTGGTCGTATACGAGAGCATCCAGTAAAATTTTCATGTTATCGTAGCTCTCAGTAAGTTGTACAGAATGTGCTACAGGGACTGATGAAACCCTATTCCCAATGTTGAGAAGTACTGCTTTCAAACTTCGTTTAGACGAGTCTATAAATAGCCTCCATTCTGATGCGTTATATGGCAGGCCCAAGGATTCGATTAGCCCCTCAACATTGCAGCAGTACACTAAGGAAGTGGTATTTTCGTGCACTGCAAAAAACTTGCGGAATTCTTCCTCTCGTTTCCTATACCAGGAGAATGTTGTTCCCGGAGCCAGCAAGTTGTCCTCTCGAAGTCGTGAGCCCAAGATCTCGGCAGCTAATTTGAAAGTCCTAAATCCCTGGTAAGATCATTAAGTTTGGCCTGGTTGAGAGGCCTCGGCTCATTTGAAGCGGTATTTTGAGGTGTATATACGACTGGGACTGGTCATTGTCATTGATTCATCATCAGAATCATCGAAGTCAGGGTTTGAGGTGGGTCGGTATTGGAATTCCAGGACCATGTGGTACAGGTCTCATAGCAAAAGGAATGTCAGGGTATACAACAATGTGTTTATTCTTCTTGTTAACTCCTGAAATAGAAACACAGAAACATGGATATAAAACTTGCATATGAAATAGAAGAAGCATTCAACAGTGGCGGCTCGTGAGGGAAGGCTGCGGTCTGTAAGACATGAAATAGGTCGCTGGAGTCTGTATATTTTCTTTCTTTTTCATTCATATTGTCCCTTTGGGGACAATATGAATGAAAAAGAAAGAAATATACAATCATTGTATATGTAAATGTAACTTGTATAACAATATGTATGTGTAAATGTATTTTCTATAACAATATGTATATGTAAATGTATGATTACCATTATGGTGAATATTATGCTATATATGGTGAATATTACATTATGGTGAATATTATGTCAAGTTTCATACGAGGATTTCAAAATATTTAAGAAAAATAAATTTACAAGCCCACCTTGGAGGTTTGTCATGCAGAAATAGCAATTTGTCACGTGATCCTTTCCTTCTCTCCAAATCATGGGAATTCCAAAACGCAAAGATTTCGCTCTGCCTTTGCTCCATCTTCTCAAATTTTCAATGCACGTCTTGCAGCACATATGAGGGGCGAAATTTTTGTCCTGGTCCCCTAGCTTAATTCCAAAGTATGCTCTATACATTGTCTTCACAAATTTAGTGATTTGGGACTGGTTATTTGGCATGGTAACCGTCCCACATATGTAGCAGAATCTATTGGGATCATTTTTACACGCTCTATTCATTATGAAATATTTTATCTATATGCCTGAAGAGTAAAAAAAGATATTATACAAGTGAAACAAGTGATGATAGATGTTACTGTTCCAATTCCGCTTTGACAAAATCACGAAAAATTCTATTTTACTTATGAGGCCATAGCCGGATAACCTGAGCTGATTGAGAAACACGGATTGCAGATTCGAAATCAGCAGGAAAAACTCTATAAGAATCACTTACAAAACCCTTGACAACAAAATTGATGCATACCAGTGTACTTCTTGTTGAAGAATGGGGACCTGACTGCATGAGTAAACTTCAACAGACGAGGGCGACCTCTAAATATTCTTGGATTTCAAAAAATACTTTGTACACGTGAGTTTTACTAGGAACTGAACAAATTGGGAGGGGAGGGGGGGGGGGGGGGGGGGGGGGGGGGTAGAGAAACAAATATCCAACTTTCATTTTTTTCTATATATACTAAGGGCCACCCTAATATATTATATATATACACACAAATATATATAGATATACACACACAAATATATATATATATATATATATATATATATAATATATATATACAGTGGGGGGAAATAAGTATTCGTACACCTGCAAAATTGTTTTTCAATAAACTTACAATCAAACGAATTACTCAAAGTTGAACAAAAGATGGCTATTGGCATACAATTAATATGTATTAAACGAACGAACCAAAATTATGAATAAATAACTCGACAAATTAAATTTACGAAATTAGGTGGGGAAAAAAGTATTCGTACACTTAGGAAAAGTTACAAATAGAGGTCTCTAGACGACAAATAGAGGACAAATAGAGGTCTCTAGCATCTACATGAGTCTTCTGGAATGTTCCAGCACTGTTTGCGACACGTTATGATGACGTCATTTCCTGCAGCTCTCATTCATTGTTCAGTCTTAATGCATGAAGGTTGTCGCCATGGCGAAGACGAAGAACTCTCTGTTGAACAAAAATGAGATAATCAGGCTCCACAATGAAGGGTTGAGCTACAGAGACATTTCAAAGAGGTTAAGTATCCCATTCAGTACAATAGGCTCCGTTATTTTGAAATGGAAGAAGACGGGTACTACTCACAACCTTCCTCGAACTGGTGCTCCTCGAAACATTTCTCCCCGAGCTGGGAGAAGGATGGCAAGAAAAGTTAAAGAAAACCCTATGACGACTCGCAAGGAGATTCAAGAAGAATTAATGGCTGCAGGAACTTCGGTCACTAAACGGACTATCAGTAATGAACTACACAGGATTAACCTGAAGTCTCGCCGTCCAAAGAAAACACCCCTACTAAAGAAAATGCATAGAGATGCTCGTTTGAAGTTTGACCGTGAGCATTTAGAAAAGCCTAAAGAGTTCTGGAATACCGTACTTTGGTCAGATGAAACGAAAATAGAGTTATTTGGAAGGAACACGGCTTGTCATGTGTGGAGGAAAGATGGGTGCGCTCTTGATCCAAAGAACACCATCCCTACTGTAAAGTTCGGAGGCGGAAGCATCATGGTATGGGGGTGCTTTTCATCTAATGGTACTGGAGCAATTCACGTCATAGAGGGAACAATGAATGGAGCACTGTATCGCGATATTTTAGAAGAATATTTGTTCGCCTCTGTCCAACAGTTGGAGCTTGGAGATGAATGGTACTTCCAACAAGATAACGATCCGAAGCATACTGCCAAACTTACTCGGGAGTGGTTCGTTCAGAACAATGTGAGGGTGCTGCAGTGGCCTAGCCAGTCGCCTGATTTGAATCCGATTGAGAACTTGTGGCGAATATTAAAAAAGCAGATTCATTTGAGGAACCCGAGGAACATCGCCGATTTGAAGGTTATTTGCAAAGAAGAGTGGGCTAAAATTCCGACAGAAAGTTGCAAAGCACTAGTAGGAACCTACGGAAAACGTCTACAAGCAGTTATTGCCAACAATGGTTACGCAACTAAATATTAAGTTATGAAAATTAATTTGTACGAATACTTTTTTCCCCACCTAATTTCGTAAATTTAATTTGTCGAGTTATTTATTCGTAATTTTGGTTCGTTCGTTTAATACATATTAATTGTATGCCAATAGCCATCTTTTGCGAAGAGGCACACGAATGATGCACGTAAATCGCCGCACCCCGCCGGCGTGTGCGCTCATCCGGGGTGCAAGGGAAACCAACATAGCCAGAGAGACGAGGGAGTCCCCGCGCAGCCAGGATAGTCTCCTGGAGACAAACACAGGAAGGTCGCTCGCTCTCCAGCAGGGAGGCAAGGTTCTCCCAGTTAGCTAAAAGCCCCCTACAGTTCCAATGCAAGATGGAACTGTAAGGGGAAGCGGCATTATAAGAGGCAGAGAAAACAGCGAAATAGCCACGGACCAAGCTGAGCAGCAAACTCAACGGTCTGTAACCAGGGACGGAATCGGTTTCCCCGACTCACCCAGAACTGGGGGGGTAGGGGCCACCGACTCCGCATCTGCTGTACCCGTAGTAGAACGAGAAGTGGAGAGTAGAACAGGGAGGTCAGAGGGGGGCTCTCCCGGCGGGGGGAGAGACGACGAGTCGGGCCCAGCCGAAACCCCCAACTCCCCACCAGAGGGGGACCGGGGGGAACCAGCTGTTCGAGGGCTCGTCAAACCAGACAAGCACTGACGGGGGGGAGAGGAAAGGTCGACCACAGGTGGGAGAGGTAGATCCAGAAGAGACATCCGACCACTCTCAGCAGGAGCCGGAGGGAGAGAGACTCCATGAAGGAGGGCCAGGCCCCTCTCGACCGGGTCTATCATGGGAACAGAGTCAGTAATCGAGGGTGTCATGGGGCGGTGTACCTCGACCGACACCCGGACACTGGTCGGGGCACCGGGAGGTGACGCCTCACCAGCCCTCCGTATAGGTGGGGGGGAAGCCCCGAGCGGATCAGGAACAGCGCGCCGCTTCCCCTCCGGTGAAGACGGGGAAGAAGGGGAAGCAAGGCGAGCAGCAGTCAGGATCGGGTCGGAAGGACTCCGACTCCGACCACGGCGACGCTTCCTCCTCTCCTTCGGGGCATCCCCCTCCCCACCCGAGAGACGAGTAGGCAAGGATCCAGACCCCAAGGCCGGAGGGGGAGAAGGGGCACTTGTAGGCAGGGAATCAGATGGGATGTCAGAAAGTGAGGCAGAGGAACAAGAAGGACCCGCGGCGCCAGGACCACCAACCCCCGGGACTTCCAGGGGGGGCACCACTCCAGTAGACGCCGGGGTAGCACGGGAGGGGCCCGAGGACCCGCCAGGGCCAAGAGCCGCAGCGTAGGACAACCCCCGCCGCGGCTCCCGGTCACGGATCTTATCGCGCGCCTCCCGCGCACTAAGGAATTCGGTAGTCCTTAAGGACCGCACCTCAAATTCAAACTTGAAAACGGGACAGTCCCGAGAAGAGGAAGGGTGGGCCCCGAACAGTTCGAGCACCGCGGGGGCTTCGTGCACGGGGTAGGGTGCGCAGGCCCACCGCAGCGGACACACAGCTTACCCTCACGGCGGCACGCAGAGCTAACATGGCCGAACCGGTTGCAGCCAAAGCAGCGAACCGGGTCAGGCACATATGGTCGCACCGAAAACTCACACGACCGGCGATCACCCATGCCCCAGAACACCTGGGCCGGAGGCACAAGGGAGTCAAAGGTCAGGAGCAGACGAGCGGACGGGGTAAGAGCACCATCCTGGCGCGACGAAAAGCGGAAGACCTTCGTTACCCCCTGGGGGGCAAGATCCTCCTGCAACTCGCCAACCGGGATTGACAGCAGACGGGAAGCGAAAATGGTGCCTTGACAGCTATTCAATTGCGGATGGGGAGTCACAGAAACTCTGCAACCCAAGACATCCTGCAACTGTAGAAGGGACCCAGTCACCCCGAAGAACGGGACTTCAAAAGAAGAGACCCATCCCTCAGAGGGCGGATATCATAACGACAGGGAACCCTATCGCCTTAAGGCGCTGAAACACCCGTTCCGAGTTACCCGGAAGGGAGCCAGCGGAAGGGCGGAGAACAAGGAACCTGTCCACCGGACAGAAATTGACAGCAGAGACAGGTCCATGTGTAACGGTAACCGAGAGTGGGCGAGAGAACAAGGGCCGCGAAGACCCCGCCCTACGGCCACCACGAGTCCGGCCACGAGAGCCAGACACCGCAGAGGACGAGAGGGGGCCATACGGCTTGAGGGTCAATCCAGCGGAGGCAGAGGCCGCTGAACGACCAGAAGTAGTAGTCTGATCCAAATCCAAGGGCGGGCCAGAGTCGTCAACAAGAGGGGAGTGAAGTTTAGAATTAGAACCCATAAACAGTATTTTACAAAAACGGCAGCCTCGGACCCAAGGCGATGCACCAGCCGCCGCTGCATCCTTCAAAGCGCAGGCCCAAACGTCCCGGGTAGCCCGCCCCCCAACCTAACTGTCGTTTTAAAAACAGCAGATTGGCACTACGGAGATTTGTCCGTTAAGGGCCAAGCAGAGACCCAATCCAGACGCAGCAGCGGTCCGGGCGCCCGTACCGTCCCCGGAGCACGGCTCAGCCACGGAGCGATGCCCCCCGGCGGGTGCACCCGATGACCCCAAGACTGCAAATACAAACAGGGGGGGGGGGATACTACGATTGACAGAGGCACAGGACCGAGTCAAGACAAAAGAAATTCCGGGAGAGACGGAAACAAAGAGGGAGCAAAAAAAAAAAAAAAAAAAAAAAAATGCAACTAGGTAACTCTTCGCCCACACCCGCGAGGAGTTGAGGAAACCTCAACAACCCACGAGGTGTACGAGCCCCCTCGGCCCGGCAAGCCGGAGTACCTAATCGAGGGGGTATATATATATATATATATATATATATATATTATATATATATATATATATATATATATATATTATATTATATATATAAATAAAACTATAGGGCTATGGGTTGATTGCCTGATATCCTCATCCGTTGGAAATTTCTAGCAGATTACAGTGGAGAGTTAACGACAAAAACCCTACGTTTTTTCGTTAGAGTTATATGTAGGTCTTTAAAGGACCTCAATGTTTATTTGCCTTTTGTATTTGCGCTGCCTAATGGTAAAGAAAGGACTTGCCTTACCTTATTATTTCATTGGGCCTCGCTTCTGTTCGATGTAGGGCAGCGGTACGATGGAATTACACGAGTTGCTTTGATGTAATTAATATAGGCAAGTCACTACACTTAAATACCTGAAGGAATAGGCCTATTCTTTTTATAGTTATTAGGTTTTATATTAAGAGGATTTCACTCAGAACTTATAGGAAGATAAAGCACATCTTCCTTGCTTAAAGCATCGCTGTAACATAAGCAAGTTCCGAGGGAGCTGCTCATATAATATACAGGGTGTACATAAAGTCAGGATCTATTTTTGTGAAGCACTTGGAAATTATATGGAATTTTATCATAAAATGGTAAAGTGGTAACATTTATTAAATAATTAAGAGTAGGATTCGACGTGACGCCCATCAGTATCCCTGCACAGCTCAAATCGTTCCGCAGCATTTCTAAACACATTCTGGAGCATTTGCGGGGTTATGTTATCTGCAGCAGTTCGTATACGTAAGTTTTCAAGACTCGTAATCTTCGTCTGATAGACGTGCGATTTGATAAAGCCCCATGCAAAGAAATCTAAAGGGGTTAAATCTGGTGATCTCGCTGGCCAAGGTCTGTTGCTTCCGCGTCCGATCCAGCGATTTGGAAAACGTCCATTTAGATAATCCTGAACAATTTTGGCATAGTGACAAGGAGCACCATCATGTTGATAGACGACGGTACTAACAATCCTATCCCCGTCGTCTATCAACATCATGGTGCTCCTTGTCACTATGCCAAAATTGTTCAGGATTATCTAAATGGACATTTTCCAAATCGCCTAATAAAACTTTAAACTTAATATAAATAGTTATGAAGCTAATTAAAGATCTCTTTCTATAAGGGTGGAGGTTGGGGAAAGAGGTCGGTGGGGTGCATTTGAGTTGGGTTCACGTCCCGCATCCTGGTAACACAATTATGGTTTCTAATTGTGGCTGAAACTCAACAAAATATAACGAATTTATTTGCAGACGAATTCACTGATTGATTTCTATATTAGTTAGATGCTTGATATTATTTTATATGTTCAGAGAAAAGTACAGCAATTATTGTACAATTAATCAATTATACTACATTATAGCTACAGCTCTCTCTATATAATAACTTATTATATACGTTAAACACAACAAATCTCGAATATATCCTAAAAAATAACAAAAATGTAGACATCCGCATCCGCAGATGTTGAAATCAAACATCCTCATCCGCATCCGCGGATGTGAAAAAAATGACATCCGCTACATCACTAATTACTATTCATAATCATACTAAATGATACAGATGATGAAGTTACCAATAACAGCACAGTGACATCCTTTGCTAATTACACTAAAATTAGTAGAAAAATAAGAAACCCAGATAATATGGAATCTCTACAAACATACATGAAGAGAATCTAGAACTGGTCAGAAACCAACAATAAGAAATTTGACACACAAATTTCAAGCATGAACATATGGAAGGAAGGAAGGAAGGCACTAAAATCCATGAAATACTATGCTGCACATGGACAGGAAATTTCTACAAACAGCCACAAATGGAATTTACAGTTAGTCAGAGGGGAACAATATGAAATTTAGCACCAAGAAATTTCAATTACGCCAATTAACAACACTGATCATATCCAAGTTAGAGAATTGCCATCTTGTATATTTTGTTCTACAGATTATTCCTAACTTGATAAGCACTATTACTCATAATTAAGGTCCTGTTTCAGACTAAATTTCGTATCACACACTTCCCTCATGAATGCAAAAGCAAAAGAATGTTCATGAAAACATTTTTATTTTGTGTGACATACATACAGGGGTTAGACAAAATAATATGAACACCTTGATAAATGGCGGTTTTTATTCTTAATATGGAGTTGGTCCTCCTTTAGCGGCAATAACAGCTGCAATGCGTCGGGGAATTGATTCATACAGCTTTTGGACAGTGGCTAGAGGAATCCTGAACCATTCTTCGAGCAAACCCTGCTCCAGTTCCTCCAAAGACGCCGGCGGTGGGAATCGGCTTCTGACCTGCTGCTCCAACTGACACCACAGATGCTCGATAATGTTAAGATCCGGGGATTGTGGAGGCCAATCCAAGCGTTCTACTTCACTAACATGCTCTTCAAACCAGTTTTTAACGACCCCAGCGGTGTGGATTGGTGCATTATCATCCTGGAAGACGGCGCCGCCATTGGGAAACAGCGTTTGGACCATGGGATGGACCTGGTCAGCCAATATTGACAGATAGACCTGGGCGTTAACCCTACCATGCAGTACTACAGCTGGGCCAAGAGTATTCCACGATATTGCTGCCCAAACCATCACAGATCCGCCTCCATGCTTAACGGTTGGGATCATAAGCATCTTTAGGCTGTCTCCAGATGTAAACTCAACCGGAACATGGAAATAGCGTAAAGGAGGATTCGTCGGAGTAGACTACATTCTTCCACCGGTCCATTGACCAATTCTTATGGTCATTACACCATTTTCTGCGCCGCTCAATGTTGATGTGCGAAAGGAAGGGTTTGGCAATTGCAGCCCTCCCATGGTATCCAGCTCCATGGAGCTCGCGACGTACAGTTCTGGTCGATACCGGGCTTGCAAGATGCTGGTTAAGCTCTGCAGTCACTTTTGGAGCTGTGGTCTTATGGTTCTTTGTCACAATGCGCTTTAGCATCCGGCGGTCTCGATCACACAGTTTCTTCTTGCGTCCACTATTGCATTTGTCGGTGCTTGTCTTTCCATGGTTTTGGTATGCAGACATGACCATAGAGACAGTTCCTCTGGATACATTGAACATCTGAGCGGTTTTCGTCACCGATGCACCAGCCATCCGCGCTCCGACAATTTGCCCTCTTTGGAAGTCTGACAGGTCTTTCATAACTGCTAATTCATAATTCACTCAGATCTGTAAAAACAACGTGAGGGTTATAACATGACGTATACACTCTCTGTTACGCATTTAAATAGGTTTGCCAGTCATTTGACCGTTTACTTTGTGTCTGAGCAGTCCGTAAAGATAACCGGTGAAATCGGCGGGTGTTCATATTATTTTGTCTAGCCCCTGTAGGTAATGACCAATGCACTGTAATGTGGTTAACAAGAGCATTTAATCGCTTTCTAACAATACTGACATGGAACTTATGCTTACAAATGTTGATTTCCTTTAACAGTCATTGTTCTATTTATGATATTTCTGTACTGGAAATTTGTTCAAAATGTGATAGACTTTGACATGGGTCATGTTAGCCTTCCAATGAACAGCTTTTCAATGAACTGAAACAACCTGGTGTAACCTCCCCCCCCCCTGTGTGTGTGTGTGTGTGTGTGTGTGTGTGTGTGTGTGTGTGTGTAAAATTTCAAATTTAGGCTCTAGTATTCCTTGTCACAGTATGGACCAAGTTAAAATTACAGTACAGTACCTGTGGGCTGAACTTGAGACTGTGAAGAATCAGGCAGAGATTCAAATGGAGTTTCTAGTACCAGTGGTAGAAACCTCCTTGAATTTTTTACCTTCTGCCATGAAGGTGGGAACTTGGGACGTCGGCAACTTGAGATCACGTTGCTGAAACCGACAGGCAAATTCACAGAAGGAACAGATCCTCTAATCAAACTGAAAATACAGAGATTATGTTAAGCTATTTTTCAATTTTAACTATCACCTCTACCAATACAGCAAGTTCTACGATAAAAAAGATAACTAAGCACGTGTGCATGCTGTGCACTGAATAGATTTGACTATCTTCTTTCTTCGCAAAGAAATCACCACTTCTCCATAAAACTAACTTCATGATTGATAAGATGAGAGGTAAATATAAACCTACAGATATGGTAAACTGAAAATTCTTATATATATATATATATATTTTTTTTTTTTTTTTTTTTTCTTTTCCAGATTTACCGCCGATTCGCACCTAAAGAGACGGTACATATCTCGGCGAGGCGTGAGTGGGTGATGTCACTGTGCTAGGGGCGGTAGACTAGACTAGGGAATGAGTAAGGGTCAGTCGATGGATAATGGGTAGGAGGGGTACGGTTTCAGATACGATGGAGCAGATGGGAGTGAGTAAGGAAGAGGAAAACGGCTTCTGCTGAAAAGTGGGGGCCGTCGGCGAGTATAGATCGTAGGCAGTTGGGTATGGGGTTTTCGGCCGAGAGAGGGAAACACCTGCGACGGAGAGCGGCCAACTTTGAGCATTCCACCAGAAGGTGTAAGACAGTGATAGGGGTATGGCAGGTAGAGCAAAGCGGGGCTGGCGATTTCGCCATAAGGTGTCCGTGGGTGATGCGGGTGTGACCTATGCGGAGACGGGCTAGGATTACTTCTTTATGGCGGGACCGGTGGAATGAAGAAGCCCAGTGTCCTATGTGCGGTTTGATCGTGTGGAGTTTATTTTGTGTGGCCTGGTCCCATTCCCGCTGCCATATGGAGCGGAAGTGGGAGCGGAAAGCCGGGAAGAAGTCGGAGAAGGGGAGGGGTCGGGAGGAGGCCGGCAGCAAGCAGGCCGTCTTCGCTGTGCGGTCCGCCGCCTCGTTACCCTGGATGCCGACATGAGCCGGGACCCAACAGAATGCGATTGTCTTATGTTGGAAGATCGTTAAAGAGTGGAAGGTCTGCTGGATGGTACAGACGAGCGGGTGAGGGGAGTTAAATCTTTCTAGGGAGAGAAGTGCACTTTGGGAATCCGAATAAATGACAAAAGAGCTGGCAGAGTGGGTGCGCACAATATCGAGGGCCTCCGTTATGGCGAAAAGTTCCGCCGAAAAAACGGAGGCCTCGCGGGGCAGGCCGACGCTCCGGGAGAGCGGCTGGGACAGAATCACCGCTGAGGAGGCCACACCAGCTTCCGAGCGGGAACCATCCGTGTAAATGGCGATTGCGTCCGGGTGTTGGGTTGCGTGTTCGCGGAAAAGTGACCTGTATATCATGGCGCTCGTGGTAGTCTTCGGTAGGAAACACAGATCTTTGCAGAACTTGATAGGGGTTAGGATCCAGGGGGGGTAGATGCTGAATGAAATGGGGATAACTGAGGGGGCGGGCATGTTGAAAAGATCAAGGAAAGAGCGGACCGCTTCAGTGAAGTGCCAGCTCCGTCCCTGAGGTGGTAGTTCTAAAACCGCCGTGCCCAGAAGCGAAGAAGGTAGCCTCTGTGCACGGAGGTATGTCCGCATGAGTAGTAGACCCCGTCGGAGGGCGAGAGGGAGATGATCACATTCCACATAGAGGCTGGAGGCTGGGGAGGAGCGGAAAGCACCGGTGGCGAGGCGGAGGCCTCTATTAAGTACTGGGTCCAGGATACGGAGGCGGGCGTTGGAGGCTGAACCATAAACTGCGCTACCATAGTCCAGCTTCGACTGTACTATGGAAGTATAAAGGCGAAGAAGAGAGCGTCGATCTGCACCCCATGTGGTGTGAGAGAGGTGATCCAGGAGAGCGAGGGGGCGTCGAAGGGATTGCTTTAAGTGCTTGAGATGGGGAACCCAATTGAGCCGTCGGTCTAGGGTCATGCCCAGAAAACGCGTGGAGGGTACCACCTCAAGAGGACTGCCATATAATGTAACAGAGGGTAGAGGAAGGGTTGTGGGTCTTCTTCTACTGAAGACCATACACTTGGACTTAGGGATGGAGAGGCGGAAACCCACCGACGTCGCCCACCTCTCCACCCGGTAGATGGCGAGCTGCATTTGCCGCTGAACGACAGACGGTTCTCGCCCTGCGAAGTAGATTGCAAGGTCATCCGCGTAGATGGAAGAGCGGATTGTAGGTGGAAGGCATTGTGAGACCGTGTTCATCACGACAGAGAAGCAGAGAACACTGAGGATGCTTCCCTGTGGGACCCCGTCCTCCTGCACAAAGGTGTCAGAGAGGACTGAGCCCACCCGGACTTTAAAGGTCCGAGAAGTAAGGAAGCCCCTGATGAAGGTAGGCATGGCTCCGACAAGGCCCAGATGTCGGAGCTGACCGAGGATCATTGCTCGACGGGTGGTGTCATAGGCCTTCTGGATGTCGAAGAAAACTGACAGTACGAACTGTCTATTGTCGAAGGCATCCTGTATGTCTCGGCTGAGAAGCAGGAGGGGATCAGTGGTGGAGCGGAATTGTCTAAAGCCGGACTGGGTAGACGGGAAGGAATTGGTACGTTCAAGGACGAACGATAATCGCGTAGCGGCCATTTTTTCGAGGATCTTGCAGGCACAACATGTCAGGGCGATTGGTCTGTAGTTTGTGGGGTCCAGGGGATCTTTGCCGGGCTTGGGGATAGGGATGACGTGGGCCTCCTTCCACCTAAAGGGGAAGGCACCCTCTATCCATATGCGATTGTATAAGTCTAGCAGGAAAATTTGTAAGGTAGAGTGGAGGTGTTGGATCATGCCGTACGGAATACCGTCCGGGCCGGGGCAAGGGGATCGCCGAGAGGCCAGTGCCGTCTGTAGTTCACGCATGGTAAACAATCGGTTGTAGGTGCTGTCTATGGACGGTGGGGAGGGGCTATCGTCAGGGGCGGGTACGGGATTGGCTGCAGAGGAAGAAACGGCGGCGAAGGTAGAAGCAAGGTGGTCTGCCACCGACTTGGGCTCACATAGGAGTCCGTTGTTTGTCCGGAGGACCGGGGGTCGGGAGGGGACATGTCGCCTCTCGACGCCCCGCACCTTCTTCCAGATGGTAGCCGAAGGTGTGTTGACGGTAATGCCGGACACAAAGGCACGCCAAGAGGCTCGGCGCGCTGTCTTCATTGTGCGGCGGGCGATGGCCCTGACCCGCTGCATTTCCGTGCGATGGATGGGGAGTCGCGTCCGGTAAAAGCGCCGAGTTGCCTTCTTCTTGGCGCGCACGGCCTCCGCGCACTCCGGGGTCCACCAAGGAACCCGTCGGGCGCGGGGGTAGGCGGAGGATTGTGGTACGCTTGTGCTTGCGGCCGTTAGAACGACGGACTCGAAGTATGCGACGCACCCGTCGATGGATGGGAAGTGGGCAGTTGTAAGTGGTATATGTGTTGTCGCGGAAGCGGGCCCAATTCGCGTGGTGGTAACCCACCTTACCGGTACCCGTACGGTCTGGTCGGGTCGATTGAGGGTGAGTAGAATGGGGAGATGGTCACTGCCATAGTCTCTTGGAGGACTTGCCACGTGAAGTCTAGGAGGGCATCAGTTGATACGAGGGACAGGTCTATACAGGATGGAGTGCAGGTGGTGGCATGGTAGAATGTGGAGAGCCATCGTTGAGGCACTCGAAGGAGAGCTCGGTCATGACGGATATCAGGGTTGGGGCCATATAGGTGGTGTGTGTGTCGCCCCACAAGGGGTGACGACTATTGAAATCGCCCAGTAGTAGGAAGGGCCTGGGGAGTTGTTCCACGACTTCCACCAGGTCGTCGCGGGAGACTTGAGCGTGGGGGGGAAGGTAGATTGAACAAATGGTGTACTGTCTATCCAGGGAGAGCCGGACGGCAGTCACCTGTAGCGGGGACCGGATGGAGAGATTGTAGAAGGGGACTGCGTGGTGGACGAGGATGGCAGCTCCCCTTCGAGTGCAGGTAGGAGGCGGGGTGGCGACGCAGAAATAACCAGTGGGGCAGGGCATGGACCTGGTCCCCAGGATTAGCTCCTGGAGACAGACACACACCGGACGGGAAGTGGCAATCAAGGAGTTAAGGCCTTCATTGTTTGCATAGATTCCTCGACAGTTCCAGTGGACTATCGTGGTTTTCGGGGGATCCATTAGTTGATGAAGGGGGATGGGTAAAGGTATAGGCGCTAGGGAGTTGGAGTGTGAAGGGGGATCTGGAGTTCGCGAAACTGAAGGCTGGGTCGGGAGCATGGCTGGCTATCTACCGTTCACCAGGGAAGGAATCGGTCGGCCTGTCGAACCCTGCGGAGGTTGCGGGGTCGAGTCGGCCGAGCGAGACCGGAGGCGTGGATCACGGCAGGCAGAGGAACATCGTGGGCTGAGCGGGTCGGAAGTGCCTTGTCGGGCTTCTATGGTCGGGCCAGGGGGGGCAGGTTAACCCTAAAAGGGGCGCTACCCCGCCTGTCCGGGGTCTCACGGCGGACCCTAGGTGGTGACAGGGGGTACCAAAAAGACCGGGCGGGTGGGAGGGAGGGCGTACTCAGGGTAGCTGATAAGGGGGGGTCGGGGATGGGGGGGGTAGGTACGATGGGGGTGGAAGGAGGTGAACCAGAGTGGTCTCGTGGAGGGGTGGAGAAAATGGCACCAGAAGGCAAGGGCAGATCCAGGAGACTCATGGGCGTGGGCGCAGCCGAGCTTCCCTCGGTCACACCGTGCAGCCGCGCCAGAGCCGCATCCACTGGATCCACTGGGCTGGGTCTCGTCGTACAGGGCGGGTCGTGGATTTCGGCCACTATTGTCAGAGTCTGTGGGGGTAGAACGGTGGGACTCCTACGATGGGGAGAGATGGACATAGTGGGCGTGGTGGGCGGTGTAAGGGTCCGAGCCGTCTTCTTGGTCTTAGGGGAAGAGGGAGAGAGACGTTGGGAGGCCGGAGGGTCTGGTGACACGCTCCGGCGTCTCCGCCTCGACGGCTTGCTCCGGGCGGCAGGTTCGGGCGTGTACAGGGAGTACTGGGAAGGCAGGGTTTGAGGTGGCTGGGACCTGGAAACCCTGGTCCCAGACTCCTGGGGATTCGTGGCAGGTGAGGTGAGGGAAGAAGAGGAACGGTGGGGGGACAGGGGACCGTCGGGTCCTGCGAGGATTTGCTATGTGGGGAACAGGAAGCAGTGGCTGGGGGGGGTTTCGCGGCAGGCCAGGGCGGCGTGCCGAGATGATAGAGCCGAGAGCAGCGGCATAGGACACCCCCGGCCTCACCTCCCGACTCCGCACCCTGTCGCGTGCCTCACGGGGGCTAAGGAAGTCCGTCACCTGTAGGCATCGGACCTCCTTCTCGAACCTGAAGAAAAGGCATTCTCGGGATGAAGAGGGATGTGCGCCTTCACAGTTCGAGCATTTGGGTGTGTTGGGGCACCTGTCAGGGTGGGCGAGTCGTCCACAGTGAACACATAATGGATGCGGCTGTCGACAAGCGGAGCTGACGTGTCCGAATTTATTGCATTTGAAGCAACGGGTCGGGTCTGGGACGTATGGGCGGATAGAAAACTCGCATGAGGCGCGGTCTCCCATACCCCATACAATACGGTCAGGGGGGATTAGTGAGTTAAAAGTAAGGAGCAGACGTGGGGTGGGGGAGGGGGGGTGCCTCCCTGTCGGGATGTGAAACGATAGATCTTATAACTCCTTGGGGTGCGAGATCCTCCAGGAGCTCGTTCTCTGCGACCGACAGTAGGCGGGTGGCGTAAATAGTGCCCTGACTCTGGTTCAGGCGAGGGTGTGGGGAAACGGACACCGAGCATCCAAGGACCTCAGTGATGGAGAGTAGGGCTTTCGTCTCTGCGGCTGAGCGTGATTTTACGAGGAGGGAGCCATCCCTCTGTGGGCGTACGTCATAGCGGCTGGAGTTGCTGTGGGTTCGGATCGCCTGGAACGTCCGTTCAGAGTTGTTCGGGAGGGACCCAGATGTAGGCCGAATCACCAGGAATTTGTGGATACTTGGAAGGGAGAGGGAGGCTGTAGAGTCGAAATGTACTGGAATATTCAACGGTCGGTAGGACGGCCGTGAATGCCGGCTCCCCCGTCCGCCGCGAGGCTCTCTCCGCGGGGAGGTGGGCTGGCGGCGGGTGAGGGGGGCATATGGGGAGAGCAAGAAGCCGGGTTGTGGGGGCAAGTCCTCGGTGGAACTTGACTTGCCCGAAGGTGGCTGAAGTGGGCTGGGGCGAGGCCCCTGCTCTAGAGAGTGTAGGTCCAAGGGCGTAATCGAGGGACGGACTGGGGTCGGCAACGGAAAAGGAGAGTGCAAGCGTTCCGCTTCCACAGGGGGGTCAACCCCATTAGGTTGCGGTCTTCCAGTGGTAAAGGACTCGAGGGCCTGGTTGCCCACCACCCGAGTGTTGAGAGAAAGAGTAGTCCGGGAATGAGAAGCAGTAGTCGTAAGCCGGGGGGGAGAAGTGTCCATAGCTAAACAAAAAAGAACTTCATCCCCCGCGCGCATCCAGCCACCACCGACTCCAACAAGGGAAAGGCGAAGTGTGGGCACACTTGGTCCCACCGCCGATGGATGTCACGCAGGGGGAGATACACCCGCACCCAGTCCCTGTGCCTGAAAGGCGGCCACTCTCATCCAACGCGCGGTGAAAAGTGGCAGGGACAGGGTTTGGGTTTGGTTGGAAAGCGACAAGGGTGCAGGGCAACCACCTCCCACACCCAAGGGCCAAGGAAAGGGTCAAAATCAAGGTCCAAAGAACAACGCCAAAAAAAAAAACCAGGGAGAAGCCAGAAAGAATGGGTTAAAGGAGAAGAAAGAAAAAGAAGCAGGAGATCAGCCGGGTCCCCAAACGGGCCCAATGGTCCACGAGGGCAGAGAAAGCCCTTACACCGAAGAAAGGTGTATTCCCACATTCGCCACAGAGGGACGCGCCCTATAGCTCCGGACAAAGCAAAGGGATATATATATATATATATATATATTATATATATATATAATATATATACACACAGAGCTGGGCACTTGCGGTTTTTTTTGCGGTACTGCGGTACTACCGCACTACCAAACCGGTACCGCATAACGCAGTACCGCAAAGGATCGCTGAAAGTACAGCCTGTACTTTCAGCGATCCTTTGCGGTACTGCGTTATGCGGTACCGGTTTGGTAGTGCGGTAGTACCGCAGTACCGCAAAAAAAAACGCAAGTGCCCAGCTCTGTATAATATATATATATATATACACACACACACAAAGGTGGGCACCCGGGCCTCAAAAAGGACCGACGGTCCCGGTTACGGTCCTTTCTGAAGATAGGACCTAGGAACGACTCGGTCCTCGGTCCACCCCGTCCTTGATGCACTGGTCGAACTGGTTCTGGACGTGAAGGTGGCGCCTGGAGACATGTCGCTTGAGGTTGTTTTGGCTCTTGTTGCTTGTCGAGAGGATGTTCTTGTTCGGCAGGCACAGCAAGCACTTGTACTCCAGGTTCTGCTCACCCTTGGGGCCCAGGTATTCAAAGTATTTGTCCAGGTACGGCCAGGGATTGCCGGGTTCAGTTCTTCCGCTAGGAGCTCCAGTTGCTTGACTTGAAGTTGAAGCACTAACATCAGTAGATTCTTCGTCTCCTCCAGGTGTTGAAACAAGTTTCAGTTCAGTCTCAGTCTCTTTCTGAGTCTTCTGGAGGAAACGATCCATCTTCTTTAGAACTTCAAATAATCACTAAACACACTAAAAAAGACCATCCGGAATTGCTTAAAAATGGACCGTCGCTCCTCATTTCAGTCCTCACTGAGAAAAGGACCGACTTTCCCGCTCACGTCCTTAAAAAGGACCGAGTTCCTGGAGTTCGGTCCTTTTGGAACTCGGTCCTGCCCACCTTTGTATCAGGGTTTCGGAGCCGGAGTAGGTGGAGCCAGTGAATTTTGCTTACCTGGAGCCTGAGCCGGAGCCAGAAACCTTGAAAATACGGCTCCATGGTCTGGCTCCGGGCGATATATTGCTACCTAAATTGTTATTTGTTAAATATAGGTTTAGTTGCAAATTATAATTCTTTCCATACGAGAATTCTTAAGTTTGAACTTTGAACTAATTAGGAGGCAAGTTTCTCTAATTTATATAAGCTACCATTGTTAATAAATATTTAATATCATTTAGTTTTCATCATTTTCCTTTAGTTATTTAAATAACTTCATTCTATCATTATATTTGCCTAATTTAAAATCATAAGAAATTTAAATTTTGAGTATTAAAGTGATTTAATAATAAAATATTTGTGCAATATTTTAAATTGGACAATTAGTTATATAAATCTAGATATTTATTTTATAATTAACAGAATTTACTATAAAAGAGCCGGAGCCAGACTAAAAAATTTCTGCTCCGGAGCCGGAGTCGGAGCCAGAAGTTTTTTTACCGGCTCCGAAACCCTGCTTTGTATACATATATATATATATATATATAAAATGTTATAATGTTTCAGACCAACAAAGACCCTGGGATCCACTCATGGCTGGTCTACCTAACTGTATTCGTAATTGTGCATGTCCTCCGTGGTGGCGGAGAGGACCTACAATTTTACGTCGGTTCCGAACCACAAAGCCTTAATTTTACTACCTTAAATTATACCCAATCTATCAACATATGCATCTAATCGATTTTTAAATATGTTTATGGACGTGCTACTATATATACACAACATGGCAATTGAGACCAGTTTTGACAAATTTAGCAAGAAAACAAATAAAACCCAAATTAGTGAGTGCAGATCCTTATTATTTGTACATAAACATTTACATATCAGATGAACAAAATACTGAAGTATCGCATAAATCTGCATGTTTTAAGAATGAAAATTAGATTTTTAAAAACTGGTCTCAAATGCCCCAAGGTTGGAGTAATTGAGACCACAATGAAGAAAACCTTCATAATGTGTCTTTCACAATACACTGGAATGAAATGCACACAATAGGATACTCTAACGCACAACATGTCCTCCAAAGGTATCTTTCACCACAATTTTGTTTTTAATAGTGTTGAAAGTTTGACTTTCATGCCAATTTTGTCTGTCTCAGTCATGCCTTCATCCACAGTAAGGTAGGTTGATTTTCCGCATTTTTTTAGATATCGACTTTGGACTAGTCGAGATAGTCAGGGATTAATATGATAACTGACAAAAAATTTCAGATCCCTAGCTTTAACCGTTTTTTGAGGAAACCATTTAAAAAATAGTAAAAAAATTCTACCGAAAAATACCGCATTTTCGCAATTTTCGGCCGAAAAAATCATGCTATTTTCATAAAAAAATCCTGAAAAAGTTACAATTTTATTGAAAAAAAGTAAAAAAAAACATGTACAGAGTCAAAGAGACACATTTAGAGCCCAAGATCATCATAATTTTCACTGTAAGAGCCCTTAGAAGCAAAGGAAGGCCTCATCTGGCGGCTTAGGGCTTTGGCCAGAATGTGTTTATGCCTTGATTCGAGTCCATAAACAGTATGGGAAGCTTCAGATGTCAGCTTCACGGCCCTTTCAACACTGATAATGTGAAGGCAGATCAGGCAGCTCCAGCTTGGTGCCATTCAGCAATGCTTCTTGAAGCTCCTGGTCAGAAAAGTCTTCTGTGAGAGCAGGTTCACAGATGCCACTGAGAAAGGTTGATTAGTTCTGACCAGTGGGTAGCTTCAATGTTGATGGCTATGATCTTCTTCAGCCTCTTCTTGGCTGGCTTCCCACTTCTGAAAGTATAATAATTAATTTATTTTTCATTCCAGTTTAAGATTTAATCCCTTTAGTCTCAGAATTGCTGATTTAAATTAAACTTAAATTTAAAAAAAACAAAAAACCCAAGTTCTATAAATCCCCATAATCGAATTTTTTTCCAGAAAGAAGGTAAGATTATTTCCATTATCAGAGGGGAGGGGGGGGAATTGGGATAAGAAAATGTGAACAAAAATTCGATTATGGGGATTTATAGAACTCAGGCCTTTTTTTTATTAAATAAATCCCCATAATCAAATTTTTTTTCACATTTTTTTAAATTAATAAATGCTTACCTGATGGACAGAATTTTCTTGAGAGCAGCTTCTCTCACTTCCAAGTCATCAGACTGCTGCTTGATCCTCTGGATCATGTTGAAGATGTACAGCTGCTGATTGTGGAACTTGCTGTCCCTTTTGATCTCAAACCAACTGACTGCATACACTTCCACAATGAACTTGATGGCCTGGTAAAGCTTATCCTGTAGTTCTGGAGGGTAAGCACCTCTGGTCCACAGACATCAATCTAATTGCCAAAGTCAACCATCTTGCATGGTTTAATGGTCCAATTTTCAAGGCAGCAAATCTTGGGTTGACTTTGCCCCTGGAAATTCCAAGCACATACTCCAAAAGAAGCCTCTGGTCGCTACTGAGATCATTCAGTGTCTCCTCAGCAAATTCCATGTCATCCAGGGGTCCACCGAGTTTGGTGAATTCCACTTGTGGCAGATCTTGGTAGTCAATTTCACAGTGTTTTCCCAGCGGACCAGTGAAAGCAGTGGGACTTTTGGTACTGCCATCAAGATGCTTGAAAACAGCTCTGAAAGGAAGCTCATTCTGATGGAGTGAACAGCCAATGGTGTGCAATTTCCAGTCAATTTTATTTTCCAGAGCTGTTACAAGGCCTCCCTCCCAGCCAGTGTTTGTATTTGTGTTGTCAAGGAGGACAGCTTTCAGGGTATGAACACTGTTAAACTCCAAGACACTAGCAACTTCTTCACCAAGAAGAACTCGTCGCACCTTTAATTGGGATGACTCTGAGTAAGATATGTTCCACTTTCAGTTCCCGGCTCCTTTGTGAAAGTCAAATGGTGCTCTTGTCCCTTTCCTTTCTTCAGCTTAGTCTCCCCATTTTCATCCTTAACTTCTCTGTACAGCAAAGTGTCCTTGTCAACTTTCCCATCAACCCCAATACAGACTAACTTTTCCAGACCCTCATTGTGCTTTTCATCACTTTTCACTTTCATTCTAGCTTTTTCCCTGTCCATTTTCAATTTATCAACTATTATCTGTTTCACATCAAGGCCAGGCTTAAGCAGGTCCATAGCTTGTAAGTCCAGGAGGAAGGCATTAGCAAGACTTGCCCCAAGATTGGCAGAAACATCACCCCTGATCAGTTCCATGGCATATCTGGGGGTTTTCAAAAAGCCATAACCTACACTTGGGTGCCTCCTTGGCTTGAACTCTTCAGCTTCACCACCAGATGGCTGAAATGAAAATAAAAAATAAATTACTAAAGCGAAAATGGGTAAAAATTACAGGAGGAAAATGCAGATATTTTTCAATTACAAGCATTGAATTTCCTTCCATTTAAAAGGCACCTAATCACACTAAGTTAGGCCAGTTAAAAGTTAAAAAAATAATAGCATTACCTTCTTACTGGGAGGACAAGTGCAGATTATGTGCTGTGTTTGACAATTTTCTTTCTTGCACTTCACAGCATTGTCATCACAGGGACGAACAGGTAGCTTACAGGTGCAAGCAGAAATGTCAAAAAGTTTATCCAGCTTTTCCTCCAGATTCTGCTCCTGAACTGTAGAAAAAGATTTCCTGTTTATCTCTTTTGCTTTCTTGAAGCACACTTTATCCACCAATTTCACTACATAATATTCCTCATACAGGGGCAGCAGCGGGTTCACTGCCTGCCAGATCTCAATCACATCCTTTGCTATCATTTTAGCAATATCATAGTCTTTCAAGTCCGGGTGGCTGTTTTGGAGGAAATAACTGTACTGAATAACTTGGTGGAGGGTAGGAGGCTCTGTTTTATCCAAAGGGGAAGGCTGGCCACTGAATTTTTTGGCACTGATCACTTCGAGTTAACACTGCAGACTTCCGTTTTTTTACCCATTTTTATGAAATATCTGAAAATAAACACAATTAAATGAACGCATCATAAAATAATTTAATTTAGTACACATTTTATAGGTAAATATAGGTAAATAGGTAAATAAACAATTAGATGAACGCATCATAAAATTACTTAATTTAATACACATTTTATAGGTAAATATCATTAAAAAATACAAAATAATACACTAATAAACATCTATAATGCATTTACAATAAGTTTCAAGCATTGTTTTGTTAAAAAAAGCCGAATTTTAATTGATTATTTTGATGAAATAAGGTCCAATATTTTGTTTGTTTACATTGCGCGAATGCCGCATGCGCGATTTTACGTGTAAAATTTGGCAATTTTACAACTTAAAAATAATTAACAATCCTCAAAAAAATACAATCATTTTCACAAATATGAGTTGGTGCAACGTTTTTTATACATTAATACCTTTCTATCTAGACTAGTCCAAGATCACAGTTCCAAAATCAACCTACCCTAATCCACAGTCTCCAGCAACATAAAAGCCACACTCCCTGGTGCAAATGTTGAGTTAAAAGGTCTCCATGCTGGTCAAGAAAACCGTGCACCCAATCTTCCCCTGGGAGATTGTCTTTAATCTATGCCACAGATCTGTTGTGGAGATCCAAATGGTCCTTAACAAGCTTCCTGAGGTGGCCTAGGTCAAAGGCTAACCCAAAATCTCTGAAGGCAGCCACATTTTGGGCAATGGCCTCCACTTCACCACACAGCAGGGCTGGCTTCCTCCCGATACAACCTGGTTCCTTAGTCCTCCCTGACAGGTGCTGCTGCAGTGATGTCTTGGGGATACTGAACTGCTAGGCTGCCTGATGTTGGCTCATTCCTCTTTCCATGATGGCAACTAGAACCTGTTTCATGACCTCAGTGTATGCTATCTTGGTGACAGTCCCTTTCTTCTTGTAATGGTGCACCATCCTGTAAAGAGAATTTTTTTTAATCATTCATATAAGTGAAGTAAATGGTCTCAATTGCCCCGGACAACAAAAACATTTATGTTCATTAACTGTACATGTTAATAATGATTAAACTTGATATGTACATACCTGGGATAGTAAGTAGGTTATTAATAAGCAGTACAAATTTTGTTCACTTTCGCTCCTGCAGTTTGCTACACAACTCTTAGCAATGGGTATTAAAAATTCTTGAGAAAAACATGACATTAGTTCGATACTATTCTACATATATGGGATGGTTGTGGAGAAATTTTTACATTAACAATTGCACACACATTTTGCTTAAATAACCATGGAAAAACTTCCTAAAAATTATTAATGATTTTCTTGGAGAATGGTTTTTCTTTAAATTTTCTATAGTGGTCTCAATTGCCCCATTGCACATTATATTTTATTTACTTATTTTTTTTTCAGAATTTCTATCCAAACAATTCTGTGAAAATAACATCATTTCAAAATCATATTACACAAATGTTAGGGGAAATTATACAGAAGAAAAACTATCTTCTCTGACATATCTGACACTTTAAAAGATATGTACTGCATATTTTAACCAAATTGAAAGCATGAAGTTTTTACTGTACTTTCTCTACACATGAGGAATTAGTTCCCTAGTGCAAAACATGCTCTATGTGATGTTCTCTCAGCTCATTATCTCTGCACATGAACAACAAAATCTTTTCAGTACTCTGGACAGAGTATCTGTTGAAATCGGAGAAACTTCTTGTTGAATTGATGCTTTCAATTCTTCTATTGTGTGTGGATTCTGTTTAAACATCTTTTAAATAACCCCACAGATTAAAGTCACAGGGGCTTAGATTTGGTGACAATGGTGGCCTGATATTGTTGCCACCCATCCAGATTTTGTCTGGACAATCTGGAAACGAGTAGAAATGTCTGGTGTCCAGATCACACCCTCATCTGGATGCAGTTTGTCTGGATCTCTTGTGAGGACAGGCAAGCGCAAAGCAACATGCTGCATTTTGGAGTGACTTAAGTAGTGCAGTAGCTAAAACATGTTTTACAATTATACAGATATACATACAGTAGGGCGGAGTGAAAAACTCATTTTTCGAATTTTCAAATTTGCTAGTGTGGAAAATGTGTGGAGTAGTGAGGAAATAAGCTGGTATAAATTTAAAATCATAACATTAATATCTCCAGGTGCCACAATGACCTTCAATATTGAAAAAAATTGAAAAAAGCAGATTTTAACCAATAATTACAGAAGAGTCCACGATGCACAATAGACAAGAATTTATTCACACTTGTATAAAAATAGCTCAGTCAACCTTTAAAAAAAGTTCCTATTCTCTAAAAACAGTTTTCTATAGTCAGCTCACTCAGCTGTCACGTGAGTACCTCGGTTCAGTGTAGCTGTCGCTCTCGTAGCAGGTGGGTGTTCTGTTGTTGGCGTTACTCAGATAGTCTAAACTATATTTCTTATATATTTTGCATTTCTGTATTGTGTTGCCCTAAGTTTGCCATGTACTATTAACTGAAATTAACGTATAATTGATATTAGCTCTTTCTTTTTCAGATTTGTATACTTTCAAAATGTCTCGAGTTTGTGCAAAATCAACCAGGGCCTCAACTGAGTGCCCCATGTTTGGTATGGGGGAAGATTTGTGGCACAGGAATCTTCCTACATACGAAGGAGTTTTTAAATATTACTTGTTTGTAAGAAACGATTTGAAACAGAATACTAATAAAGATCCTTCAATATCTCAAATATTAGAACAAGTTGTTGATAAATTGAAAACAATTTGGGAAAGTGCTTCCGTCCCAATTCTGTCAGACAGGCGAATTGAAACAATGTTCAGAAGCTACCACGAAAAGTATCGTGTCATTATGAAGCCATACCAAAGCAGAAAAAATTCTGAAGCTTACAAAGCAAAGATTGATATGTTCAAAAAAGAAGCACACACGAAACTTTTTGACATTGTAGCGTGCAAGTGCAAAGTACTAACACAATGTTCTTGTCCCAAAGAAAAAACAGTTCCAAAGGAAGAAGTGACGTTCCTCTTAGATCAAAGGAGTGAAAGAAAACTGTTTATTGATAGAGTAGATATTACACTCTCAAAGAAAAAAGCATCTACGTTGCTAAGAAAGCAAAAAGAAGCTGTGAGGCTCACCAAAGAATCTTCACAGGAGAAATTGCAGGATACAAATGTTGAATTATCATCATCGACATCAAATAGTGAAAGTGAATCTGGCGAAATATCAGATGATACATTTCCAGAGCCAGTTAGCTCGAAGAGAAAGCTCGAACAACCTGAAGAACAATTATTCAAGAAAAGGAAAACTACAAATCTACCTTCAGTGGCTACTGCTTGTGACAGGACTGCAGTTTCAGATCGAGCTGCAGCATTCATTGTTAGTGCGATGGTGCAGCAGTCAACACTGGAGAAAAGGGAGGCGTTATAAGGCTTATAGAATTGAAGCTGAAGAAGCCAGTTCAACATTTAGTGTGCCAGCTCCATGCCAATGAATTGCCATTACGCCATTTAGTTGCAAAGCTGGATGGAAAAACATCTGGCCCCCGCAGATTCACCAGTCCTATTGGCAGGGAATTAGAGAACTGTGAGTGTCTTCCTATTGTCGAGTTTGAAAGGATTGATGCTGAGGAACCAACTGTAGACTGTGAAGATCTTAGCACCGACCAAAAATATCTAATTGATATTCATCAGGCCATAACAAAGGGATATTGCTCTCCAGATCTTGCTCATCGTAGTCCAGGCAAAATGGCACATTCACGATGGCTGACTACAGCAAATCGTTTGCTTCGTTGTTGCGGTGGGGTTATCCAATAAACCAATGAAGTTCCGAGTCAAGGTGAACCACCCGACAACATTTTTATTTCATGCAATTATTGTCTACCGGTACGGGGAGAAGACTTACTTCAAAACCAAACACCCAAAGGCGGCTCGTTGGCTGAGGGAGGACAGGCTTCTAAGAATCCCGGATGCGGTAAACCTTCCCGGAGTCTCGTTGATCCCGACGCGACCCTCCAGGCGTGACCTCGTTATCCTCAGAACAGAGAAACAATGCGATTAGTTAAGTGTCCCAATGCCCACTGGACTGACCCAACCTCAGGACCTCCCAATATTCCACGAAAAAGGAAACAAAAATGCTCACCACATTCCCGATGACAATGCCGTAGCCAAATCAAACTGTAACCTCAACGGGTTGGAAAAACACACTAGAGGAAAAACCATGGACAAACTTTATTGATGGGAAAGGGGAGTTTACATTCTATACAACACATGAAAGGGAGGAAAAAGTTAGAAAAGCGGGGGTTAGGCAGGGTGAAGCAAGGACATTAAGGTAAGTGGGCAGACAAGCAATAAGGTATATCTTTCACAAATGTACACGCAGTGTCAATCGCAAGAGCACAATTTATATATATGTTAACACATGGTCACAGACAACTGGATTTTGGCAAAGCAAGTGATCTATCTTCGCATTACAATGGTCAAGAGAGGCTCCTTTGGGTTACAATCAAGATGAATCAAGAAACAATGAGGAGTTGCGTCCTGATTCCTTATCTTGAAACTTAAATGTCCTTCTTTTAGTTGTTTTTGTTCGCATACAATAATTATACCCTAAATATCCCTGACTAGGCTAAATGGAAAGGAGGGCAAGGTGTTATTGATACCTGGCCTTAACTGATGTGCAGGTACCACCACTTAAAACTTTCAAAAGGTTCGGGATGATTGTTCGAGTTCAAGGAGTCAAACGCACTAGATGAATGTCATCTAATTTCTGTCTTTCTTAACTTCTAGCTTCAGCAACCGACATTACACGTATACCCAGTCGCACTGTGCACTTTGTTGGCCTGTTCAGATTTGGCAAGCCTACCCATTTCAGGACTTCTTAAACAAAAAAACCCCTTTTTGTGGTTTGTTTTATCTTTTTAGAACATTAAGCCACAATTCTGACGTTAGATTCTATGGGGCTAGATTTTATGGGGGTTATGGCATTCAAACCTGTATGGGAGAGAAAGGATGAAGGTTAAAACACACAACTACCATGATTTGTTAATCAGTGGTCCCTACTACATTCCCCCCTTCGAGCGGCAGAGCCACTCAAAAAGACCAATCCACCAGGGAACCACTCTCGTCCCAACAGATCCAAATACCATCCCTAGCAAAATCTCTCCTTCCATTTAGCAATGCCTTACAATAATCTATTTACATTAATTCACAAAAATCCTTAGAATTTCCTTTCCATTTTACATAGATTCTAACTAGCTAACTTTATTAAACATGGAACTACTGATTTTGAACTGGCAATTCTAAAAAGTTTAAACATAAATAACCCAAACACATTCACATGATAATATTCCGGAATCTACCGATGCAAGTCATGGTCATACTCAACTGGTTTCTTCGGGACGTGGGAAAGATCCATGACTGGTCCGCGGGAGCGGGTTTGTGGAGGAGAACTGCCGGTTAATGCCGGGAGCACCTCCCCCAGCCGTCTTCGGGTGACCACCAATCGCTCTCGAGATCTCCTCCGGTTTTCCTGAATCAGGGCACGTCCCTCTAAAACCAGCTCTCTCATGGGTGACAGACTCAATCTAATCGGGCGCCCATCCTCATGACCAGCATCAAGACCCTGTTCACACAAACTTATCTGGCCTTCCAATAACTGGTATATCTCCTCCCTATCCTCCTGTATGAACTCTAGAGTTACCTCTAACGATTTCACTAGGGAGGAAGAGTCTGGAGAAGATAAACCACTTGACCCAGCGACACTACAAGGGGAACTATGGTGAGGTGGACTATCACAACTACCCAATTTATCATCCACGGGCGGTTCCCGTGCCTGGCCAGTCACATGGGGAATCGGCGACATCTCACCAATCGCATTATCCAAATCACTACTGGGCAGTTCAGGACAATCTCGGAATGTGACTTTTCCCACTCGCGACTCCGGTCTGAGAATGGGCCTAACAATAGAGGCATCGGGGAAGCCTGAGAAATCCGGAGGATTGTCAGGAAACCCCAAGAAATCTCGACGACTATCAGGAGACTCTGACAACCTTGGAGAAGTGCCAGGAAAACCTGAGAAATCCGGTTCAGTTGAACCAAGTGAACTCTCCGATGATTCACTGGAAGACTCCCCAGAAGAGTCCAGCGCTACAGAAATCCAAGGATGCACCAAGGGTACCCCCTGCTTTCCCGATTCCACCTCATCATGAGAATCACTAGAAGAATCCCACAAACTTTCTTCAGATGACTTTTCGAACAGATAGGCATAGTTTGGGACTTCATTCGGACAAGAATATTCCTGATCAGGTACATCAGGCTGATCTTCTGGGATAACCCAGGGAAGTTTTACCAATCGGGAGTAGCTTGGATGGTTCCTGAGAAAAATAGGAGCCTCCTTCCAAGCGCGTAACTGTGTGTGATGGGCACGTGATGATGTTAAGAATGGTTGGTCATTTGGGTAGGCTGGAGAAATCACATAAGTGACTCCATTTGACTCTACCCGATCAATACAAAATGGGCCACAATATTTGGGGAGAAGCTTGTTCATGACAAGGTGCCCCTTTTGGACTACCTTCCTGATCACCAGCTGTCCTCTAGAGAAGGAACAAAAACTAGGGTGACCAGGAACCCATTGTCTTGAATCTGAGCCGAGATAAGGGCTGGAATTGGGTCTGGATGCGAGTTAGCCAATAAAAATTGCGCTGGAGACATCGTTAACTCCGTATGCACAGTACCATTGTATGATATGATGGCTCTGGGAAGATGTAAATCCCATGAGCTAGGACCTTGAACAAGGTTTCTAAGAAACTCTCCAATGGTACGGTTGACTCTCTCGACTGCCCCATTCCCTTCAGGACGATTTGGTGTCGTAAAAACATGAACGATGCCATACTGAGCTAACATTTGCTCAAATTCTTGACCCCTGAATTCAGGCCCATTATCGGTTAATAACCGACATGGCCTCCTCAACAAAGTAGGCAGGACACGGGTCTCGAACAATCTTGCGATGGTGCGGGAAGTCTTATTCATGATTGGGATGGCTACCACCCACTTTGAATGGTGGTCTACGACTACCAGACAACCAATGTTCCCTCGAGACGTCTTTGGGAACACTACCAAGTCGGCAGCCACCAATTCAAAAGGTGACCTGGTCATGATCTTTAAGGTAGGTGGACCCTTAATTTGACTTGAGACTTTGTTCAGTTGGCACTGTGAACATGACGTGACCACTTCCTGTACAACCTGATACAATCGAGGATGAAATACGTCTCGAGAAAGAACTTCCAGGACTTTATTACGGCCAACATGGGCCATTTCAAGATGGACACTGATGGCAAGTTCAATCAGGAAGTTAAATGAGATCAAGTTCTGTGGATACAGTTCAAGATCTAACGAGTCGTATTTAACTAGAATCCCATTTTCTATATAGATGTCTTTAAGATAGCGGTTGTACCGAGATAAGTTTCTCGGGCAACGGGCATTCGCATTCCTTCTCCCTAGATAATTCCTAAGCCTGCGCAAGTCTAGATCGTTTCTCTGCAATGTTTCAACATTAACCCGTTCGAGAAGAGAATACGGCCTAACGTTTCCGATAATGATCACTTCAGGACCCTCTGATGGGTCTACTGCCGTTGCCAAGAAGGTAGCGACCACTTCTCCCTCCTTCAGGACGCTATCATTGGATAGATCTAGCACTAGTCCTGAAGTAGTCATGAAATTTGCTCCAAGCAAAAAGCATGATGGGAGAGAACCATCATCCATGATAGCAAATGGATGGTCTTTTGCTTTCACTTGCGTTCTCAATGATACATCCAAATTTACGAATTTGGTCACCATGACCCGACGTTCAGCCATCCCTTGTATATTTACAATTATGTCTTTTGAGTAATCTTCCTGCTCACCTAATATGGTTTTCCAGGTAGTCTCAGACACCAAACTAATCTCAGCTCCGGAATCCACGAGAGCACAATAAGTCTGGCCATTGCATTCAAGAGGAACAATTGCTCTAGATCGAGACGAATGAGCACATACGATATCCACTTGATACTCAGGAAAATGCAGGTTAACCTCCTGCCCCTGAGGATCAGGGTTTTCATGGCTATCCATAATTGGGTTCACTGGATCCGGATCTGAGTCAGTGGCGTCATAAGAATTAATGGTGTTTATGAGCGACAGGTTATTAGCGTGGAATGTGTTCGTTTCCTGCAACAAGTTAAAGTGTATCCCACCCAAGCACTGAAGGTGTACCCTTTCTCTGCTATCATCCCCCACTCCTGCGGGGACTTGAAACACGAGGGGATGAGTTGAACCAAAATGCAGGACAATATCCAGATTGTATAAATGACTGCAAACCAGCAAAACTTCAAGAGTCATGGGCTGACCAGCCAACGTCATCAACCGAAGACTTTGCTTTTTCTTTGCATTCAATTGGATCTTATATCGTGAGGGTTTCGTCATCAGTTCACCCACGAGCTGCTTCCTGAGCGAGGTGACACTGTCCGGACATTCCTTTTCCAAAACTTGAGTCAAGACATGCAAGAGACATTCGATTAATGAGTCACCCCCTCCGTCTGGTTTAAAAAGCACCATTAATCCCTTTGGAAAATCAGTGGGGGTCACTTCTGTCCCATCTTCCTGGGGTGTCTGGAAATGGCGTGATAAAGTGTCAGCAGCTTGATTTTCTTTTCCTGGTATGTAATGGAGTTCAAAATCAAACTCGGCCAGGTCTTCTAGCGTCCGAGCAATTCTATCGTTTACCAGTTTCATGTTGTGGAGGTAAAATAAAGCCTGATGGTCCGTATTCAAGACAAAAGGGATGCCATATAAGAAGGCGCGAAAAGTTTTCACACCCCATCGCATTGCGGCTAGTTCGCGTTCAGTCACGGAATATTTACGTTGGGGTTTCGAGAAGGTCATGGAGGCATGTGCGATAATCCTAACCCTCCCATCTTGAACTTGAGTTAAGCATGCTCCGGCACCGATAGCAGAGGCATCCACCCATAGGTTTATCTTTTCGGCAGTTTCCCGATAATCTGGAAATGCAAGCTCTATCTCCCTCTGCATCTCAGTCTTGAGTGCATCAAAAGAAGACTCCATTTCAGATGTCCATTGAAGATTAGTCGAAGCGGATTTACCAGTGAGCTCTGACAAGGGTTTTGCGAGAGGGAATTTCTGGAGCACTCACGGACAAAATGGTCCAACGCGCCACACAACAAACAGGCACCATTCTTCCTTCGGCAATTGGCCTCGTTATGTCCTTTTCTGGTACACCACTGACACTCTTCATCTGTTGCTCCGTTGCTGGATTCCCTCTGGCCATGAGTTCGGGGTTGTCGTTGTTCTCTAGGGTGGGGCGAGGATCCTGGCCGGTAACTGCTTTCCTGATTTGGTCGTGGATTTCGTGAGCGATCCTGTCCTCGCTGGTTTTCTCTTGACCCTCCTTGCCTCCGTGAGAAAACGCTTGTCCCATTTCCATTGCTTCGTGGACGACTGCGCCCTCTATTCCTACCTAGTCGTGGCTGGCTCTGAGGAACAAATCCCTGTCTGGAAGGGTCAAGATTTTCGGAAACCTGAACAGGGACCTGCATTTGCAAGACTTCTATTGGTTCAGGTATGGTCGGAATCCCAGAACTTTCAGTTCCTTGTAAGGCCACAAAATCCAAAATGTTGGACCAGTAGACCTTCTTCTGGTGCAGAGTCTTGTTTTCCGTTATTATCCTCGCTAGGTGTGTGACAGGGCTGAGGGGACAGTCTCGAGGTACTTCCTCCTTAACTCCTTGCTGGTCTCGATGTCTTTCTGAGGGAATGCCCTTCGTGCCAATGTCTCCAATCGGCCTGCATATACATCGGGAGATTCCCCTGACTTCATTTTGGCATTCTTGAATTCGGCAACCTTTCCAGTGGTCACGGTCTTCTTGATTCTCTTATGCCATGTTAACAGTATTTCCTTCATGTGGTCATATTCGACACCACAACCCCCATAAGCATGGTACAAGTCTTGAAGTTTTCCGGTCAAGTGCTTTCCTAACGTTCCTGTCCAATCTCGTCTTTCACAATTATATTTTGAGGCACAGTGGCGCTCAAACGCTTCAAGATATTCAGGGAAGGAGCGCCCACTGTTGACATTGAAGTCATCCAATTCGGGAGCGTTCATAGGTGTTCGCTGCGGGACCCTATGATGATATTTTCTGGATGATGGGTATCTAGGCCGCGTTTCCTCCTTCTTGACGTTGACTTCGTCTGATGAGCTTGACTCCTCATTATGAGACGATTCGGAACTGCGGTTATGAGGTCTGTGGAAACTGACTTCTGAATGTTTCCTTGTTCGAGGATCCTTGGACGGCTCTTTCTGACCTCCACCTTCTGCTCCATGTCATTATCTGGTACAAGGTCTTCATATTCCTGACGGGCACTCTGAAGTTCTTGTTCCTCTCTGGTGGCCTGTTTTCTCTCCAGTTGGTTCACTCGTCCTTGCCAGTATTCACTTCGGGCCACAAGATCGTCATATTGTTCCTCTCTGGCTGCTTGTTTTCTCTCCAGTTGGTCCATTCGTTCTTGCCAGTATTCACGTTGGGCCACAAGATCATCATTTTCTTTGGACAACCGGTCATACTTTCCTTTCCAGACCGTTTCAAGGTCCACCAACCGCTGCGTCCAGTTCTGCTCTGATTCTAGAGCTTGTTGTTTCTGCTCCTTGACCAGGTCAACAAGTTGGGCAACCTGGGTCTTGAGCTCAACTAAATCTGACATTTTTTTTTTTTTTTTTTCCGTCCGTGCTAAGCCGAAGCCGTCAACGTTGGGTGCCTCCCGTTCCCGGGTCTGGGCACCAAAAATGTTGCGGTGGGGTTATCCAATAAACCAATGAAGTTCCGAGTCAAGGTGAACCACCCGACAACATTTTTATTTCATGCAATTATTGTCTACCGGTACGGGGAGAAGACTTACTTCAAAACCAAACACCCAAAGGCGGCTCGTTGATCCCGACGCGACCCTCCAGGCGTGACCTCGTTATCCTCAGAACAGAGAAACAATGCGATTAGTTAAGTGTCCCAATGCCCACCGGACTGACCCAACCTCAGGACCTCCCAATATTCCACGAAAAAGGAAACAAAAATGCTCACCACATTCCCGATGACAATGCCGTAGCCAATCAAACTGTAACCTCAACGGGTTGGAAAAACACACCAGAGGAAAAACCATGGACAAATTTTATTGATGGGAAAGGGGAGGTTACATTCTATACAACACATGAAAGGGAGGAAAAAGTTAGAGAAGCGGGGGTTAGGCAGGGTGAAGCAAAGACATTAGGGTAAGTGGGCAGACAAGCAATAAGGTATATCTTTCACAAATGTACACGCAGTGTCAATCGCAAGAGCACAATTTTATATATATGTTAACACATGGTCACAGACAACTGGATTTCGGCAAAGCAAGTGATCTATCTTCGCATTACAATGGTCAAGAGAGGCTCCTTTGGGTTACAATCAAGATGAATCAAGAAACAATGATGAGTTGCTTCCTGATTCCTTATCTTGAAACTTAAATGTCCTTCTTTTAGTTGTTTTTGTTCACATACAATAATTATACCCTAAATATCCCTGACTAGGCTAAATGGAAAGGAGGGCAAGGTGTTATTGATACCTGGCCTTAACTGATGTGCAGGTACCACTACTTAAACTTTCAGAAGGTTCTGGGATGATTGTTCGAGTTCAAGGAGTCAAACGCACTAGATGAATGTCATTTAATTTCTGTCTTTCTTAACTTCTAGCTTCAGCAACCGACATTACACGTATACCCAGTCGCACTGTGCACTTTGTTGGCCTGTTCAGATTTGGCAAGCCTACCCATTTCAGGACTTCTTAAGCAAAAACCCCTTTTTGTGGTTTGTTTTACCTTTTTAGAACATTAAGCCACAATTCTGACGTTAGATTCTATGGGGCTAGATTTTATGGGGGTTATGGCATTCAAACCTGTATGGGAGAGAGAGGATGAAGGTTAAAACACACAACTACCATGATTTGTTAATCAGTGGTCCCTACTACATCGTCTATTCGTTTCAACTGTAAGTCCATCTGAGAACCTCATGAACATTGCTTCTTTTATAATGAAGGTCTACATCCCAATGTGGTTTTCTATTAAGCAAAGTACGTCTTCTGTCAATGGCTCAAAACATGTTTTCAAAACTATTGAACTAACAAGAACACTGAATGACGAAGTAAAGGATATTGTAAACCCTGTCATACAAAGAAATGCATTTTTTGCAAATCCAGAAAATATTCTAGCATCAATGATTCATGATGACCGCAGCGCCATAAGAGAATTAGCGTGGAGGCGAATAAAGAAAGCAAGGCAAACAAACAAGGAAAAAGTTGAGAGGCGTTTCACAGTACCTGTTATTCAATTTGAAGCTACTGATTATACTGATTTAATTAATTGGCAAAAATGCATTGTCACTGAACCACCTGTGACAAGACACCTGACAGAAAATGAGATTGAAGAATTCATAGAAAACAAGAGTACCCCTCCATTCGAGAAATTCCCTTGTCATACACAAGTAGTAGAAAGAATGGTAAAATTAGTGACTGAAGCATCATCAAAAGTATTTGGATTGAACGCGCGAGATGGCTTCATAAGATCAACACTTCAGTCACGTAAAAAAATGCCATCATTCGAAAGTAAAGCTGAATATAAAGTTTAAATAAAACGTTAATAGAAAAAAACATGCGCAAGAATGGGTGGTTGGGAGGGCATGGGTGGAGCTCGACACGCAGCCACCTCCTCGTGGTGAGTTCTGGATTATTTAGATCATTAATCAAAATAACATTGATCTAAATAAACTAAGAGCTGCGTAATTCAGTAACTATTTTGGTAATTGGAACACTTAATATATAATAATAACAAGTAAGTTTCAGTTATTGTACTAATGCAGAATATAAGAAAATCATTATATTTCACCTTTTTCGACGGCTTTGTGGCACCTGAAGATATAATTTCGCAGGACTAATATTTATGCACAGTCATTATCTATAGCACCCACATACTTTCCGCACTAGCCATATTTGAATTTCGAAAAAAAGTTTAAAAACCTCATTTTCGATCCGCCCTAACATACAGCACATTTAGTGCAGATCCTTTGTAAAACTTTCCATGTGATATTATACTTCTGCTGGAAAAAGCCATTTGGAGTGAAAATGATCTGGAAGATGTCTGGATTTACTGAAATGAAAAGGTGGCAACACTAGGTGGCCATGATATTCCTTTATCATAAACCACAAGAAATCTGTTGGACAGGACAGGACTCTCCCATCAAAAGTATTGTGTAAGAAGTGAAGCACCTCATTACTACTGTGAGGTCTGGCACCATCTTAGTGGAACCAGGTAGTATTCATGTCAATGCTGTATCCCTGAAGTACAGTAGTCCCTCTATAGTCATCGCCATCGACTATTGTCATTCCCTATTTAACATCATTATTTCATTAATCATCCTCTCTCTATTAATCATTATCTGCCAGCAGGGCATCAGTCTTTGTTGAGCACTCAGTGGAGATAGATGTCATGCAGTTTTACTACACAATTTACTTTAAAGTATTTGCTTTTTCAATTCACTTTAGTAAAATTAAGTGAAACAAGCCCCTCCTAAGAATGTACAAAGTGGTGGTAAAGGTAAAAGGCATAGAAATGTGACCACACTGGAGATTAAACTAAAAATTATAGATGATTTTGAAAGTGGAAAACTTGCTGCAGACATTGGCAGGGAATATGGCATGCTGCCAACTACTATGCGATTAATTGTGGCTGATAAAAAAAAAATATAAAGATATTACAAAATTAGCAGTGCCTGGTTCTATTAAAATGGGGCTCCAATAAACCTTAGCACCCCCACCCATGGCCTAAACCATTAGAGGTACAGTAAAACTAAACATACCTTACAAAAGAGAATTTAATCCTGCATTTAATGAGAAACAATTAAAACTTGGTGTTCCCGCCATTGGCTTCCAAGACAGCCTGAATTCACTTTGGGTAGCTTGCCAAAAGTGACGTGAAGAGATCTTGATCGTTACGCAAATTTGCTAAAACAGTTTCAATGTGTTGCGTCATTGTATCCTTTGAAAATCAATTTGCTGCAGGTTCTTGAAACAAGAGACATTCAACCTTGTCCTTTTATAACTGATCCAATGTGTTCACAGACGTTCAGGTCAGGAGAATTTCCTGGCCATTCTTCATTTCCAAAGAAATCGATCTCATGGTTCTGCAACAACTGTTGAGTGGCTAATGCCTTAAAGCAAGGGGCCTTATCGTGCAGAAGTGTGACCTGATCAACATCCATAACATTGTTTGGGTTTCTTAGAAAAGGAGACATGCTGGGATAGAATAATATCATAAAAATACTGTCCATCCCAACTCTGACCATTTGGCTTCAGCACCCACATGAGCTTCTTTGCAGTGAACAAAACAAACACAATAACACAGTCTGGACTTTTTAATAATTTGCGATAATGTTCATTGTTATCAATTTCATCTGGTATTGTGGCCCACACTCGATCATTTTGGTAGTTAGGCTGACGTGTTACATAAACAAAAATTTATCGGAGACAGCTAAATGCATGAAATCATCCACATCCCAATCTTCAAGATAATGGGCAAACCACATTCTGTCATCGATGTTAAGTCAAGTTTTTCTTGGCTTTGGAAGTTCATGCCAAGGTTTTAATCCTTGCCTATGATGGTAAAGTCGAATGATCTTGCCACTAACGATCTTTCCTCTCAACACTTCAATCTCTCTAGAAAGTTTAGCACAGCTGTTTTTCCGCTTACACATACTGCTTTCAATGATGTCCTTTGTTTCCTGAGAGAGTGGCAAATTTGGGCACCCAGATTTGGGTGTATCCATTTCACATTCATCCATAGTTTTATTCCAATTTCTTTTGACGAAGTCCTCACTTCTTCGCAACTTTTTGGCAACCCATGAATCAGGGATGGGGAGTCAGCCAAAAACAACTGACTCCCGAGTCAGTATTTTTAAAAACCGACTCCAACTCCCGACTCTTTCCTTATCATGCTGATCTACAACCTTATAAATATTGGGATGTTTGTTTCGTAGATGGCATTTCAAGTTTGAGGCTCTAGTTGGAGCATTAGCATGTTTCCCAGTGTAAGCACTAATTTTTGCATTACACTCTTTACCATCCTTTTCTACTTGACAAATAAAAATACTTTCATCCTCATTTAGCTTAAAATATTGAAAGACTGCTGATTTTCTACTAGGCCCACGACTCATTACTAATAGGGGCTAATTAAATTAATAATTAATATATTGCTAATTTTTATATGGTACCTAGTATCCTAAAATAGAAATATGAAATTCATTTGCTAAGATTTACCAGAACAATAAATCAAATGTGGAAATGTGAATCTAGAATTAGTTCAAGAAGATATTTATTTAGGGCATAGTAGTATTCTGGTAAATTGTTGGCATATAGAAATTGAATCAAAGAGTCGGGAGCCAGTCGTTTTTACCGACTCCTGACTCAGACTCCCGACTCTTCAAAAAAGCCCTGACTCCTGACTCCCCACCTCTGCCATGAATGTGTTATAAAGGTGGCTCCAGCATCACGAGCTTCCTGAAATGTTATTGCTCGTATGCGATCTATCACACATTGCCTCTCCGAATCACCAATTAATTGAGAAGCCATTATATTATCACTATCAGCTAGAGTAATTTTAATACCTGCAATAAATAAAGAATTTTATATATTTTTATAATCACTAAAAACTATTTCGATATAAGTAAACATGTAAGCTGCAAATGGTGGGGGCTAAGGTTTTCTGGAACCCCTTAGATAAGTGATCAACAGGCAAAGTGTCAAAACATTAGTTCTATGCTCATTAGAGAAAAAGCCAAAAAGATTTTTGATGACTTTAAAGAAAAGGATAGTGAGTGTAAAGTGGAATTTAGTGGGAGTAAAGGCTGGTTTGAGGAATTCCAGATAAGGAATGGTGTTCATTCCACTGTTCAGCATGGTGAAGCAGCAAGTGCTGGCAAAGATGCTGCTGAAAAATATGCAAGTGACTTTGATTTGCAAATTTTGAGCTATTTAATGCAGACAAGACTGGTTTGTTTTAGAAAAAAATGCCCAACTGTACTTTCATAACAAGAGAAAAAAAATGCCTGGACATAAACCAGCCAAAGACAGGTTGACCCTTCTTCTTGGGGCCAATGCTACAGGCAGAGCTGGGCAGTATTTAAATACATTTGTATTTAAATACGTATTTAAATACATTTGTGTATTTAGAACTGTATTTATAAATACATTGTTTTTCATGTATTTAAATGTAGTATTTAAATACTTTAATGAGTATTTAAATACAATGTATTTAAATACTCAAAATATAAAAATGTAAATACTTTTACTGGTTTAATACACGTTCTGTACTAGCACAGTACGACGCGTCGACAGTGTATTACAGCATGGTTCATGTTTCAACGTGTCAGTTCAATCAGTTGTGTGCCACTCTTAGTCGAAAGCGGTTGATTTCATTATCGTGTGCGTGTCATGGCTTAGTGAATTAGTGAATGCATATGTTAAAATTTGTATGTATTTAAAATGTATTTACAAATGTATTTAAATACAATTGATGTATTTTGTATTTAGTATCTAAATACATTCGTAAAATGTATTTAGTATTTAGTATTTAAATACATTTGTCCCATGTATTTAGTATTTAGTATTTAAATACATTCAATGTATTTATTGCCCAGCTCTGGCTACAGGGGACTTCAAATTGAAACCATTAAATTGTAAAATCCAGACTGCCAGTTGCATGGAAGTCAAATAAAAAAGCTTTGGTTACAAAGGCAAAGTTGCAAAAGAAAATCAGATCCACCAAAGTCTTCCCAGGGTAAATCCAGGATAAATAGACAGGTAGAAGTGCCGATATAACTCTAATACATCTTCAATATTCACGAAACGTGGTCTGAGGGTGTTTTTTAGTGAAAAAAACAAATTCCCAAATTTTTTTGAAAATCCGTCAAATAGGTCAAAATTTAGGGTCAGGTCAAATTTTGGCCAAATCCTGACCTAAGAATTTTTTAAATCCCTATATCTCAGCTTCTAATTGTCATAACTTAATAAACTTTATATGGATAGAAGCAGAATGAGCTCGTTTCCAAAAATGCTACTTACATTTGGATAATTTAATAAAAAAATACTTAATTTTGAAAAAACAAAAAAATTTCAGGATTTGACATTGAAAGGATAAATTTTTTTTAAAATTTTATTGAAGAAAAAATGTTGCCTGAGCAAAGATCTACCATAATCAGCAATAAAAAGTTAGCTTATAGACCATTATATAGTTTAAAACTTAATTTTATTAATGTTGGCTTTCTTCATTTTTTAGTTTTCTATTTTCAGATTTTAATAATTATCTATTGAAAGATACAAGTGTACCTAAGTATCTACTTAAATAACTTAAAAAATGCCAAAAAATAAGAAATTATATTGTGGTCCTTTAAAAAAAAAAAAAAAAAAAAAAAAATTTTCAATAATATTAAAAAAGTTACATAACTTATGGCTTCTGTAAGTTATGGAGTTCTTCAAAAGGCTCAGCTATTGTGTAGCAATTGCTACACCTTAAGAAGTCAACCTGGAATACTGGAATCTGTACCAGCACCAGCAGAAGAGGCTGTACTGTTACAAGAACTGTGTCCTTTACCAGCAAATGAAGAATCTTTTGAGCGCAGTAGTAGCTCATCTACAAATATTTCTACGGCTCCACCTGTTGAAGAAACTTTTTGGAAGATCCACAACATAATAAGGATATACTTAGTGATAAAACATTACCATATTTAGATGAGCCCCCCATAAAAACAAGTAAATATCTTTAAATAACCATATATTTATTTTTTATATAATTAATGAAATCTTTCAATAAACATATTTAATTTTTATCTAATTAATAAACCAAGTCTTAGTTAGACAACTAACATACATGTTAGTTGTCTAACTGAGACTTGGTTTATTAGATAAAAATTAAATATACACTCAACCCCGGGTTAACAATGGGGTTACGTTCTATAAAACGTTAATGTTAAGTGAATTTATCGCTAAGCGGGGGCTTTATAACATGGTTTCAATGGGGATCCATTCATCAGCATCGCAAAAACGTTGTGTGTGTATGAACTAAAACACAGAGAATACTAAATTATAACGAGAGATAAGTGGTAAATGAAATAAATACAGTATGTATTTATCTTATCACATATTGTAAAATGCTAATACTCAGGTCTCAGCCGATGAGAGAAAATGGCAACTGTTATCTTCAAGCGCTGACTAAAGCATATTGCTTGAGGCATCGCTCTGGCGAGATAACGATATTATTATGCGGGAAATGTATTAATTCCTTATGATCATTAAAACAAATTAACGTTAAGTGAACGATCGTTGTACAGGGGTTTACTGTATGTTTATTGAAAGATTTCATTAATTATATAAAAAATAAATATATGGTTATTTAAAGATATTTACCATTTTTATGGGGCTCTCATCTAAATATGGTAATATTTTATCACTAAGTATATCCTTATTATGTTGTGGATCTTCCAAAAAAATTTCTTCAACAGGTGGAGCCATAGAAATATTTGTAGACGAGCTACTACTGTGCTCAAAGGATTCTTCATTTGCTGGTAAAGGACACAGTTCTTGTAGCAGTACAGCCTCTTCTGCTGGTGCTGGTACAGATTCCAGTATTCCAGGTTGACTTCTTATTTAGGTGTAGCAATTGCTACACAATAGCTGATCCTTTTGAAGAACTCTATAACTTACAGAAGCCATAAGTTCCGTAACTTTTTTAATATTATTGAAAATTCTTTTTTTTGTGTTTTTTTAAAGGATCACAATAATATAATTTATTTTTTGGTATTTTTTAAAGTTATTTAAGTAGATATTTAGGTACACCTGTATCTTTCAATGTATAGTTATTAAAATCTGAAAATAGAAAACTAAAAAATAAAAAATGAAGAAAGCCAGCATTAATAAAATTAAGTTTTAAGCTATATAATGGCCTATAAGCTAACTTTTTATTGCTGATTATGGTAGATCTTTGCTCAGGCAACATTTTTTCTACAATAACATTTTTTTAAAAATTGATCCCTTTAATGTCAAAACCTGAATTTCTTTTTTGTTTTTTTTTCAAAATTAAGTGTTTTTTTTATTAAATTATCCAAATGAAAGTACCATTTTTGGAAACTAGAGCTCATTCCACCTCTACCCATATAAAGTTTATTAAGCTACGACAATTAGAAGCCGAGATACAGGGATTTAAAAAATTCTTAGGTCACGATTTGGCCAAAATTTGACCTGACCCTAAATTTTGACCTATTTGACCAATTTTCAAAAAAATTTGGGAATTTGTTTTTTTCACTAAAAAATGCCCCCAGACCAAGTTTTATGCAAATTAAAGACATGACCGTGTTGTTTATCTATCTATTTAACCTGGATTTACCCCCCTATCCATCAGCATCAACAGCAGTAGATCTCCCTGATTTGCTGATGGAAGGTGATTCACCTTCCAAACAATAAAATTCTATCACCAAGCCCTACCAACCCCCCTCCATAATTTGGTAAGTACAGTACAGCAGGTGGTCTGGAATGAATTGTCATTATTACATGTATTTCAATGCCTCATTAATCATTGTTCCCTTAATGGTCATCTGTTCATGGAACCAATTAATGACAATTATAGAAGGATTACTGTAGTTTGTTGAGATAAACATAAGAAGTACAGTGCTAGGAATAAAAACATGCCTGAACACTTCAACACTCAGTTTATGATAAGGGACTATCATGGCCACCAACATCACCAGATTTAAGCCCCTGTAACTTTTATCCATGTGGGGTTATTTAAAAAGTGTTTACACAGAATCTAAACACAACAGGAGAACTGAAAGCATCAATTCAACAAGAGATTCTCAGATTTCAACAGACACTCTGTCTAGAGTACTGAAAAATTTTATTGTGTGCAAAAAATTAACGAGCTGAGAGAACATCGCATAGACTCGTAGAGCATGTTTTGCACTAGGGACTAATTCTTCATGTGTAGAGAAGCTATAATAAAAATTTCATGCTTTTATTTTAGTTAATAAAAATGTACAAACCTTTTAATGTGTCATGTTTAAAAAGTCACCCAGTATATAATATACAGGGTGATTCATTTGGGTATGGATAAAATAAAATTAATGTGAAATGGAAACAGTAATATTGTATAGTTTAATATTTGGCAAACAATGCCCAAAAAGATGGTAGATTGTAACAAACCTAATTAGTCTTCAACATGACCCCTCTTCCGGACATAACAGAAGTCATAATGAGAAGCTAATTCTTACAACCACCTGCATGTGGTTTAGTGATAGGCCCCATTTCTTCAAATGTGTGGTACCACTGCACTATGGAGTCATATTTAGGAGCTTTTCAAACACTATACACATGGCGAAATTCATGCTGTACCACTGTCACTCTCTCAAACTTAGCAAACCAAATGACACACTTCACACAATGTTGTGCATTCGCTGTCATCTTTGAAACTGGCATATGTCTCATAAGTCTGACAGCAGATGGTATAGCCTATTACAAACTCCCACATTTTATGACCACACATGCAACAGATGAACACTGTATCACTTCTCAGTAGATTCTCAGTGTTTTTATTTTATCCATACCCAAATGGATCACCCTGTATATAAAATGGATTGTGGATTATTAAGCTTTGCCACTAGTAGTACTCACCCTGCTTTCTTGTTATTTGGGTTCATAAAACACTTAGTTTCAAAGTGATCTGAACACAGGCGATGGTTCTCATACATATAAGCTGCCCCATAGGTCTTAAACAAATCATCCAAGTCACTTCTTTTGCAGCACTGTGTCCACTGAGCACACCTATACAAAATTATGTCAAAGTATTAGCTAGGTCAAAATACCAAGAAAAATTTTATGCCTAGCTTCAGATAAGGGATAAGGTGTACTTTAATCAACTTGCCAACTTAGTACTAACATGATACTGGAACAGGCCTATAAAGGGGATTAGACACAATAGTATGAGAATATGGGATAATGAATTTGCCAATAAAAATGTGGTCTAGATTCAAAGAAATTTTAGAGGATATAACAACATAGATGTATTTCTCACAGAACTATTAGCAATACTGGAATTAGGAAACTTTTGTGGTGGAATAAGGAAATTGCTAAAATATTTAAAAATAAAAAAGAGCACTCAGGGAGTTTAGAAGTAGTAATAACCAACAAGCTTCGCATAATTATAGACAATCAAGAAATAAATTAAACAGTTTGATAAGGAAGAGCAAAAGGCATAGTTAAATAAATCTAGCTAGAAAGCAATAAGGATCTGAAGAAATTCTTTAGTTTTGATAAATACAATAATAAAAAAGAGGATAGGATTGGCCCAATGGAAAACTTGAAGAACTTTTATTTTAATTATTTTGGTTCTCTAAACCAGAGGTGGGGAGTCGGCCAAAAACAACCGACTCCCGACTCCTGAGTCGGTATTTTTAAAAACCGACTCTGACTCCCGACTCTTTCCTTATCATGCTGATCTACAACCTTATAAATATTGGGATGTTTGTTTCGTAGATGGTGTTTCAAGTTTGAGGCTCTAGTTGGAGCATTAGCATGTTTCCCAGTGTAAGCACTAATTTTTGCATTACACTCTTTACCATCCTTTTCTACTTGACAAATAAAAATACTTTCATCCTCATTTAGCTTAAAATATTGAAAGACTGCTGATTTTCTACTAGGCCCATGACTCATTACTAATAGGGGCTAATTAAATTAATAATTAATATATTGCTAATTTTTATATGGTACCTAGTATCCTAAAATAGAAATATGAAATTCATTTGCTAAGATTTACCAGAACAATAAATCAAATGTGGAAATGTGAATCTAGAATTAGTTCAGGAAGATATTTATTTAGGGCATAGTAGTATTCTGGTAAATTGTTGGCATATAGAAATTGAATCAAAGAGTCGGGAGTCGGTCGTTTTTACCGACTCCGACTCCCAACTCCCCACCTCTGCAGTCTAAACTCTGTCATTCTTGATAAGATTCATATAAAGAAGGATGATGTTAGTCAAGTATTTAACACACTGAAACCAAATAAAAACTGCTGGTCCTAGTAATATTTATGCTAGGATACTCAGGGAAGGGAAGGGAAGGGGAGGATAGCTTAGTTGAGACACTAATTATTTGGTTGGTTAGATCAAATTAATTATGCAGAGATACCTGATGAGTGTAAAAAAAGCAACGTAGTACTTACCCATTTACAAAATGGATAGTAAAAAGGAGGTAGGAAATTACGGGGTTGTTAGTCTAACACTGTAAAAGCTCGTTATTTTTATTATTATTTATGTTACCCACTTATTAGTTTGGAAATAAGACTATATTACTTAGAGTTTTGTTTCTTTTCAGAATATTGTATTTATTAGAGTTGTCAAACATTAAATCATCAAATATATATTAAAAGGATTGTAATATTATTTAATAACATAAGAAATTTTTATAGTGGGCACACTAGGGGCCACTTCGGCCCATCGAGGTGGCTCCACTATGTAAAAACTGCCTGTACATTGGCAATAACCAATTTTTACAAAACTAATTAAGTATCAATTTAAAACTAATTAAGTATCAATTTAAAACTAATTAAGTATCAATTTAAAACTAAAGATAGAATCTCTGGATCCAGAGGATCAAAGTCATAATAGGCTCCTATACACAAATATGTTACACACTATATCTATTTATAACTGACATGCAAATATATCAGATCCAAAGAATCCAGTCAATTTCATTATGGTACCCATCAATACCAGTACCGTGCCAACCAAAAATAAGTCACAGTCCATATCAATTGCGGACCAAGTCACAATTTACATCCATGTACATTACAATATATATACTTAGGAGGAAAAGTGTAGGTGTGGCTGTAAAGACTGTACAGTAATGTAGAAATGTATGTGCACCCATTTTGGGTCTCCCATTTAAAGGTGTTTGTGGGGCAAGTGAAGATCATGAGTTTTTCAATACCTCACAGTACTATGGGGGGCACTGCTCGGCAGAGAAATCTCTTTAAATAGGGTGTGTAAGGACAGAGAGTATCCCCTAACCCAAGATGCTGCCTCCCTATATCCCATAACACCTGACCTGTGTTGAGCTGTGGGATCTATCACCCAAATGCACATAATATATATGAAATAAACTAGTACCATTCATGCAATAAAAATGGGCTTAAACACCATCACCAGATGTCCTTTGCAGACATCAAACTATCCAACCTTCTTTTGAAAGAATCAAGTGTATCTGAAGTCACCACTTCTTCTGTCAGACTGTTCCAAAACTTAATTACTCTGTTTGTAAAACTATGTTTTCTTAAATTTGTTCTACATCTTGGCTTAAATAATTTCATACTATGACCTCTAGTTTGGTTATTGTGATCTTTAATGAAGAGAGACTCAAAATCTATCTTATCCAATCCTTTTATCATTTTATATACCTCTATCAGAATATCACCCCTTAACCTCCTCCTTTTTAATGAGAACATACTTAGATACGCCAGTCTTTCCTTATATGTCAATTGTCTTAGAGATGGGATCATTCTTGTTGCTCGTTTCTGTACTTTTTCTAGTTTTTCAATATCTTGTATCAAATAGGGACTATTAAATTGAATGCAGTATTCGAGGAGGGGTCTCACATATGAAATGTATAGTTGCTTTATAATATTGGGTGATTTGTATTCAATGTGTCTCTGCATGAGATTGAGTCTAGCATTTGCTTTATTTCTGATTACCATACAGTGATTTGAGGGTTTAAGTTCATTAGTCACAGTGACACCCAAGTCTTTCTCTTTATCATCATTTTTAATCCAAATTCCATTCATATTGTATTAAAATTAGGGTTGCACCGATTAATTGGTTGACAATCGGTTGACAATCGGTAATCGGCCATCGGCTTTTTTTTTGCCGATTAATCGGTTTTCATACTCGGTCATCTTTGTTTATTACATTACAGAAATTGCATCCCTGGTTTAAGAATTTCAGTTATCCTAGACATGGAATGAACTTAAATAATATTTTGCTCGTTTTTTATTAAATATTTTCTACCAATTTGCATTGTTTGGAGAATAATAGGCAGAGTATTATTGAATTAATTTACTCCATTATCACTCCATTTATTAAAACAAAAAAATTATTGTACCTTACTGAACAAAAGAATCCATTTAAGCTTTCCTGTTGCAAAACAAAAGTGGCCTTAACCTACTCTCTAACGATAAACAAAATTTGAGATGACAACATTGCAAAGGGTGCATTTGCAAATAATTTTGTTATTTTTATCTACTTTAAAGTATTTCCATGCAATGCTTGGAGCCATAAGGGCTTTATGTTATTTAAATTTGTAACAAAAATATAAAATTTCTTGGCAACTTTCATTAAAATGCTTAATTTAATCTGTAAAAGAAATTAAAGAATTAGAATATGTAAATAGTTCTAAAAATATTAGATTAATATTAGATAAAAAAATAGATATTAGGCCTACGTTTTATATTGTGTGCTCCTATTTACCAGTATAATGGGTATAAGCGGCGTAATTCAGTAACCATATAGTGCTATAAACTTATACAATATATAAAAAGAATTATCGGCCGATTAATTGGTAATCGGCCGATTATTTTAGGCCGATTAATCGGTAATCGGTAAATTTGCTTGTCGGTGCAACCCTAATTAAAATTCTGGATTTTTTGGCCCAATATGCATAACCTTGCACTTATCTCAACATTAAATTTCATCTCCCACTTATCTGCCCAGGCTGTTACTCTGAGTCTTTTTGTATTGTCATTGCTCCTGCTACTGACTTAACATTCTGGCCTAATTTTGTAATCATCAGCAAATTTTGAGGTTTTACATGATAGGCCCTTCTCTAGATCATTTATATAGACAACAAAAAGCAGAGGTCCCAGAACAGACCCCTGTGGGCCTCCGCTCAATACGGGTCTCCAAGTAGACTTATTTCCATTTAGATGAACTCTGTTTTCTATTTCTCAGCCATTCTTCTATCCAATCAGCTCTAACTTTTACCAACAATCTTGCATGAGGAACAGTATCAAATGCCTTTGCAAAATCTAAGTATACTATATCTACTGGCTCTTTATTGTCCAAATGCAATAGGACTCCATCATAAAATTCAATCAAGTTAGTTAGACAGGACCTTCCATTTCAAAAGCCATGCTGGCTATCATTTATAAGGTTGTACTCTTCAAGGAACTCAGTAACTTTACCTCTAATGATACTTTCGAGTAATTTGCAAATAATGGAGGTGATGCTGATGGGTCTGTAGTTTTTTGCCAAGTTTCTATTTCCTTTTTTAAAGATTGGAGCCACATTTGCTTTCTTCCAATCCTCTGGAATTTCAGTACATATCAATGATTTATTAAAAATAATTTCTAGTGCCTGTGCTATATTCTTTTTGGCAGCTTTTATGACTATTGGATGCATTTCATCTGGCCCTGGAGATTTTTCCATTTTTAATTTATCTATTGCTTTTAGGATATCTAGTTTTGTTACCCTTAATTCATTTATTTCTCTATCTTGTCCTGGTAGTATAAGATCAGGAATATTATTTAAATTTTCATTTGTGAATACTGATGAGAAGTATTTTAGTTCTTCAGTTATTTCAAGATCATCATCTATAGTTTTATCATCTATATGGAGGGGGCCAATTTTCTTTTTCACTCTACTTTTCAAATTGAAGTGACTGAAAAACTTCTTAGGATTGTTTTTTGAATTCTTGGCTAGGCTTTTTTCCAGGTCTCGTTTGCTATCTCTGATTACTTTCTTGCAAATGCTTCTTTTACTTTTATATATTTCGGAGTCTGTGCCATTTTTAATTCTTTTGAGTTTATGAAATGCTTTTGTTTTTTCTCTGATTGATCTTTTTACATTGCAGTTTATCCAAGGTTGTTTTTTATTTTTTCCAGTTCTGATTTCACACTGTGGGATATGCTTCCTTTGTATGTTCATTATTATGCTTTTAAATTTTTCCCACATACTAGTTACTGTCTGTTCAGGCTGTAGAATATGTCTAATTTATGAGACACAGATCATTTACTAGTCCATTTATATTCAAATCATTCCTGTATTATTAAGTTTGAGACACTACATATCAGTGATTAACCCACTTCATACTTTAGACCAAATGAAGTGACTCTTACATCTGGGTTAGATTACACTAGGTTAGGTATGGTCCTAAGTTGTTAAGTTATTTCCTACATGACCAACTTTCAGCCAATCAAGGTCCCAAAAAACTAGTATCTCCATTGCTTAATATTTACCTACTTGCACATAAATTACTAAATTAAACAATAGCAATGCATGTTTTAAGTTTGAGTTAATAAATTTAGGACTAGATAGTCTATTTCCTCACTTTTACTCATTTAGACCTGAAATGTATATTTTTCCTTGATTTGTTACTTCAGTTTCAGTGAACTTCAGATGTAGTAAGCCTCAGCAGTGAACTTAAACCTAATTTACACCCGATGCTACTGGTGAATACTAGCCCCCAGCCTAGCAGTAAGAGATTACTACATGTACTTTGTTTGGTGATAGAACCTAATAACTAATGTCCCTGGTCTACATCATGCACCTCATCCTAACATAGTTCTGTTTGACTGTCCTGGATTAGGTGCAACATCAACCCTGTGCTATGCTAGACCTGGAAGATAATCCCCCAAGGCCCTCTACTCTAAATGGAGTAATGTTTGCAGAAAACATGAACTTCATGGATTCTACATCTCTGACATCAAATGGATCCCTCCCCACCTCTAAAAAAAGGTGCAGCAAAACTGACAAAGGATTTCTTACATTGAATAAGATGACTATCTGTAAGCATAGCATATGCTTGCAACTGATTCAGATGGTAATATACCCAACCATACTTTTGTTGTTATAGTCAAGGCATTAATGATCAAGTTGTCACCTGCCATTCAGGATGAACAGCTGAAGGTATAAATCAGTCAATCTCCCACAAAATCATTGTAGATAGGATATGCAAAGTACAGGCAAAGGTAATGCAGTAAGGTTTGAAGTTAGGCCCAATCTTTTGTCACTTCATCTCTTCCCTTCCAACTTGAACTCAGTCAAAGAACTAGGTCCCACAAATGCTCCATGGCCTGTTCATTGTTGGAGTCTTCACAATTTGGACAAAGATCATATTTATGGCAAAATCTGGCCCATGGACCTTCCCTAACTAATGAACAAATCAGAAGAGAACTCAAAATACTAGGAAATTCATCACTGAACTGGTTGAAATTAAACAATTCCAGTAAAATGTTGCAGGCAGGGAGCCTATCCTCTCTCAATCTGCAAGACTCAAATTTTTGGGACCACTACCCAATTGAATAGCCATTCATTTTATATCTTACTCCGAGTCCATACTCCTTTTCATTACTTTGATGTTTTAAATGCCAAATGTTTGGTCATGGTTCCATATCATGTAAATATAAACTTAAGATGCAAAAATTGCAGTGCATATAACCCCCTTCCTGTTACATTTGCAATTCTGACTACAAACTACCCTCCTATACATGTCCAAGTTACATCCAAAAAGCCTCATTTCTAAGTGGGTATTATTAACAATGATCAATACCAAACTGCCCTTACAAACTTAAACTTTCCTATGGCTACACAACCTCACTATCAGGCCTATTCTCCAATCTAGCTCTAATAAAATCCTTAGCTCAGACTTTTCTAACCAATAATCTGTCTCCACTCCCATGCTCAAAACTTATCATGATGCTGCCAAGTGAGCTCCTACAAACAAGTTGCCAGCTAGATACACTCCTACTGTTTCTCCTTACCAGCTACAAGCTGCATCAACTTCACCCAAGTCATTAGAACCTACCCAGCCACATCAAAGACTCCCATCCACTTCTAAGGAAACCCCTACCTAATTAACTACCAGACATGGGCAGTAAATACTTTAGATATATTTAAATAATAAATACATTACTTGAAAATAAAAGTAATTAAATACAAAATAAAATTCAGGTTTTCAGAAAGTATTTAAATACTAAATACATTACTTCTAAAATGTATTTAAATACATTTCAAATACAATTTAGATACTTTTCAAAAAGTACATAAAATCACTAACATCAGCTTAGAGTCAAATAAAATTGAGAAGTCACAGAAGTAGACGCTGCAATTGTTTTGTGGCACAGAAGACAAAGTCTTCACTTTACTACCATCTTTGGAGGTTATTTGGAAATATTTTTCATCAAAAAGTGGGTGCAGGTGTGATTTGTTATTTTTATTTTCACTTCCACCATCAACAACTATTTTACCACCTTTTCCACCACTTCCACTTGCTGCAGCCATGTTACAAATGTTGTCATCATCTGATATGATCAATAGGCTAAGGTTAATTGCACAGTTAACTAGTACTGAACTTTACACCACCACATATGATGATGCCTTAAGATAGACTACTGGCTGCCGCACTGCAGCTGAGCATCCATGACAATCGCCACTAGAGTAGGCTGGAAGCACCTTGAAAAATGGATTTTTCAAGGTGCTTCCAGAAAGTTCCAGCCTGTCGCCTGGAACTTTCTGGAAGCACAAGCACCTTGAAAAATGTTTTACTGTGTTCTGTGGTACCAGTTAAATACTGGGTGGTTAGTACTGTACATCCTCGCAAAATTGAACAGTTCACAAGAAAGTACAGTGGACGACAGTTAAAATAAACCACTTCGTTACTGCTCTAAAGTTTATTTTAACTTTGTTTATAATATCTGTAGGTACACAAATTCACGCAATTTTAGGGTGAAAATAAAGAAAAAAGCAAACAAAAATAATGCATTTAGCATATAAAATATGTACCTTTAACTTACTATATAAAATACAATTCCTTCAAACAAAACAAATAATTCTTTAAACAAAAACAAATATGTATTCCTTTAAACAAAAACAAATATGTATTCCTTTAAACAAAAACAAATATGTATTCCTTTAAACAAAAACAAATATGTATTCCTTTAAACAAAAAACAAGTATGGATTATTTTTGAAAGTTCGTACTATTCACTGTTTAATTTTTCTTTAATACATCTGTGATTTTGATTTGTTTTTTTTTTGGCAAATATGTTTTTGTTCAAGGCCACTTCCAGCTGAGATAATGTAGTTATTCAATCCTTCAACTGCAGAAAAACAGCATATGACATCAAGCGCATTGTGGACTTCCTTTACTGAGGGTGGATCAAAATTCTCATCTTCATCATCTTCCACTCGCAGACATTTCTCCAAATTGGCAGACATTGCATCAGCAATAAGAATATTGTCTGTCAATTCTTGATGCACAGGCACATTCTCATCTATGGCCAAAAGAGGAGAGAACACATCCCAAGCAATATTTTCGGGAACAGTAACATCATGAAGACAATCCAATTCCTCTGTTTCAGTAGATGCCAGACCAGATGATTTAAATCCCGCCTTTCCAAAACAATTTTTTACTGTAGTTTCTTGAACCATATTCCATGCTTCAGCGATGGTTGTCACAGCATCCAATAGATCAATTTTAACACTTGCAAATGAGACTGCATCACTTTTGTCCAAAACCCGTACAATATGGCAAAGTAAGAGAGAGCGATAGTGGCCTTTTAAGTTCCTTATTATACCCATATCAAGCAGTTGCATGATTGAGGTAGTATTTGCAGGCAAAAACTCCAACTTAATGTGATCAAGTTTCAAATAAGGGGGATGTGCTGTGCAATTATCAAGCAACAAGCACACACTTCTCTTTTTCCTTCTGAGTTCTACATTCTATTCCCTGAGCCATTTTTCAAAAAGAGTGCTGGTCATCCATGCATTGCTGGAATTTTCATAAATTACAGGAAGTTGTGATAGGTCTTTAGGAAAGCATCATGGTTTCTTTGGTTTTCCAATAACAAACAGCAGTCTTTTCTCAGCTCCAGTCATATTGGCACAAGCTAAGATGGTTATCCTATCCTTTGGTTGTTTGTGACCGGCTTCTTTATTTTCAGAAGCCTCAATGTAACCACACAATTTGACCAGTTTGTAGTAGAGACCAGTTTCATCAGCATTAAAGATATCATTTTTGTCGTAGGATTTTAATATGCTCAGTAGATTATTTTGTATCCATTGGTCAGCAGCTGGGACATCTGCGGATTTAGCTTCACCATGTTCTACTGTAAATTTTATGTTGAATCTGTTTTTCCAGCAAGTAAACCAGCCATCATTTGCAGAAAAATCCTTCAGTGACGTCTTTTCAGCTAATTCTGAAGCTTTATGCTTGATAAGTACACCATTAGGCAGAACACCTTGTGTCCGTTTCTCCTTAAACCAAGCAAAAAGGGCATTTTCGAGAATGGCATGTTTACCTTCTCTCTTACGTTTTGTTGATCCACTTGCTACACCTTGTTGAAATTGTTTTTCGATTTGTTCTTTATTTTTCAATATCTGGGTGACAGTTGATTTATGAATTCCAAATTTTTCAGCAAGAGGAACCTTTTTGTCCAACCTTTCTATATTCTTCAATTAGCTTAAATTTCTGATCAAGAGTCAATGATACATGTACACATTTTGCAGTCATTATCTTAAATCTATAAAATTTTGAAGACAATTTAAAAGCGTGCATGTCACCCACAGCGTATTATATAATACTGACCAAACATAATTTACACCAGTGAACATTAGTTTACATTAAGCGTAGGCAAGTTTACATTATAAGTTGGATTTTACTCTATAATCAGGCGCATTACCAAGGATTTGTTTACTTTATCCAAATGTTTATTTAAAGCGTATTTACTTTATCCGTTGTCCACTATATTTTAAAAATGTATTTAAAAACAGGTATTTACAAATACTAAATACTTTTCAAAAGTATTTAAATACGTAATTAAATATACTCTCCAAAAAGTATTTATAAATACATGTATTTAAATACATATCTAAGTATTTTCAAATACGTTACTGCCCATGTTTGTTAACTACGTTGAACCCCAGCAACCACCTTCACAGTCCACCTGCCCCCCTACAAATCATGGCCTAGAACACACCTTTGCTCCAACTTTGGAATCTTTGCTTTTCAATGAAAGTGCTAGATGACCTCAGTAAAGCAAACCTCCTCACACAACATTATGCAATCACACTAAGCAGCTTTCCTACTATTCCTTATAAACAACTTTTAAAATCTATGTTTACTGTAACAGCATCAAAACTCTCCAATGTGAGCATTTGTGACAGATTTTCCATTTGGAACTCAACTTTCTATCTCCTCCCTCAATTCACAGAAAGCAGCTACATCAAACTTTGTGCCAGAGTTTATTCTTCACCTCCTATCTTCTCTCAGACACACATTATTAGGCATACGCCCCTATTCAACCAAAGCTGGAAAACAAAGTGCCTCAAACATGGAAATGCAGTACAATAATTCCTATACCTAAACCAAGAAAAGGTCCTTCTCCATTATCATATTGATCTATCAGCCTTATCTCATGTCTTGTAAAAGTGATAGAAAAAATGGTACCATACAATGTAGATACCAGATTAATATGGTGGCTAGAAACTAAATATTTACTTCCAGATTATGGTACCAGTATGCAGTGGTGGACCTAGGAGGGGGCGGTAGGGGCGGTCCACCCCGGGCGGCACATTTTTGGGGGTGGCATTTTTTTCGTGAATCCAAGCCAAGGTCGCGAAGCCAAGTGCGCGGTTGTCAAATATCGTTCAGTATGTATTTTTTTCGTTTTCTTTTTCCAGACAAATATTATTTCATTATTATTATAGACAAAAGAAAAGAAACTGTACGAAACCTTGTGAAAAATACATATAATTTTCATCATAATTCTAAAAATAAATTTTAGTGTATTTTGAGATTCAAAAGTTTGAGGTTATGCTATTTTTGCTAAGAAAGCAAGTTGATTTTTTACTAGTGCTTGCCACGCTTTTGAGGAGTGTTATTGTTTTTGAGTAGTGTTTGTGCTTTTATCTGAAGGATTTCTGTATAGAGGTAAGCAATCTTATCTATTGTGTTCTATATAAAAAGGTAAGAATCTATAGTTTTCCTATCAGTGGCGACTGGTGTATAGTGGTGATGGAGCAATCGCTCCCCCTTGCCTCTTGTTGGAATAGATAAATAATAATTATCATTATTTTTTTAGTTGCCCATCGTGTAAGGAGTAATTTATTCCTATATGCTCACAAATCTATTGTCGTATAGTCGCCTGGAGTGGTGCATTTAGTTAATCAAAATCAGCTGTCAGCTCGTCACTGTGACTTAACATATGTTTTTTATTCGTGAACTTGTGTATTAAATGTGTTTAAATATAGCTATATAATCTATTGGAGTGTTAGTTTAAATCTGTAGGATAAAAATTATTAATTAACCCTCAATACGAAGTGTGTCAAGACTACTAAAGGAAAAGTTTTTCAGATATACACTTGAAGACAAATTGAAAATAAAATTTAAACATAACTCAGTCAGCAATTAAGAATAATAAACCATACAATCGAAAGTTTAACTATGACTTATATGAAAGATACAGGTGGCTTTGTGGATGCCCAGAAAAAAATTAACTATTTTGTTTTCCATGTTTACTATTCGGAGGTGATATATTGCATATATTAGCCTATATATATACATACTTGTATATATACTTTATTACACATTTTTGGCCTCCTTCCACAGATGAAGCGAACGAAGGAGAGCGGTGCTGCATTCCGAAAAATAAGGAAAATGAGAAGAGGAAGCAAAGAGAAATGAAGGTGCCTTGCTGAAATACATCACGCAAAGAGAGGAAAATGAAACTACTGCAGAAGTTCCCGGTGATGTTCTTGCTGAAACTGAAGGTGCAGTTTTTGATGCTGATGATGCTGAAGTTGAAGATGTTGAAGGTCAGCCACAAGCTGTTGAAGAGCGTGACGGGAAAACTGATTTGAAAGATATTGGGCTGTGGCCTGCCAAGATTGATCACAGCATTTGGGCCATGCTTTTACGACAAGGATCGAAAGTTGTGCAGCATATAGATTGTGAATTCAAGGAAGTCGTACGGCCAGGCACGAAAACGAAAGGGGAAACTAGAAAGCTGTCAAGAAACTGGTTTTTTCGAACTCTACAGAACGGGGAGAAAAGCTTGAGAATGTGGATGATGTATTCCCCTTTCAAGGAAGCTGTGTTCTGCTTTTGTTGCAGACTATTTCCAGCTGGAAATTCAAGTTTTGATTCAGTTGAAGGTTTCAAAAATTGGTGGAAGTTGAATCCTAAGATACATGAACATGAATCCAGTTCTGCGCATGCCCAGGCGTTCATTCAGTGGAAAGAGTTGGAGATCCACCTTGCTCAAGGCAAACTAATCGACAGAGAAGAACAAGACGTTGTTGAGAAGGAAGCAAAAAAGTGGCGGCAAGTCCTAACCAGATTCCTGGACATCATTCGGTTTCTCGCTAAACAAAACCTGGCTTTACGAGGCCATCGAGAAGATGTTCATGATAATGCTGCTGAAAATAAAGGGAATTTTTTGGAGCTAGTTCATTTGATGGCGAAGTTTGACCCAGTGCTACGGGAACATTTGGTGAGAGTGAAGCTTGGGAAAAAGTTCACAACTTCCTATCTTTCACCAAAAACTCAGAATGAATTTGTGAACATTTTGGGAGATCAAGTCAGGAAGAAAGTCATCGAGCAAGTGAAACAGAGTAAATACTTTTGCATTATCTTCGACAGTACTCCCGACATTTCTCACAAGGACCAAATGAGCCAGGTCTTACATTATGTCAAAATGGATGGAAAGGAAGTCAAAGTAGAAGAATCATTTCTTCGTTTTATTGAAACGAAAGGCAAAAATGCTGAGCAAATTGCAGCATTTATTTTGGAGCAGTTAGGAAAGGACGACATTCAGATTCAAGACTGTCGTGGACAAGCATTTGATAATGCGGCCGTAATGGCAGGTCATCGATCTGGTGTTCAGATGCGCATCAGGGAAGTCAACCGAAAGGTTGTATTTATACCATGCACCAATCACTCACTGAATTTGGCAGGTGTGCATGCAGCTTCAGTGGCTGTCGATTCTGTTACATTTTTTGGAACATTGGACCATTTATTTTCATTCTTTTCAGCCTCGACTCATCGATGGGATATCTTGATTGCGACAACTGGTCAAACTATCAAACGGGTTGTGGAAACGAGATGGAGTAGTTGAGCAGATGCTGTGAATATTGTACAGAAAAAATTCTCGGAAGTCGTCGTTGCTCTGGAACGGCTAACAGAAGATGGAGAAAACGCAGCTACCAGGTCAGATGCAGGGTTGATTCTTCACGCAATGCTATCATTTCCTTTTTTGTCTTTCCTTGGGCTTTGGAAAGCTGTCCTCCCCGAAATTAATGATGCTCAAAAGTACCTCCAAACGAAAGGACTGGATTTACAACAATGTGCGGTTAAACTCTTGGCTTTGAGAGCTGCTCTTCTTCAGAATCGGGACAAGACTGGACGATGCAATGACCTATTCCAAAGGAAATTGTTCTGAACTGGGGATAAGCATGGAGCGTCGAATTCGCAAGAAGAAACGAATGGATGGTGAAGGATCTGGCGATGCAGCACTAGGGTACGAAGCTGAGCTAAGAAGAGAAATGTTGTCTGTGCTAGACAGGCTGATTGAAGAAATATCTTCTAGATTTGAACAAGTTCATGGTCTTTCAGAGAAATACGACTTCCTTACACCTTCAAACCTGTTAGATAAAGAATATGATTGCCAGTTAGATGATGTTGATGAGGATATAGAGAAAGACGAGTTCCTCATCGAGAGGAAAAGCTTGCAACATTTTGTGGCGGCTGCTGGAACTAAAGAGATGGGAGGTCCTTTGCAACTTCTGCAGTTCATTCAAAACTATAATCTCGGTGACTCATTACCAAATATAGTCGTACTGCTACGTGTGTTTCTGACTCATGCCATTAGTGTTGCGAGCTGCGAATGGTCATTCTCTAAACTAAAGTTAATCAAGAACTACCTTAGGGCAGCAATGAATCAAACAAGGCTAACTGATCTAGCAATACTTTCCATTGAGCGTGACCTTGCCGAAGAAATAGATTTTGATGGTGTGATTAAAGATTTTGCGGAGAAGAAGGCCAGAAAAATTAACTTTTAAAATTATCGCGTTTGTTGTTGTTGCTGTTTTTTTCTGCAATCAAAACAAAATAAATGGATGTAATTGTAATCTTTCTTTATATTTTCTTTCTTTCTTCTTTTCTTTCTTTTGTTGGTGGCAGGGGCTCCACCCCGGACCCTGCTGGTGGAGCTACCACTCACCCCAGACCCACTACCTTAGAGACACTCGCTACAATCGCGTTGCTCGCTTCGCTCATGGCGTCTCGATTTGAAATTTTTGGAAGTCTTGGAATTGTATGTTGTTTAGAGGGCGGCAAATTCTACGACCACCCCGGGCGGCACAAACGCTAGGTACACCCCTGCCAGTATGGTTTTTGACCTAACAGAAGCGCCATCAACATCTTACTACAGTTTGAACATTATGTTCAACTTACAAACATAAACAAGTTACCTTAGTTGTTTTCTTTGATAATAAAAGAGCCTTTGATATTGCCCCACACTTGGTTATTCTCTACAAATTTGCTGCACTAGGATTGAAGGTTATACCACTACTTCAGTTTCAAAACTTTCTTAAAGACATGAACTTTTCAGTTTCAATAGGTAATGCACTATTCTACCCATCTCCAGTCACAAATGGAGTATATACCTCAAGGGTTTGTATTGAGCTCTTCTTTTCTCCATTCTTAAGTCAGATATACCACAGAACCCAAATTGTACCAATGCAGATGATATAATCATATCTATTTTCTGCTATTCACCCACTCCTCATGCAGGCACAACAGCTTTTACAAGAAGCAGTGAATGACCTCCTTCATTGCATGGGTTGACAGCTGGTGTCTCACAGTAAATGCTGCCAAGAGCAGACTCCTGTGCTTCACTAAAAAAAATTCAACTGATGCCACATATCTAGGTGGATCTAGGCATTTCAGTAAAAAGTGGGGGGTTCCAAAGAAAAAAGGGCACAGTATTAAAAAAAATTTTCTTAAAACAGACCACCAATGAGCGAGTGTAAAATCAATTGTATTGTTTTATTAGATCAGTCTCATTCAAATATGATGGAAAATAAAAATCTAATTTGCGTACAACAATTATCACAAAATTTTTCAAACAATTACAAATGTCTTGCCAGTTAAAAGAACTATCAGAATAAGGTGAAGATAAAAATAGTGATATGGGTGCACCAGTACTAGGGCACCTATGAAAACCATTACAACTACAAATTTGGAAGTACAATGTATATGGTTAAAGACTCAAAATAGAATTTGCAGGGTTGTTGGGAAAAAAAAAAAAATAATAAAAAAATACAGGCAACCTTGCATTTATATTTTGTGCATGCATGTATGTATTTCCATTAATCTAAACATAACCCCACTTGCATGATGGAGATCTATCAGGGAACTGTCTGAAGATGTGCAGACAGTGTTCATAACTGTCATCTCATGCTGCAGTTGAAAGAATTTTTTCTGCTTTTGGACTGATACAGTCCAAATTAAGGAATAAATTAGGAGTTCATAAAACTTCTAAACTTGTATTTATTTATAAATGTTTTAACAAATAGCTAATGTGAAATAAATTTAGTGGCTATATCTATAAACTTAAAGCCAAAGAACAATATATTTTTCTTTTGTTTATTTTTCTATTCCGTACTGTACCATACATTAAATGATTTCTATTTTTTTAATATTTGTTTAGCTATATGCACAAAGTCAAGTTAAATGTTTATTTTATTTAGTTTATGGTTAAACTATTGATTTCTTTCTTTTTTCTAATTGTCAGCAATTAAATTATATGAGAAATACCAAAAGTTTTCAATTTCCTCAATCTATATATATATATATATATATGTTGGGGTAAATGTGATAAATTGGATAAATTGGTAATTATGCATAATTACCGGTAAATATGCATAATTGAAAATATCATGACTTAACCTAACCAATTGTCAAGGGCGTACAGTTGATCTATTATTAATTATAACATTCAATTCAATTGACCTAACAGGGCATTCAAGGTTAGGTCAATTGAATGCCCGGTTAGGTCAACTGTACACCCTTGACAATTGGTTAGGTTAAGTCATGATATTTTCAATTATGCATATTTACCGGTAATTAGGCATAATTACCAATTTATCACATTTACCCCAACATATATAAGCCAATAGGCTGTACCTATATTAAAAAAAAAAAATTTTTGGTTTTTATAAAAAACCAATGGTTTTTGGTTTTTTTACCAACCCTGAGAATTTGAATAAAATAAAATAACCATGATGTATTTACAAAAACAAAATTGTTTTCAGAGGCAGCAATATTTAGAATCCTACAATTTATTATCTCCAAATCAATATGGCTTCCATAATAATAAAACAATGGAAATGGCTATTTTAAACCTCATGGAAAATGCAAATATAGCTAAAGAGAACAAAGAAATAATGATATCAATATTTATGGATTTGAGGAAGGTGTTTGATGTAATAGACCATAATATTCTACTTAAATTATATTGTTATAGCCTTAGAGGAGCAATAAGTGATTGGTTTAAAAGTTTTTTGTCCAATAGATATCATTTTGTATCAGTAAATAAAGTTTGCTCGACTAAAGCACTTGTCAAACATGGTATGCCATAGGGCTCAGTTCTGGGTCCACTGTTATTTTTATATATAAATGATCTTCCACATTCATCTGATATACTGAACTTCATAATGTTTGCAGATATGATGATACAACTGTGTTTTTCTTGCAAAGATGTTAATTCAGCTAAGAATATATTTAATTCAGAATTCATCAGTGTAATGAAATGGTTGACCACCAATAAACTCTTTCTAAATACCAGTGAAACAAATTTCATGATTTTTACTAATAAAAGAAATGCATATCTTGATGAACCTTGATGAACTTAATGTTGATGAAATTGCTGTAAAGGAGTGTACTGCAAAATTTCTTGATGTAATGCTAGATAAGAATTTGCAATGGAGTGATCATGTAAATTATATCGTGAAAAAGATTTCAAGGAGTTTCAAGTGTGTTCAAGGAGAGTTGCTATACCAGTAATGTAGAGCTAAAACTGCTAACGCTCAATGATGTACTCAAACTGGCACATTTTATTTTTGTTCACGAGTGTAAGAACAAAATCATTAATTTACAATGGGTAAATAGATATTTAGTAATTCATCAAGAAATCCACTAGTATCAGACCAGAAATAGATTCAAGCAAGTTATACCTCAATTTAGATTGTCTTCATCTCAAAAACTAACCATTTTCATTGGATTGAAACTATGGAATGATTTAAATGCCGATATAAAAAATATTGTGAATGTAAATTCATTTAAAACCAAGTTGAAATCCCAATTAATAATGGCATACTAATAAAAATCTAGGATGAAAATGAAATGAAAATGAAAAGGTTTATTGGCAGACTATAGTCCATATGACAAATATTATTAATACAATGACAGTTCATACACTAAGGATAAAAATATATACAATTGATTAGAAATAATAGTGCACTGTCGAAGTTAAGTGGAGCTACAGACAGACGTTTTCGTACCAAAAAGTCCATAGCTTAGAGGATAAATGGCAGGACTCATGGATAGCTTGGATGATCGGGTTGGTTGATTTTTTTAATTCTTTGCATTAGACTGTGTTGAGCACGTCTTGTTACCTCCAGGAAGCTCGGAACATTGCGGGTTGCAAACATTTGCGAAGCTGAGCATCTCGGGGGGTAATTTATGTAAGAGTCTAAAAGACCTGTTCTACAGCAAATTTAGGGTTCTGCCAGAACCTTTTTTATAATTCACCCAGAGTTGCTGACCGTATATATTACTGCAGAAAGTACGAAAGTGTGTGTCTTTAGCTTCACTTGTACAGAAATGAAAGTTCCTTATGGTCATATTCGCTTTAGCACACAGGCTTCGAGATTCTTATATCCGAGTCATCACTCAAGGAGCTGGTAATAGTTTGACCCAAATACTTAAACTCTTGTACTTCCTCAATTACTTCACCATCCATTTTAAACCTTATATCAGCTGGCTGATTACAGCTTTTAGGATGAAATTGCATAACCTTAGTTTTTGTCACATTAAAAAGAATATCATGTTTCTGCGAATACACTTCGCAGACTTTTAGTAGCCGATCCAGACCTTTAACAGAGGGACTTATTAACACCATATCATCAGCATAAACTAAGTTATTTATCCTTGTGTTATCTATACAACATCCTACTGTTGCCTCATTAAGTGAAGCAATTAATCTGTCAATATACACATTAAACAGCATAGGGGAGAGCAAGGAGCCTTGTCTCACCCCACAATGTACATTGCTATTGTTTAGTCATTTCTCGTATGTAATCTAGGATTAAAGACATTACTTATGATTGTTCAGTTCTTATCTCTCATTTATAATATTGATTTCTTTGTATGGTATTAGTATATCATCTTCAAATAATGACTGTGCATTAGGGCGGCTTGTTTTTACACTTTTTTCAATATTTGATTGGGGGTAGTGCGGAAAAGTTGCGATTTGGAGAGAAAATAAAGTGTGTAAAATTTTTTTGATCTACGTCAATACCTTCCAGTGGCGGAGAGTCCTTAAAAATCGAAAAATAGGCCTAAAAAAACACAAATTTTATATAATTTTTATATAATGTTCATTGTTCAATGACTGCTATTAATTTATTCAAGCCTATAATAGTGTTCTCAGGGTTGTTTGCACAGAAATATACCGGAATTAACATTTGTATAACATCTTGTTAAAACTTGCTTTAAATCAATATTTTGGATATTTTAATGGCTAAGACGCCACCGGAAGTTATTAACAGATTGTGCTGAAATTTTTGTTTATTTTGTAAGTCTTTAAAACCATTTTCCAATCTACCCCATTAGGCCTATTTTTCGATTTTTAAGGACTCGCCGCCACCGGAAGGTATTGACATAGATCAAAAAAATTTTACACACTTTATTTTCTCTCCAAATCGCAACTTTTCCGCACTACCCCCAATCAAATATCGAAAAAAGTGTAAAAACGAGCCACCCTACTGTGCATTTGTCATATTGATAATGATAATTTAAGATTAATACATACTTTAACTATTAATAATAATTAATTATTTATTATTAATAATAACTTTTATTTTTAATAAGAGCCCAGTAAAACCTAAACCTTAAAACCTTAAAAGGGACAAATTAAATAAAATAAATAGTCCAGCTTCACAATTATTTACGTCATTGTAAATTGTGAAACCAATGTACTGTATTTATTTTATTAATAATAAAGGTTATTCAGTTCAATTCAATTCAAATAAGGTACTCGCAAGAAACTGAGGGGGGGGGGGGTCCAGACATCACTGACCCCTCCCCTTCTATTACTATCAGACATGAGGTCTATTACTGGGTTTCTATTACTATTACTTTTGATTTTTTCTATTATTATTACTTTATTTTTCATCTATTACTATTACTTTTGTATGTGGGGTACTTCACTTATTTGAAGTGTCTTTATGTCTATTTAAATGCAATTAGAAGCAGTGTGTTAACAACTACTTATTTCAACCAAATCATTACACTTTCAGAGACTATAGGAGTGTAGGTTGATAAATTTTACTTTATTGAAGGAAACATTTTCCACAATATTAGTTCACAATTTCATATATATACATGTTTATTTTAGTTTAGAGTTAGTTCATTTTTTCAGTTCTTTGTTCACGCAATATGTCCATTGCCACTGTAATAGAAACGTAATAGACTATTGTCTATTACTTTTACAGCCAAAAAATTATGATCTATTACTATTATTTAAAAAATCCTGTAATAATCTATTACTATTACCCCATGTCTGATTACTATACAATCCACACCATTAACTTTTCTCTCCTCTGAGCACTGTTTCCTAAGGCTGTACACCTTGATAGTCCTATATTGAGCTGGAAGACACACATCACTTACCTCAAAACCTCATGCACAAAACAACTAGATCTAATGAAGAGGGTTTCAGGAACCCAGTGGGGAGCAAACAGTAACGTTTTACTCCACTTCTTTCAGGCTTACATCCTGAACAAGGTGAATTATGAGTCTATATGGATCTGCTGCCAAGTGTTCTCAAAAGACTAGATGTAATACTGAACACAGCTTAAAGAATAACACTTGAGACTTTTTGCTCCTCACCAACCACAGCCCTACATGCAGAATCAGGTCTTATACCTTCATTGTACTGCGTGGAACTGATATGCTGCCATTGGCTATACAAGATCTCAAACAACTTGCTAGATCATCCACCTTTTGTCAAGGTAATTCTCTCTCTCAGGTTTTGGTTACTTTGGTTTTGCTTCTGCCTGAATTGTTCAGGCCAAGCTTGTCACTCCACCTTAGACCTACAGTTTAACATGGAATCCAAACCATGCCCCACTAGCAGCCCAGCATCTTAACCACTAGGCTACCCAAGGAACCCATTTATCTACCAACCAATTTTGTTACTGTATGGAAGGATAAACAGCTGGGTTTTTGCTGCGCACCACCTCCCATCACCAGGTCTCCAGCCCGGGCCTGATGGATTTGTAGTCAGCATTGCTAACCACTACACCACCAAGGTCTATTACACTATTATACATGGAGTTCCTAAATTATGTTTCCTATTTTGAATGTAAATTAAAGGATAACTAACAGACATACAAGCATACAGTTTGTACTATCTTGTAGACCAACCAGTGTTTTTCTTGACATGTCAGTAAATGTCACACATCTTCACCATTAGTAGCACCACAGTCACTGAATTGGCTTCTGTAAGCCATATGACACATTGAGCCTTCTCTTGCACAGTCACAATTTTCATTTTTGGGGATTACTCTACTCACTAGAGATATTCCTGAAAGAAAATGGTGTAAATAAAAACTATCTGAGTTGGGCTACCTACAAGATGGTGCAAACTGCATGCTTGTATATCTATTAGTTGTTCTTTAATTTAATTCATAACAGGAGATAATTTAGGAATACCATGTATAATAAAGTGTAATAGCCCTAACACTGATCCCTGTGTTACCCTACATTTCACTTTCTGCCACCCTGATTCATCACCATTTAAAATTACTCTGTTCTCTGTCTTCTAACCATTTTTCTACCAAATTTATAACTGACACTGATATCCTATGAAATTTTAATGTATACAAAAGTTTCCTATATGGAACCTAGTCATATGCCTTATTAAAATCCAAATAAATTACATCCACATGTTCATCATCTACCTGATCAGCTACAAACTCTAGAGTCCGAGAGATTAGCTAAACAAGACCTTCCTGATCTAAATCCACACTGGGAACTTGAATTAAGATTAAAATTTTCCAAATAATCTTGCATATTATTCTTTCTAGTATCTTTCCTATCAATGCTGTTAAACTAACATATGATTTCCTACCCTTTTTGTAAATGGGGACTACATTTGCTTTTTTCCATTTATCAGGTAGCTACGGTACTGTACCTCCACATAATTAATAGAGCTAACAAACAAAATAGTTAATGCCCCAGAATCTTAGCATAAATATTTTCAGGACCAGCAGTTTTATTTGGTTTCATTTTATTAATTACCTACTATCATCCTAACTTATATTAATCTTAAAGAATGTCAGAATTCTGAGAACCTTAAGAATTAAAAGAATTAAAGTCATTCAAATTTCCTTTGTAAAAACAGAGCTAAAATAATCATTAAAAATATTAACCATATCCTGATCATTTTTAAATATCCTGTCAACATGTCCTATTAGGCCAATTCTATCCTGTTTTTTTATTATTGTATTTAAAAAATCTAAAGAATTTCTTTGGATCCTTATTGCTATTTCTAGCTAGATTTATTTCACAGTCTCTTTTGCTCTTACTTATCAAACTACATAACTTATTTCTTAACTACCTATAACACTGGGTAACAAAATTTGAAAAATTTTCTGTTTATTGCGATTTTTCTGTTGTTTCTTAATGATTTCGGGGCGCTGATTCCAAAAATGATATTGGTCTTGCTCTATCATCAACCATTTCAAAAATATAGGTTATCACACTTTTCATATGGCAAAGTATAAAAAGAATGGGTATTATTCTACTATTACACCCGTCTAATGTCCAGCAATTATTATATGTTCATTAAGTAGATTTTTTAATTCTAAGACACTTTCCTTCTATAGCATTTCCGTCGCAAATGCTTCGTTTTCGAGATATAAACATTTTTTTGGTGTGTATCTAGTGTGTGTTTGTACATTCGTACCTTCGTTTGTGTGTTCATTTGTGTTGCCGTCACGTCTGCCCAATCAGAGAGCTCCATCCACTTCGAATTTGAATTAGTTTGCTGCCGAAATGGCTTCGTGTGACATGTGTTCATTCGATTATTACCGCTGTATTGTCGCTTTCTATGAAAATTTAGAAAAAAGTGTTGAGTTTCTGCGTGCTCACAGTGTTCTACCGACAGTAGTGAAGTGTCCACATTGTAAAATGGAGTGCACATATCATCAAGACCAGAAACTGTGGCGTTGTAGAAAAAGTTACGTTGTGCTTAAAACGAAGAAAAGACAGTACTGTGATTATTCTGTCTTAGATCTTAAAGGTAATTCCTGTTTTTCTTTCAGGATAGGTCAGGTCAGGTCAGGATAGGTCAGGTCAATTTTGAAGGTGAAATGTTTTTCCTGTGGTTTTTGATGTGTTTTGAATGAATCTGACCTTCAAAACCGTCGGAAATGACTCATTTTCTGTGATTTCCCCCACATTGCCAGTTGAGGGGGGGGGGGATCTCAAAAACGAGTCATTTCCGACGGTTTTGTAGGTCAGATTCGTTCAAAACACATCAAAAAACATAGGAAAAACATAAATTTCACCTCGAAAGGGAGACGGGTGTAATGTACATTTACCAAAGAATGCTAACAAATATTTTCTGAAAATAAAAACACTATTGGAAATTAATGTTTGTTGAGCCAAAATTGTTTGACAAACCCAAAATGGTGCAATGGATATAATATATATCATGAGGAGAACTGATAAGAGAATAACAAGCCTCATTATGCAGTGTGCGTTCCTTAAAAATGCACTGAAGAACGCGACTTCCACATATGAACATTCTTATCCTTTCTGATCAGCAACCATACGTAGTCTCCCATCATGGAAGCATCCCAATGGCCCTGGTACCTTTTCTCCATCGTTTGAATATCTTGATGGAATCTTTAGCCATGTTCTTCACTCACATCGCCCAGATTATCACGAAAAAAGTCGATGTGAATGCAGTTAATCAAGTTTGACACTAATTCCTTATAGTTTGGTGCTTTATGGTTGCCTAAAAACCCACGAACCACATCACGGAAAGCACACCAAGCCTCTTTTTCGATCGGAGTCATCTTGGCTTCAAGGTTCTTTGAATTCAACAGCGCCTTGACCTGTGGTCCTACAAAGATGCCAGCCTTGACTTTGACCTGAGAGAGTTTAGGGAACATGACCCGAATCTGTTGGAAAACTTCTCTGCCAAAATCTAACGCAGTTACAAACTGCTTAATTAGACCCAACTTAATATGGAGAAGTGGTAGCAGAACTATGTCAGGCTTCACAGGAGGTTCCCTGAGTACATTGTACTTTCCTGGTTGCATTCCTTCACGTGGAGGCCACTGAACTGTTTTATAGTGCTCAGTTGAAGCCCTGCTATCCCAAAGGTAAACCTAACAGGAAACCAATCATTTTGAAATCACCACACACGTCCCAGTTATATTGTTCATGCCTGATTTGAGTGAGCAGTTGTTTGACATTTTCATAGTCCTCTTTCATTTGAACAGAATGTGCAACTGGTATAGATGGATATTTGTTCCCATTGTGGAGTAGAACAGCTTTTAAACTCCGAGTTGAACTGTCAATAAACAGGTGCCACTCTGAGGGGTATATGTGTTAACCCAATAGCTGTGAATAGACCATTAACCTCGCTGCAATAACAGAGAGAGCCATTGATATCATAGAACCTTGCAAACTCTTCATGCCACTTTCGGTATACAGTGCTCTTGCAGTCTTCTCCAAGCAAATTCCACTCTTTGAGTTTGGAGGTCAGAAGCTCAGACCCTGATTTTGTCAGACCCAAATCTCTAAGTCGTCCAATTCCCTCTGATTTAGAAAGTGAGGGTTTGTACTGAAAGTTACTGTATATTCTTCATCATGACTGTCCTCACCAGCCGACATCTCAGATGAGCTAGCTGCATCCTCATTTTCAACCTGCAAAGCAAAGAAACAAAATATAGGCATAGCTATATATGTAGAAGAGCATCAGCAATAAGAAAAATCGACACATAATGACCCACAGTCTGTAAATACAGAAGGTAAAGTAATGGAGAGATACCTATTCTGGTGGACGTGGTATTGGAAGACCTTCACCATGTGGTACAGGAGCTATGGATGACGCTATGCTTGGATACTGAAGAGTCTGCCTTCCTTTAACTTTCGTGTACTTACAGTAGAAACATCTACCATGCAGTAGTAGCAATCATCATGGTGACTCTTTGGTTCTCTCCATATTCTGGGTACCACAAAGGGCATTGCCTTGCGTACTCCCCGCAGCCACCCTTGAAGTGTGGAGTGGCAGCTTCCACAGATCACATGGGGTGCCCAGGGGTTATCTTGGTCACCCATAGGCATACCAAAATAGAGCCGATACGTGATCCAGAACTTGGTGCTTTTCACAATCTTGTGCGATACTTGCTTGGGGCCTATGTAATACCCACAATCATAGCAGAATATATCCGGTGAGTGTTTACAAGTTCTAGTTGCCATTCTCTTTACCAAACTGTACTACATTAATCATAACCTGCAGATATAGAGAGAAGAGTTATTAAATCTGCAACAGATTACAGATTCCATAAAAAAGATGTATTCACAACACTGAAATAATGTTTGCAATAAAAAAGGATCGATAATACTCAAATCATCAGCACAGATAAGCACTGAAACACAGTACCTCACTGCTGGTAACCATCAGACAAACAACCTGCTTTCTTTGTGTGCTCACACTTACTGACTTCTCAGACTTTGCGCTCTTCTTTATATAGCACAGTGGAAGTTTAGAGCAATTTCTAGAGCAAGAAACTGTCAATGAACATCCGGATTGTTCTCAACAATTCCTGATTATTCTGATATTACTGCGCCCATAACAACATTATACTGGTAAAACATAAAAAATGGATTATCTCTGAAACCATTGATGATACACACAAACCAAGGCCAGATTTGGACTCAGCACCCACAAATGCATATAAAAACAAAAAATTCTATATAAACAGAATCAGTGTTACAGTGTAATTATTTAAATCCACAAGGCTATTACTGCTTTTAAACTCCTTGAATGCTCTCTTCTTATTTTTAATCATTTTAGTAATTTCCTTTTTCCACCATGGTTTCCTAATCATGTTATCTCTAATAGTTCTGAAAGGAATACATGTAGCTACATTGTATATCCTAAAATTTCTTTGAATCTAGACCACATCTCAATAGTATTTTTAATGGCAAATTCATTATCCCACTTTATTGAGCCTAACAACTTCCTAAATTTACCACAGTCACCCTAAGAAAAGCAAGGAACTAAATGATCATTAAGTATATCCCTATTTTGTTCTATCTTAAACTGTATGATATAATGGTCACTATTTCCTAATGACTCTCCTACTGCAAGTTCCCTAACAACCTCATAATCATTGGATAAAACAATCTAAGATTAGGCTACTTGATCCCTAGTTAGTTTGTCTAAAAATTGCATTAGAAAACTAGCATTAGAGCTGGCTTCACTATTATTTCCTTCCAAAAGGTTCCAGTCTATACAGGACATGTTAAAATCTCCCAAAACATTTTATTTCCTGAACCATACTATTATCAACTTCCTATATTTGAGTTAAAGGTCAGTAAAATGCACCTATACAAATGTACTCTTTACTCAATGCACAAATACCAACTGAAACTGATTCTACCTTGTCTAATTTAATACTATCATTCTGAACTAGTTAATCATTCTTAATGAATAAGACCAAACCACCTCCCTGCCTATCTATTCTCTGATGAATATACATTGTATAATGATTTGGTACTACAAAAATCCCCCGCATTAACAACCTTCTCATTAGCAGAAACTTCACTTGGACAGACTAAATCGTTGTCTAGTCATTAACATTCAATTTAACGTAATACAGGTCGTTAAAGTGAAGATTTCCACTAAAAAAGTCTGTTAGCATCACCAAACTTCACTTTAGCAGACTCTGAGTCGTTAAAGTGAAGATGACGCCACTGGAATATTATTGGAACCAGCCCTCAGATGAGGTTGTGGTCAGTTATTTACATGTGCATGTGTTCATAAGTAGGTAAGTCTATGCATGCATTTTCATGTTGTGTGTTGAATGTGGAGATTCGAGGGCTACACATACATGTGTAACTGTACTGAAGTATTTTGGTTACGGAAAACCCCACTTTAACATCCCGTAGTCTGGTAAAGTGGGGGTCATCCGTACTTCACTTTAATGTTCCCTGGTACGTTAAAGTGAGGGTTTTCCATACTTCACTTTAGCGACCACATGCTCCCCCAAAAGTGTACATTAATGTGAGGGTCTACTGTACTTACCTTCCCGGGTCTCGCCATATATTCCAACTAAAATAACCTTTCCAGGTTCCAAATATATTTAATGCAAACCTACAATTATGAGTAATACATATTCAGTAAATGAAACTATTCATTCTAATTTCTTTCAAATCTTGTGGGTTCTGACCCATCACTTTTGACAATTAAAATTAACGAAAATATCATGACAACCTAACCAATCATCAAGGCATACAGTTGACCTAACTGGGCATTCAATTAACCTAACTAGTAGAAGTAGGAGGAAGTTAACTGAATGCCTGGTTAGGTCAACTGTATGCCTCGATGATTGGTTAGGTTAAGTCATGATATTTTTGTTGGTTTTAATTGTCAAAAATGATGGGTATACATATACTTTTGTGTCAGAAATTATTTTTATGTTTTCGCATCAGAAATTATAACTATTATTATTAAAAGTATTAAAATAATATTACAACTGATAAATGTCATTAATGGATATAATCAAATACGCAAATAAGTTAGTTTTATATTTATTTCTCCATAAGAATTTGTGAATATAGCTGGGAAATAAGGCACATGATGTACTGTACCATGTTGATGATGTAGCTTCTTCTTTGCCTGGTTAGGTCAACTGTACACTCTTGATGAATGGTTAGGTTGTCATGATATTTTTGCTTAAACTAATGAAAATATCATGACTTAACCAATCATCAAGGGCATACACAGTTGACCTAACTGGGCAAAGAAGAAGCTACGTTGTCAACATGGTGCATTTATCAGTTGTAATATAGTTTTAATACTTTTAATTTAAAGTTATATTCAGGCTTATGTACTTTTTGCTGGTATTAAATGTATAAATAATTTCCAATGCTAAGGTATAGAGTACATAACCAAATGATGGGTTATAACTAGTGATGGGACAATACCAAAATTTTTAACGATTCCGATTCCGATACCACTAAAAAGTCTCGATTCCGATACGATTCTCAATTCCGATTCCGATTCTCAATATTTTTAAATATAATTCTAAACTTGTTTTTCTGGAAATTGTCATATTTTACTCTGGTAAGATTAACTATTTACATTATGAGTATGGTAATATAAATTATAAATTATAATAGATTGGTTTAAAAATAAAAATCAACTGTAAGTTGTAACAATTCATTTTAATCTTCTTGATTACACATCATGGATATACATGTTTTAATGAATAGCTACAATACAATAAAAATAAAATTTGTTATCCACTTTCATTTAAATTTTAAAGTTTACATTGCAAAACTGGTTAAACCGTTAAACGAAAACCCCCACACACCTTCCGCTTTCCTTTCGTATCACTTTCGCTACTGCCACCTCTCTTTTGAAAAGATAATAAATTAATTAATTTTGTTATTAAAAGTTAAAGAATCGTTTTAAGAATCGGAAATCATGGTACAATTCTCTCGATTCCGATTCCGATTCCTGAAAAATGCTCGATTCTTCGATTCTCGATTCCGATTAATCGTCCCATCACTAGTTATAACCCACAAGATCCATAATATAAAATATATGTTGCTGAAGTTAATTTATGTTTTTTGATTTAGGACACAGAAAGGTAAGGTTAGGTCATTGTCAGGATCTGGAAAGGTAAGTAGTACCAATGATTTAACTCATACTTGGCTCTAATGTCATTGAATACTGCATCACTAATACAGATAATATCCAGATTTTCACTAATCCTGTAACTAAATTCATTTCTTGTTTTTAAGAGTGTGCACTAGTATAAAAACTAACAAAAATAACAACTTAACCTAACCAATTGTCATGAGCATACAGTTGACCCAACTGGCTCTTCAATGGTAGACATCAGAATAACATTGAAGGACCAGTTAGGTCAACTGTATGCCCAGTTTTTTTTTTCATTTTTTTGTAGAAAACATTTTTAAAAACTTCAAAATTAAAAAAAAAAAAAAAAAAAAAATAGTATGCATTATTCTGATATCCACCTTGAAAACCTCTATATAGAAAATTTCATAAAAATCATCATAAATAAAGAACTTACACAGGGGATGTTTTTGTGATTTTTTTTTTACAAGAGTATGGTACATTACAGGCTCTTGAGGAATTTTGGAATTTTAGGTTAGGTTATGTTAGGTTATATACCAAAATGGTTAATACATTTTAAATGACATGGGCTGGACCTGTAAATCAAAATAACTTTTTATGAGGTAGTTTTAGTCGCTTTATTCAAATTTGTCACTCATTTTTTGTGCAAATGCATATTAATAGTGAAAATTATGATACTAATAATATATATATATATACTGTACAGTATATAAATACTGGTACAGTACACTCATTCATTTTTGGTCTGATGAGTATTATAATTTTGGGCTATTTTTTCGCTACTCTGTTACTTAATTAGTTTGTTGGTTTCTGTTCTGGCTATTTTTTTTTTCTAATTAGATTGTTTGGTGGTGTTTGTGATAGAATTATGACGTGCCATTCATGTGATTTTGACTGAAAACTTGATTCATCATGTGCCCTAGATGAAGACAAAGCATTGTATGTTTTTATCAATTACGCCATTATTCTCTCATCCTTAACTTGCCCAAAATGTGACAGTGTGCCTAATATGAAAAGATCAGAAGATATTTAGGTGAAATAACCAATATTACCCAGTTAGGTCAACTGAATACCCAGTTAGGTCAACTGAATACCCAGTTAGGTCAACTGAATACCCAGTTAGGTCAACTGAATACCCAGTTAGGTCAACTGAATACCCAGTTAGGTCAACTGAATACCCAGTTAGGTCAACTAAATACCCAGTTAGGTCAACTAAATACCCAGTTAGGTCAACTAAATACCCAGTTAGGTCAACTAAATACCCAGTTAGGTCAATGAATACCCAGTTAGGTCAACTGAATACCCAGTTAGGTCAACTGAATACCCAGTTAGGTCAACTGAATACCCAGTTAGGTCAACTGAATACCCAGTTAGGTCAACTGAATACCCAGTTAGGTCAACTGAATACCCAGTTAGGTCAACTGAATACCCAGTTAGGTCAACTGAATACCCAGTTAGGTCAACTGAATACCCAGTTAGGTCAACTGAATACCCAGTTAGGTCAACTGAATACCCAGTTAGGTCAACTGAATACCCTTGATGATTGGTTAGGTGGTGTCATGATATTTTTGTTAGTTTAAGCAAAAATGATAAGAGCAAACTTTTCTGGGAGCTATTGAAGAATAGGGACTGCGGTCTTCTTTAGTTAGCTTTATAAGGCTAACTAATGAAAATATCATGACCTGACCTAACCAATCATCAAGGGCGTACACAGTTAACCTAACGATTGGTTAGGTCATGATATTTTCATTAGTTAGCTTTATAAGCCTAACTAAAGAAGGCTGGGGTCCCTATCCTTCAATAGCTCCCTTTTCTGGTTAATTTTGAGGTGTTTTGCACATTTCCTATGGTAATGCGTTATTTACAAGATCTCTTAACATGAACATGTTAGATTATGCTTTATTGTATAAAATATAGTCAAAAATACATTTTTCAAGTGTATTTTGGTGTGCTTTGTTTGAATATGATCTTCATTTCTTGTGCAAATGAACAGAAATACAGTTGTCATTGCATGGCCCAAACACACATTTCTATTCATTTGCACAAGAAATGAAGGTTATATTTGAACAGAGCACACTAAAATACACTAGAAAAATCTATTTTTTATTTCAACTTCAGGCCATGTCATTTGCGACAAAATTACCATTAAAACTATGTTTTTCAGATTGTTTTTGATGTTGTTTGAACAAAACTAACCTTCATTTGGTAATTTTTTACTATCAGTCCAGTCTCTGGAAACTGAAAATAAAGTTTACCATAAGACTTTACATTTGGTTATTATTCGTTTTTTGACCCAGTCACACCCAGCTATAACAACAATATTTATTGAATAACCAAAAACCAAAACTGAATAAGAAAATATATATATTATCTTATGCAAATTTGTATAAAATGTATTTTTTTATTAAAATATATTTCTTATTTTTGGTGTTTTTTCAATATATATATATCGACTATTTGGTGAATATTTCTTATTTTTGGTGATTCTGGCTACTTCTGCATAATTCAATTTGTCCTGTTTTACAAGTAAATCATTTTCAGCAATAGTTCATCTGTTCAGTTCATTTTTTTTTGTGACTAGAAGTACGACGTGTCAGTTTTGCATATTTGATTTTGAAGACATGATCCGCCATATTGCCCTCGATGAAGACAAGAGTTTAGACCTTTTTTTCAATCATGGAATAATTAAGACATCCGTGACCTGCCCTAAATGCAATAGTGCTTGTATTTTAAGAAAAGACCAGAAGGTCTTTAGGTGCCATAAAAAAAATCCTAAAAATAAATGTGTCTCGTTTCAGTTTAAGGGCACACAAAATTTATCGGACTACCCATGCAAGGTTGGTACATGTTATTACATTATCATTTGTATAATTTAGGTCTCGGGGGTATGGGGGCAGAGCCCCCGTAAAGATCACGCATCACAAATTGATCAGTCCTAATGTTTTGCAGACAATTCAGTACGTGACACTAGTAAGGTCAACTGTACGCCACTGATGATTGGTTAGGTTGTCATGATATTTTTGTTTAAATTCATTAGTTTAAACAAAAATGACGAGTGCAAACTTTTCTGGTTAATTTTGAGGTGTTTTGTACGAAACTGCCATCCGTTTCCTGTGCAAATGCGGTTTTCAAGATGACGATATCTCAAAAACTACGCATTTGCACAGGAAATGGATGGCAGATTCGTGCAGAACACATCAAAATTGACCAGAAAAGTTTGCTCTCATTATAAAAAGAGTGGGTCAAAAAACAAATAATTACCTTACATTTTTTTAAACAACTTTTATTAAGTACAATATGAAGGCAAATGCCAATTAAAGCTATAAAATTAATGTTAAGAAATTATTTTTTTGAGTAATAAAATCGCAGATCATGTTTTTGGGAGTGATAAAATGGCTGATCCCACAAAGGTTAGGAAGGTACCACTAACAAAATTGGGGGGTTTGACCTGAACTCAAGATTTTAGTGTCACGATGGTTGTAATTATTCAGTGTGTTTAACTTCATGCAAATTTTTTGATGATGAAGAGGCTGCATTTAATTTTTATGTACAACACAGTGTATTACTAAAAGAATTTATTTGCCCTAAGAAAAATAAGGAAGGTATTGTTTGTGGTAATAAGTGTGTGTTCAATAAAAACAGAAAAGCATTTCGTTGGATATCTAGCAAGATACATATTCTGCTTGAAATATCAAGAACCCAAACAAAGGCTACACGCTTTTCATGTTGCAGCAGCTCAGCTCTACAAACCACATTAAAAAAGAATATATATATATATATATATATACATATATATATATATATACAGGTAAGAGTAGTACCTAAAATTAGGTTAGGTTAGGTTAGTATAGTTTTACGGTATATATAATATATACAGTGTTCGTTTTACTACATACATATAAATGTGTATATATACCTTTTAGGTCACTCATGTTGGCTGTTTCTACAATTTCCAAAATTTAATATCAATAGATTCGTTTTTACATCGCGAATGCACCCTAGATAGTCTCTACTGAAGGAATTACCCGCATTTTAGGGTATTTTTGGTAATTTTTTACTATCAGTCCGGTCTCTGGAAACTGAAAATAAAGTTTACCATAAGACTCTTTATTTTTTTTAAACAACTTTTATTAAGTATAATATGAAGGCAAATACTGATTAAAGCTATAAAATTAATGTTAAGAAATTATTTTTTTGAGCGATAAAATCGCGGATCATGTTTTGTGAGTGATAAAATGACTGATCCCACAAAGGTTAGGAAGGTACCGCTAACAAAATTGGGTGGTTTGACCTGAACTCATAACATTTTAGTGTCACGGTGGCGTTGGTTTGCGATGGTTGTAATTATTCACTGTGTTTAACTTCATGCAAATTTTTTGATGATGAAGAGGCTGAATTTAATTTTTATGTAGAACACGGTGTATTGCTAAAAGAATTTATATGCCCTAAGAAAAACAAGGAAGGTATTGTTTGTGGTAATAAGTATACAGGTAAGAGTAGTACCTAAAATTAGGTTAGGTAGGTTAGGTTAGGTTAGTATAGTTTTACGGTATATATAATATATACAGTGAATATATAGTGTTCGTTTTATTACATATATATAAATATATATATATACCTTTTAGGTCACTCATGTTGGCTATTTCTACAATTTCCATAATTTATATATCAATAGATTCGTTTTTACATCGTGAATGCGCCCTAGATAGTCTCTACTGAAGGAATTACCCGCATTTTAGGGTATTTTTTCACACTTATACCCCAAAACAAACTTCCTGTCCTAACTTAGTTTTGGGCCAGTTCCCTCACTTGAGACTATCCAAATCGCATTCCTGGTGTAATAACGAATCCATTGATGTATAAATTATAGGAATTGAAGAGACCGGAGTGATAGTAAAAAATTACCGTATTTTTTCACACTTATACCCCAAAACAAACCGTGTCCTAACTTAGTTTTGGGCCAGTTCCCTCACTTGAGACAATCAAAATCGCATTCCTGGTGTAATAACGAATCCATTGATCTATAAATTATGAGAATTGAAGAGACTGGAGTGATAGTAAAAAATTACCCTTCGTTCAAACCTCATCAAAAACAATCAGAAAAACATTTTTGATTTACAAAGCCTGTAATGTACACTCGTAAAAAAATACCAAGTCATCTTTTAAAACCCGAAAGAACTCCGATTAATTATCCTCTAAAATCATCACTTCTTGAATTAATTGTGAAATTTGATGAGTTATGTAGTTTACTTTTCCCCATTTTCTATAGGATTTGGAGATTTAGAGTCACTTCCCTCCTATTTTCAAAAACTGAGCATCACTTTCACCTACCAAACTTTTCATACTGGGATCCCCATCTAATTATACTCTTCATCTTAAAAAATTAAGTGACTCCTCCAAATACGAAACTAATGTTTTAGTAACTGTTTTACCTTGAAAAGTTACCCAAACAAGATAATAAGTTCGTCAAACTTCTCGATTTGGATATAAACCAGGAATTAGGCTTAACTACAGTTTGAACTACACGAAGACTCGTTCACATGATAACATTATCCCACCATACCTCTCCTCGTCTTTCGGAAACCTGTGTAAGGACTTTCCATTCTTACCACAGTTTCTGTTACTGCAATGATACATGGAACACACTCTCCCAGCCATATCCAACACAATTACTTTAATCAAGTATTATATATAAATAAATATGAAACTATTCCTCATGATGTACAATATTTAGATTTGGTTTTACACCGCCAAACGAAATCACCATCTAGCGTAGTGATACTCATTGCGCGGCTCGCGAGCCAAATGCGGTTCATGATGGCCTAAGTGGCGGTTCTCGAAGCATGGATTATGAGAGAGAGAGAGTTACAAGGAAAAGAAGTACCTCAAAAGGCCTTGCGGCCCATACCGAGGAGATACCAATGGCAAAGGGTGCCACGGAAAATTTTCTACACCCTCAAATACCAATGGCAACGGGTGCTATGGAAAAACTATACGCGCTCACAACATGGTATCATATGTGGTACATTTATTTCATAATTAAATATAAATTATTAATTAATTGAATTAAATATCTATACAAAAATGCCTCGGGATTGGCGACATAGCCTATTGGGAATGAAATAATTGAATTGCCATACGTACAAAGAACCTGTATGTATGAATCAGCCTCACATAGCAACAAGAAAACCCAATTTATTGTTTAGTCTACCACAGGTGTAGACCAAACAAAAATTTTGCTAGTTCGGCAATAATACACCAGAACCAAGGAACGGCTCTCAGGGCTGTTTATGTTACAGCGAACGCTTTAAACAGGGAAGACGTATAAAGTTTTCCCTCTAGTTCTGAGTGAATTCCTTATAATATAAAACCTAGTGACTATAAAAGGATAGGCCTATTCCTTCAGGGGTTTATATAGTGACTGCCTATATTAATTACCTTAAGTAAATTCGCCGCGTAACTCCATCGTGGCGGCCCTACACCGAAAATGATCGTAACGCCCTACATCGAAGCAAACCAAGGACCCAGCAAAATTAAGGTGAGACAATTTCAGTTTTCATTAACATAAGGCTTCCCAAACCCCCGGCGCTAAAATTCAAAGCTGGGCACTTGCGGTATTTTTTGCGGTACTGCGGTACTACCGCACTACCAAACCGGTACCGCATAACGCAGTACCGCAAAGGATCGCTGAAAGTACAGCAGTACCGCTACCGCATTCAAATTTCCCGCGGTACTTTCCGCGGTACCGACAAACACGACTTTTCAAAAAATTAACACTTTTTTTGAAGTAAACCTTTATGGAAAACTGATGAGTGGGTAGTTGGGAGGTAACGAAAATGGTTCACTGAGTAGGTAGGTAGTTAATCTAACAATCATTAAATTCCTTTTATGTCAATAACTGGGTGGATGAAACCAATTGGTTGCTCACCAGAGTTATTCTCCACACTAGTATTTATATACTGTGTGGGAGGAGCGTGCTCGGTAATAAGGATACATTACCGCTCAACCAACCGAGGAATAAACCAAGACAACGCTGGTACGAGAAGCCCCGCGAAGAGGAGAACAAAAGGAGAACGAAAACGAAGAACGGGGCGAGAGGACGTACCAGCAAAGTACGCTCTCGAATGAGACAACCGGAGAAGGGAGAGACTGTAATAACTAAAAGTAAGTGACTAATATGAGTTTTAACACCAAACAGTTAAGAACATTAAATTAAGCTGGGTCAAACAAGTTAGGCCTACATTGTGACCTAAGACCCAGCATCAACTCATAGCTTAACAAAGGTGAAGGTAGATTGCCCTAACCTAATCTTGTGAGGAATCCTACTGTGGACCTCAATTTATCTGCCCGCTCTGGACCATTTCCGGAATCTCTAGGCTGACCCCTCTAGGCTAGACTTGATCTACTCTATAGTTAGACTGGAGAAATAAGGGGTGGGTTAATTGTGGACCAATTCATACAGAGCATTTTTCGCACCTTATTACAGGAGTACAGTAAGACGAATGCTGCGTGTGTTGCATCAGCCTAACTCTAGACACGTTAAGTTTTCGTTCAGAACATGTTACGTTGCCATCCTATCACAACGCCTCAGTGCAGTGCTTGCTTTTGAGCCGGTTGCACGTGTGTTACATTTCTGTGACAAAGATCGATTTTTAGCCATTATGGCAGAAAGTTCAGGTGCGAAATCGCCGATATGCAATTTCTGAAAATATGTGCTATTACTTGTGTTGTTCTTGTGTGCAGTACCGCGGAACGCACCAGGGGGACCTGAAAAAGTACCGCAGTACCGCGTAACGCACTGGGCATGCTGAGGTACCGCAGTACCGCGTAACGCACCCCCAAATTTTGGTACCGTGCCCACCACTGCTAAAATTACCGTAATCACTTAAATATAAAAAGGTCCTTTTAACAACCTACATATTTATAACTCTCTAACGAAAAAGCATAGGGCTTTTGTCGGTAACCCTCCACTGAAGTCTGTTGGAAATTTCCAACGGATGAGGGCACAGGCAATCAACCCATAGCCCTATATAGTTTTTTCACATGGTGGCCCTGTGTATGGGGAACTAACCCCTCTAAAATTTACACTGACACGCGGTGGCTAGGCTTACCACATTGGCCTAACCCCAATTTCAACCGTAACCCCACTATAGTTTTTTCATATGGTGGCCTATTCAACTGGGAACCGATCTCTTTACCTTTACACTAACCGAAAACAAAGGCTTGTTCATTTAACAGGCATAACTTATTTTAGGTCCTAAAAAAATAGGCCCGCAACATTAAGCCTATTTAATAGGTCCTACTCTTCAAACTCAAAACTAAGCCTTGTTAATTTAACAGGCTTAACTCATTTGAGGTCCTATAAAATAATAGGCCCAAATATAAGCCTACTTGGTAGGCCCAACAAACAGGCCTATTTAGTAGGCCCACCTAACTTTACATTACATAATAGGCCTACCTCTTAAAGTAGGCCTTACTCTTTACACTCAAGGCCTATCCTAATTAAAAACACTAAATTTATAATTGAACCTGTGGTGTAGGTTATAAAATTTATTTCAGCAATTTAACTTACTCATAACTTGCAGAGCTGGGCACTTGCGTTTTTTTTTGCGGTACTGCGGTACTGCGGTACTACCGTGTTGGTCGGTACCGCGGAAAGTACCGCGGGAAATTTGAATGCGGTAGCGGTACTGCTGTACTTTCAGCGATCCTTTGCGGTACTGCGTTATGCGGTACCGGTTTGGTAGTGCGGTAGTAGTACCGCAGTACCGCAGTACCGCAAAAAAACGCGCAAAAAAACGCAAGTGCCCAGCTCTGCGTGACGGTTCATAAGACTCATTAACATCACAAAATTCGACTCAGACCTGTAACATCACAAAATTCGACTCAGACCTGTAACATCACAAAATTCGACTCAGACCTGTAACATCACAAAATTCGACTCGAACTGTAACATCACAAAGACCTAAAGCAATTGCACAAATTCAAACCTACACCCACCTAACACCTATTAGTGACCCTATTCCAAGTCCTATTTGACATATAGGCATACCAAGTCCTATTTGATATATAGGCCCAACCTATTCCAATTCCTATTTGACATATAGGCATACCAAGTCCTATTTGACATATAGGCCCAACCTATTCCAAATCCTATTTGACATATAGGCACACCAAGTCCTATTTGACATATAGGCCCAACCTATTACCTGTTCGAAGTCCTATTTGACATATAAGCACACCAAGTCCTATTTGACATATAGGCCCAACCTATTACCTATTCGAAGTCCTATTTGACATATAGGCCCAACCTATTCCAAGTCCTATTTGACATATAGGCCCAACCTATTCCAAGTCCTATTTGACATAGGCCCAACCTATTCCAAGTCCTATTTGACATAGGCCCAACCTATTCCAAGTCCTATTTGACATAGGCCCAACCTATTCCAAGTCCTATTTGACATATAGGCACACCAAGTCCTATTTGACATATAGGCACACCAAGTCCTATTTGACATATAGGCCCAACCTATTACCTATTCGAAGTCCTATTTGACATATAGGCCCAACCTATTCCAAGTCCTATTTGACATATAGGCCCAACCTATTCCAAGTCCTATTTGACATATAGGCCCAACCTATTCCAAGTCCTATTTGACATATAGGCCCAACCTATTCCAAGTCCTATTTGACATATAGGCCCAACCTATTCCAAGTCCTATTTGACATATAGGCCCAACCTATTCCAAGTCCTATTTGACATATAGGCATAAAACAGACAAGGCTTGATATAAGGGTCTCAAATGCAACATTTGAGGATCTTTACTCAGCCAAATTGGTTAACCTAACCCAAAACCCAAAAAATAAAACCCTATAACAAAATACACATTCATACACACACGTACGGTACAGTATATAAATATATACATACGACTTCAAACATCCAATTCTTCTTTTAAAAGAAGAATCACAACAGATTTCATCAACAGACACATACATTCCTTGCAAACAGATTGGATTCCTTCAAAACCCCAAAACCTTCCAGACCTACCTGTAGGATACACAACATTTACTTATTCATAACTACTGGTATTGACTTCATTGGAGTGGTGAATCCAAGTTTTGAAGACCAACTGGATTCGGAGAATGCGACACACACACACACAACACACACACACTACTCTTTCAATGTGTCTCAAACACAACAACCTGTCTAAACATAACCAAGGATCGGAGAGTAAAAGCTTTTATTGCTGCGCTCTGATTCTGTGCACATAATTTTGTGCCAAAAATTATATGGTTAGACAGTACACGTACAAACAAACTACTCTACTCCAAAGGCTGATGGCCTACCCTTGGCCATAGCCCAACAAATTCATCAAAGGGCTGATGGCCTACCCTTGGCCATAGCCCAACAAATTCATCAAAGGCTGATGGCCTACCTTGGCCATAGCCCAACAAATTCATCAAAGGGCTGATGGCCTACCCTTGGCCATAGCCCAACAAATCATCAAAGGGCCTTGGCCTACCTTGGCCATAGCCCAACAAATCATCAAAGGGCTGATGGCCTACCTTGGCCATAGCCCAACAAATCATCAAAGGGCTTGGCCTACCTTGGCCATAGCCCAACAAATTCATCAAAGGGCTGATGGCCTACCTTGGCCATAGCCCAACAAATCATCAAAGGGCTTGGCCTACCTTGGCCATAGCCCAACAAATTATCAAAGGGCTGATGGCCTACCTTGGCCATAGCCCAACAAATCATCAAAGGGCCTTGGCCTACCTTGGCCATAGCCCAACAAATTTCAAAGGTGATGGCCTACCTTGGCCATAGCCCAACAAATTCATCAAGGGGCTGATGGTCCTTGGCCATAGCCCAACATATTCATCAAGGGCTGATGGTCTCACTTGGCCATAGCCCAACATATTCATCAAGGGTCTTGTGGCCTCCTTGGCCAGAGACCAAACAACAAGGGTCTTGTGGCCTCCCTTGGCCAGAGACCAAACAACAAGGGTCTTGTGGCCTCCCTTGGCCAGAGACCAAACAACATTGGTCTTGTGGCCTCCCTTGGCCAGAGACCAAACAACATTGGTCTTGTGGCCTCCCTTGGCCAGAGACCAAACAACATTGGTCTTGTGGCCTCCCTTGGCCAGAGACCAAACAACAAGGGTCTTGTGGCCTCCTTTGGCCAGAGACCAAACAAAAAGGGTCTTGTGGCCTCCCTTGGCCATAGGCCAAACAACACAAAAACAGTACAGGATTCAAAGCCCCAAGCCCTCCAGATCTACCTGTGGAGGAGTAAATTTACTCCACTAAAACTACGGGTATTGACTAGTCTGAAGTGGTAGGAGGTTTGAATACAGTACAAACTCTTTCTAATTCTCCTAAATTAAATGAACAAATAACAAAAGACAACAATGGGAACATTGAACCAAACAATTACACGAAAACACTTGGAATGCTTTGGTTTTTAAAACAGAATTCCGAACACGATGACACTCTTTGCACAAAGAGTTATAACTTAAATCCAAATGCCGATACAAAAAGACAAGTGCTTTCAGAATCATCCAAAATTTTCGACCCCATTGGATTATATTTACCAGCAACCATAAGATCCAAAATCCTTTTGCAAGACTTATGGAAAAAGAAAATTGATTGGGATGAACCACTTTCAGTGGAAGACCAACTTCATTGGAAAAAATTAGCCACAGACTTGAACAAAGTTCAAGACATCTACGTACCAAGATGTGCTGGCTACAGATTGAAATCTCAAACACTACACATTTTTACAGATGCCAGCACACAAGCAAGGGTGTTGTGCCTATTTAACAAGTGAAAATGAAAGTAACTTGGTTTATTCAAAGGCAAAAGTGGCACCCTTAAACCAAAAAAAACTGTACCACAACTTGAATTATTAGCTGTCTCATTGGGAGTTAAAACAGCAGACTTTCTTTCACAAGTGTATAAAGAAGTTGACATAACAAACATTTACTTAAGGACAGACAGTCAAATTTGTCTAACATGGGTGACCAACACAGATACAACTTCTTGCAAAAATATTTGTGAAAAACAGACTAACAGAAATCAAAACTGCAAACACAAACCTTGGTATCAAATTTAGGTACATAAAAACAAAAGAGAATCCTGCAGACTTTTTGACAAGAGGGCTCTCTTACAAGCTGTTGAAAACAAATAAAATCTGGTATGAAGGGCCCGAATGGCTAACATGTGAGGATCTTTGGCCAGCCAAAGTAGTTAACCTCACACTCAACTCTACAACAACTGAAAAGATCACTGAGGACAAACCTATATTTGACTATCACCTTTATTCAGACCTCAACAAACTCTTGAGAATTACAGTCTATTGCTGCAAGTTTGTCAATAGCTACCTTCTCAAACACTGTCCTCAGAAAGCCTTTTCTAACTTAACAGAAACTGCAACAAAATACTGGCTCAAACAGATACAAGCTTCAGAATTTGACAAGGAGTTGAAGTATCTTAGGTCCAGTAGCACATTAAACAAAGGTATTCCTTCACTTGTCATGGATCTAAATCTGTACCTGGATACAGAGGGTCTGATAAGGTGTAAAGGAAGGCTTAACAAGTCAACTTTGACTTACAACTCTAAGCACCCAATTCTTCTTCCAAGGAGAAATCACTTCACAAAACTCATCATCAGGGATACCCACAACAAAATACACCACATGGGGTCCCACAAACCCTGACAGAGCTGAGAAAAACTTACTGGCTACCAAAGGGTAGAACTGAAACAAAGAAAATTTTAAACACATGCATTCCTTGTAAACGTATCCATTCACGACCCTTTAAGACCCCAAGCCCTCCAGACCTACCTGTGGAACGAGTAACATTTACTCGGCCATTTGAAACCACGGGTATTGACTACACTGGAGCGGTAAATGTGAGTTTTGGAGACAAAATGGATTCAAAGGAATACAAAGTGTACATTGTACTCTTCACCTGTGCTGCCACACGTGCCATATGTCTAGACATAGTAGAAGATCTGACAGCAGAAGCTTTTATTGCTGCTTTCAGACGATTTTGTGCACACAATTCTGTACCCAAAACTATATGGTCAGACAATGCCACATACTTCAAATCTGGTGAAAGAATTATTCATCAGATTTGTGACAGTGAAACAGTACAAACTCATTTAACCAAACACAACATAACCTGGAAGTACATTCCTGTTAATACACCATGGTATGGTTCAATTTGGGAAAGAAACATACAAACTGTAAAGAACTGCCTTAAAAAGACTATTGGGACAAAACATCTACAACTTTTTGAACTCATGACTATTCTGTCAGAAATTGAAAATGTTGTCAACAACAGACCATTAACTTATGTGGGAGATGGTATTAATGAGCCAGAACCTCTCACACCAAACCACCTAATTAAGGGAGAAACAGTAAACATGTTACCAGAATCTGAACATAACAGTACAGAGGATCCAGATTGGGAAATAGGACACAAAGGACTCAACACAAAATACCAACATTTGACACAAATCAAGACTCAATTTATAACAAAATGGAGAGAAGAATACTTAACAAGTCTTAGAGAAAGACATAAACAATTAACAAAACAAAGTTGGAATGATTCAGTCAAAATTGGGGACATTGTGTTGATACATGACAAGACACCAAGACAACATTGGTCAATGGGAAAAGTCTTGGAACTCAAAACTGGTGAAGACGAAGTTACCAGGGTTGTAAAACTGAAAACAGCAACTGGTGAAACCACCAGAGATATCACATTACTATATCCTTTGGAGTGTGGGGCTAAATTAGAACCATTACCCCAAAGGATGGATCAGGATACTATTGGGGAGGAATCTCTCAATGTGCCTGATGTAACTCAGACTAAACCAGACAGGCCTCAAAGAAAGACTGCTTTGAAAGCCAGAAAACTTTTACAAGAAAAAATTAAGACTGGTGACTTATAAACCTTACACAAACTGAGCAAAGTTAAAATGCTTAATAACTTTACTTTAATCCCATAAATTTCCTATACCTAAAGGGAGTCAAACTGATTGACATAACTTTAACTAAACTTGAGAAGTTGGCCTCTTGAACTTTCCTATTTGAATAGGTCTTGAGTAACCTCTCTCTTCCTAAATTTCTACTTCATTCTTTTGATTCATTTTTTTACATGTTTTACACAGTTTGTCAAAAAATTTTGATCTATAACATACAAATTTTTCTCCGGCCCCCCCCAGTATATGGAAAAACTATACGCGCTCACAACATGGTATCATATGTGGTACATTTATTTCATAATTAAATATAAATTATTAATTAATTGAATTAAATATCTATACAAAATGCCTCGGGATTGGCGACATAGCCTATTGGGAATGAAATAATTGAATTGCCATACGTACAAAGAACCTGTATGTATGAATCAGCCTCACATAGCAACAAGAAAACCCAATTTATTGTTTAGTCTACCACAGGAGTAGACCAAACAAAAATTTTGCTAGTTCGGCAAATAATACACCAGAACCAAGGAACGGCTCTCAGGGCTGTTTATGTTACAGCGAAGCTTTAAACAGGGAATGTATATTTTCCCTAGTTGAGTGAATTCCTTATAATATAAAACCTAGTGACTATAAAAGGATAGGCCTATTCCTTCAGGGGTTTATATAGTGACTGCCTATATTAATTACCTTAAGTAAATTCGCCGCGTAACTCCATCGTGGCGGCCCTACACCGAAAATGATCGTAACGCCCTACATCGAAGCAAACAAGACCCAGCAAAATAAGGTGAGGCAATTTCAGTTTTCATTAACATAAGGCTTCCCAACCCGGCGCTAAAATTACCGTAATCACTTAAATATAAAAGGTCCTTTAACAACCTACATATTTATAACTCTCTAACGAAAAAGCATAGGGCTTTTGTCGGTAACCCTCCACTGAAGTCTGTTGGAAATTTCCAACGGATGAGGGCACAGGCAATCAACCCATAGCCCTATATAGTTTTTTCACAGGTGCCACGGAAAATTTTCTACACACTCAAATAGTGTGCAAGATTTGGTCTAACCTTTTCTTGAACTGATCCACAGAGGAACTGTTCACAACTTCTGAAGGTAACCTGTTCCACGTGTCACAGATCTTATAGGTAAAGTAATTCCCACACACACACTAGTCCTAAACCGTTTCAAATCCAACTTCCAACCATTGTTGCGAGTTGGTCTACCATTTAAACTAAACATGCTTCTAAAATCGACATCGTTGAACCCACGTAAGAGCTTGAAAACCTCGATGAGTTGACCGCGCAGCCTCCGAGTTTCCAGCGAAACCAAGTTCAGGGTACGTAAGCGTCGATTGTAGCCCATATACCTAACGGAAGGGATTAACTTTGTGGCCCTCGCCTGCACTCGCTCCAGCCTCTCAATATCTTTCCTGAGGGTGGGCGACCAGAACTGCACTGCATACTCCAGGTGCGGCCGAACCAGGGAGTTGTACAGAGAGAGCACAATCTCCTTGTTCCGAAACTGAAATTGCCTTCTGATATAACCCAACAGCTTCTGGGCTTTCTTTTCCACCTCTACGCACTGTTTGGTAAACTTAAGGTCGCTGCTAATTAGCACACCCAAGTCCTTTTCCAAATCAGTCGCCTCGATATTGTTCCCCAACATCGAGTAGTCTGACTTGGGATTGGCGTAGCCAATGTGCATCACTTTGCATTTATCCAAGTTAAACGGCATTTGCCATTTTTCGGACCACTCTCCTATCCTACCTAGGTCCGCACGCAGTTGCTCGATCGCTTCGGGCGTCCCAACATTGGCCCCAAGTTTGGTGTCATCAGCGAATTTGGCGATCCGACTGACGATGTCTGTCACCGTCGATATCATTTATGTAAATGATAAACAACAGTGGCCCCAAAACGAAACCCTGAGGAACCCCATTAGTGACCGAGGCCCAACCCGAACTAACCCCTTTAATTACAACCTCTGCCGCCTATTCTTCAGCCAGTTTTCAATCCACCTACCTACTTCCCCACCGATACCCAACGCGCGGACTTTCGCCATTAGCCGCCGGTGAGGTACCATATCAAAGGCTTTCTGAAAGTCGAGATAGAGTATATCAATCGCCCTACTCTTATTATACTCACTCAACATGACGTGGAAAAACTCGAGCAAGTTGGTGAGACACGACCTATGCCGTCTAAACCCATGTTGGGAGTCCCCAAGCAACTTGTAGGAATCCAAATGGTCAACGATCCTATCCGCTATTATTCCCTCTAATAATTTACCTACAACTGAAGTGAGACTAATGGGACGATAGTTCCCTGGACTTTCGTGATCCCCTTTCTTAAAGATAGGGGTCACATTGGCTTCCCTCCAGTCACCAGGCACCTGGCCCGTCTCCAACGATTTGTTGAAGACTGTAGCCAGGTGGGGAGCCACCTGGTCGCGCACCTCCCGCAACACTCTGGGGAGAAACTGGTCTGGCCCAGGAGCCTTAAACGCGCTCAGTTTGTCTATTCTATCGGCAACGACTGTCGCGGTACATCGAACACTATCCAGGCCAGCACCTTCGTGCCTGACGCCTGGCTCGGGGATGACGGTGGGTGTCCTCCCTGGTGATCACTCCCGCAAAGTACTCATTAAGCACATTAGCGATGTCCGCGTCAGAGGACATAACTGAAGAACTCGTTAGGGTTCCCCTTGCAGAGGCTTGCCACCCGTAGTTCTTCGTTACGTTTCGCTAGCCTAACCTTCGCCTTCACTTCCCTACACAGGCGGACATACGCTTCAGTGTTCTCATGGGAACGATTGGCCTTCGCCCTCCTATACGCTACTAAATGAGAACCAACTCTTTGTAATCATTTATTTATTTATATAAAGTCAACCAATGACAACGGTCTTCTGAAAAAGGAATAAGCATAATAAGTAATCACTTGAATAAAACATAAACATAATCATTGTCCTCTAGCCACTTTCCTATTTCGGATAGCCAAAGCGATGTCACGACTGAACTACTTAGGCTGCGTTGAAGCAGGGGTGACCGGTTTTGAGGATATGGCAGCAGACTGCAGCACCATAAACTCGTCCCGGAACGCACTCCACACTTCCTCAACATCGCCGCCGACCTCTAACCCCATCTCACCTACGCTATCCTGGAGGCTAACAAAGTCCGCCCGCCGTAGATCGAGCTTACTGCCTCTCGAGTTACTACGCTTCACCCGAGGGACGCACACACGGACCCTAATCAGACCGTGATCACTCCCACCCAACGATTCGTCAACGGTGAGGCCAGTGACGAGGTTGTCTTCGGTCGTGAATACTAAGTCTAGAACGCTTTCGCCTCGTGTAGGCTCATTGACCCACTGAGTGAGGAAGTTCTCATCAGCAAAGTCAACTAGCCCCCTTCAGCATCAGCAGTCCTGTCTTCCCACTTTATGCCGCGACAGTTGAAGTCTCCTAAAACTACACACACCCTATCCCCTAGCAGGCTACGGAGTTCAGTGTACAGGGCTGTATCCTCCTCGAGGAGGAGATGCGGATGTCTGTACACCAAGATTAACCTATAGTTCGTCCCTTCTACGTTCAGATCAACGCCAAGCAGCTCCCGTTCCGATCTGAACTGGCAGTCAACCGGACTCAACGTGTCCCTGACGTATATTAGTACCCCTCCCCACGGGTGCGGTCTTTGCGAAACATTCTATACCTGGGAATTTCGAACTCCCAACGTAGTCCCTACGATCAGTATGAATCGAGGACTCGGTGACAGCAACGATATCCTGGTATTCTGATGCTAAGAGCGCCCGTAGCTCGCAAAACTTATTCCTAATCGACCTAGCATTAAAAAGCATTGCAAGGAGGGAGCCTTCCCTATTCTGACTGCCCCCTAGCACGACCCGTTTCCCGAACAGCCAGGGCTGTCGGGAGTTGAAGAGCCCCTCACCAACGTGGGGGCAACTTCCGCAGGAGCCTGAGCCCCCTCCGACGTGGAAGAAGGGTTACCCACCTGTACCTGGACGCACCCTTTAGTTGAAGTATGTCCGCCACCGGCTCAACATCATCTCTTCCCGGTGGGGGCCCGTCATCTCTCCCCGGGCTCGACCTTACCATTCTGTATAGGTGCCGGTCGAGCAGCGCGCCTAGTACACCTTTACCCTTGTCATTAAGGTGGACACCATCCCTCTGGTAAAGGTCCCACCTAGAAAATGCGTCGAAGGGATCAATAAACCTCACGCACAAGTCTTGCACCCTCTCGTTGATGCCAATGACCTTACTGAGCGCGTGGTCACTGGCATTCATACGCGGTAAAATACCAATCAACATTCCTCTGTCTGTCTTCAGTTTTAGATCATCCGCAAGAGACATGATCTCGGTGATAATCCCTTCTGTAAGACCTACCCTACCGCCTTTGAGGAAGAGGTCGTTGCCACCAGCGTGGACAACGATCGCAGTCCTCCGACTAGCCACGCGCAGCTTCTCTACCGCCTTCCTTAAGTGCGCCGTTCCCCGCCCAGGTAAGCACCTTACCTTCCTCCCGTCCCGGTTTGCAGAAGCAAAGTGCTTCTCCTGGCCCCTGATCTGCGAGTCCCCAATCAAAACAGTGTCTTCCTCCTTCGAGCACAGGAGACTAAAGCGGTTGGAGGTCCTGACAGGGGTAACTGGGGCGTCAGGCTTCGGCTTCGCAGCCTTCTTGCCCGAGACCTTTCGATATCCGTCGCTACCCATAGACGCACTTACACCACCCGACCCACCCCGACCGGCAGCTACATCCTTCGGTTTCTTTGGGCCACCAGTAGGCCCCTTCCCACCCTTTTTCTTTATCGGCCCCTTCCCACCCTTCTCTATCCTCTATCAGCCCCTTCTTTACGCCCTCCACCTTGCGCCGCGGTTCCGTGCATTCCACGTGAGTCGCTGGCGATTCCTGACACTGATTTTGTACCCTGGCCCCCGGTTGCACCTCTACCCTTTCTCCGCGGTCCCGAGCTCTGTCCAGAGAGAGAGAGAGAGAGAGAGATTTGGATATATTCAATTTATATAGGATCGTCATCACAAAAGAACAGCTGATGAGCTGTATATATATATATATATATATATATATATATATATATATATATGTGTGTGTGTGTGTGTGTGTGCGTGTGCGGCTCTCTCAGTGTGTATGTTCTGAAGAAGTGGCTCCCTTAAAAAACTTAGTGAAAAACACTGATCTAGCGTATGAAGTGAGAACAAAGCCTAGTGAGGAGTCTTATCACAAAATTTCATATCACTGATAAATGTTCATACAAAAATTGGCTCGCAGCGCCCTCTGGAGTGATGTAGACAAAATGCAAATCCCACTGAAGATTTTTCTGGTCAGTTTGCGTCCTGTAGTTGAAATGGGTAGATATCAGTCTGAAATGGTCCAATTTTGGCCTCATGTTTTCCAAATAGGGTGGCCAGACGTCCGGCTTTAGGCGGACAGTCCGCCTTTTGAGCACTCTGTCCTTAGGGTGGCCATTTCCAAATTTCCAAAAAAGAGGACACTGCGTATGTTAACGTACGGCCACATACGCAGTGTCCTCCTTTTTAAATGGCCACCCTAATTCCGAATGAAATGCAAATGTAAACTAAATAACCAGATGAAAGGAAATCCGGACAATATAACTTTTCATTACTTCCTACAAGATAAATCTTTGGTGCGTAGTAAACAGATGCAGCAAGTTGTAGATTTCATTTCGTGTGATACCTTACAAATGATATAAGACTCTGTAGTATGCTCAAAGCCTGCTAGAGAGACTCCTCAAGCCAAATCTTAACTAACTTAACCTAGTCAGGACCAGTATATCTTTTTTCCGACAATAAGAATGTTGCTTGATATTTAATACAAATGTAAAGTTGAAATGAGAGAGGGAATGAAGACAGTCAGTAAGAGACGGGGAATTGATGAGACGAAAAACCTTTGATTCCACCCAGTCAAGTATAGCTGTGTGGGTTGAGCCACCCCACACATGAGAAGCATACTTCATACAGGGGCGACCAAAACCCCTGTACGAAGAGAGCAACTGAGTGGGGGTGAAGTAAACCACATATTCTCATTTATACGGCTATATTCGACAAAGACATAACTACCTGTAAAGAAAAAATAAAACAATTACAGTAAAATAAAATGCATTAATTTCAAAATGTGAAATATAACACCAAGACAAATCATAACAATCTCCCCTTCCTAGATTATATAAATTAAATAACTTATCCACACAATACAAACATAAACGAAGGTAAATATTGAAGATATAAGAACTGAAAATTTACAAATTTACAAAATTACAAAGGCACTTACCGGTGCGTTGAATTAGATATTCTTTAGGGCTTACCATAGATTTCCTGCGTCCCACAAAGCAGTCTACCTAAACTCTCTAACTTTACTAATTTAGAAGCTATAGACATTACCCCTAACTATTATTATTTACTGACAACTTTCTACCCCATTTGTCACCTTAGAAACATCACCAAATTAAACTTAGCACCAACGATTTAGTCAGATATGAATAACCATGCTCTAGTCTAGCCAAAACCCAACGAACAGCCCGCGTTGCTCTGTTTATCCCCTCGTGTTGCCATTCAGCTTTCTTTTAGTGATTTTTCCCTTTAGTGACTTTAGACTCTATATATATATATATATATATATATATATATATATATATATATATATATACACGTCACCTCACTCCTCCCCTACAAGTTTAGTCTGTCAGGGGGGTGAGAGACCCTAGACGACCTGCGGAGCGGGGTTGATGTAATAGGAATAGGTGCAACATGCATAGGCGGGCGAATTGACCCATTTTCCAGAGGATTGGTTCTCACTTCCGGAAGACTCCAGTCATTCTGCAATTCACGTTCCCATATCTGGTCCTGATGGCGTTTAATAGAACGACCATCTTCTAGTTGGCACTTGAAGGAAACAGGGCCCGTTTTCTCCTACACAGTTGCAGGAGCCCATTTTGGTCCAGCCAGCCCCATAGTTGCGAATCATAACTGGATCATTAGGTTGCGCTTCTGTAACTCTCCCTTTTTTAGTGTCGTGGTACAACTTCTGTTTTTCCTGATGGCGTAAAACTCGTCGTTGCAACGTTTCGTTTGGACGTAACAAATCGAAAACTGAACGAATTCCCCGGCCAATCATAAGTTTAGAAGGAGACACCCCCGTCGTTGTGTGAGGTGTTAGTCGCTATTTAAACAAAAATTTATCCAACACCACTTGCATTTCCTCCCCACGAGAATGACGCAAGGCCGACTTGAAAGTGCGGACCATGTTTTCCGCGAGATCGTTAGTAGACGGGTGAAAAACACTAGACCGGACATGTCTAATGCCATTTAGGTGGACAAAAGAACGAAATTCCTCACTGGTAAAAACAAGTACCATTGTCGGAAACCAGGACTACGGGTAACCCCCATCGAGCGAAACACGAACACGAACGGAGTAAGCGAATAGTAACACCCGAAGTCGTGGAAGTGGTTGAAAAAATTTCCACCCACTTAGAGTAGGCGTCCACAATGACTAGGAAATAAATATTATTTATAGGACCTGCATAGTAGGGTGTCAATTTTGGGGGTGAAATGAATGACTAAATTGAAAATCATGTGATTTGGTAGCAATTTAATGTAATCATTTAGCATACAAAATATCCTCCTTGCTTTAAAAACAATAAAAAATAACTCCTACCTACATCAATTTTAATTCAAAAATTCCATTTTTCCGTAAATTCGTAACAAAATAACAAATGTGTGCAAACATCCTATCAACATTTAAAGTGGCAATAAGATATCATTCAGTCTTTATTTGAAAGTAACCAATGCAGTCATGTCCTTTTTGCTGCGGTTCCTTGACATCAGCATTCGGCTTGCTACTTGCGCTTTGATGTAACCTTCTCGCCTCTCGTGACTGTAAACTTGACTAGCTGCTTCTGTGACCATTTTCACACATCTCTCCACACTCTGAGATGGGAGAAGGCCACTTTGGCACTTGCATTGGGGCCTCTTTAAGTTGTGTTAAATCTTTGTTTGTTATACATGTTGTCAGTGGTGGCTCCAAAACTTCCGAACTCAAGTTAACTAATTCTGACAATTTCGTGGCATTGACGTTTATCGGAGGTACCTTCCTTGTCTGAACAGAGCAGTCTCCCAGCTGGTCATCATCTAGTGATGTTCCTCTAAGCTTTAGAATGATTTCCACAGCCTCAGTTCGCTCTTTGGTACATTGGCTGCAGAGTATTGCTTGCAAAACTGCCTCTGGCCTAGCATACCAAGCGGACCTTCTCACCACAGGTAACACGATGTTCACCACTACTTTCCTTTGGGTTCTCAGTAGCTGTAATTGAAACAAGATGTGGTTGGGCCCCTCCATCCACATTGGATTAAATTTTACATTGAACCAGTGAGGAAGATAAAACCCAATAATAAATTCAACAATCAACATCAAATTCTGTAGCATTTTGCCCTTCAGTGCATGTTTGGAAACCCAAACCCTGCAGAAACGAATCGCTGTAGTTAACCAATGACTGACTTACGGGTCCAATCTCCAAGAGAGCCAGATTTTGAGGCAACTCTCCTGATCTGATTGCTTGAACAATACGATAAGCGTAAGATTGATCCGTGCTGAGGCCTTTGATAACTTCTTCAGACAACACTGGAAGGGGAGGGCCTACTTCGACCTTTGGAAATTTTGTATTTATTTCTAATTCCGTTGCTTCATCTAGCATGTTGCCAAGGGGATCTGGCCACTTGTTGTTGCTCTTTGTAGGACCATCAAGTTCCTGGATGAGACGACGAAGAGGTAGTTCCCCTGTGTGCAAATCACATACAATCCAAACAAGCCTTCTTCCAAGTTTTTTCTCTAAATGCGTCATAACACCGCCCTGCCATCCAGTGTTCACCGCAGTTGAGTCTCCACCAACGGCCTGCAGTGAACTGTCAAGTCTTCTTTCTTGAAGCCAACATTATTATTTGATCAGCAATTGCCTCTGCATGTTTCTTGCCTTCTACTTCTGCTTCAAGAACAAAGTGAAACAAATAGCGGCCACCAGGTTCGGAACACAGAGAGTAGTGTTCTTTTTTGATGAGACTGGGAAACTTTCTGTCCATTCCTTCTACCTCTAGGAGAACTTTTGTGTCATCTCTTCTTCCATCAAACAAAAGGCAAGAGAGACCTTCCTCCTTCAAATCGTTTTCATGCTGATCAGATATTTCCTTCATTATTTTTTCTTGTGCTCTTCTTATCTTATTATGATCTATCACTAAGGATGTATCCTCTCGGCTGATGAGGCCTGCATCTATCGAAGCGGCAGTGGCAATCTCTGCAATCTCTCGTAGCCCCGTATGGTGGCGAATACTGGCAAGGGCAATGTTTGAGATGTCTTTAGTGTTGTATTTCATTCTCTTCGGCGAAGGTTCAGATGGCATTTTGGAGCTATCATCTGATGTTGCTTCTTTCTGTTCATCTGAAGAGCTTTCAAAGAAGTGAGAAACCTCTTGATAGAGCTCTTCATCTCTTTGGGTGGCTTCTTCACTCTTCTTTTTCTTCCTTTCTTCCCTCTCTCGGATTTTCTCTTTTTTCTTAGCAATAACAATCTGTTTTTTGATTTCTGAATAATCTGCCGAACCAATCTGCATACTTCCTTGGCCTCCTGCCTTTGTTCTCTGCGCCTTTATGAAAGCCAGCTCCAAAACAGGGATCTTCTCACGAGGACAGCGACAATCAATGTGAGGGTGAGGTTCTCTTCTGCATGAGGGAGAACAATTGGCTTCAGAACACAACTCTATGGGACACTGGCAGTTAAAAATGTCAGAAGAGTATCAAGTGTGTGCAGAAATTTATTTTTCTTTGCTAGTTTTCCTTTACCAAGTGATGTCTCAACTGCTTTGTGCCACAGCTTTGTTAATTTTAGCTCAATAGTTCTATACTGATTGAGTACAGGTGGTTTGAATAACACATTAGCTTTTTTCCACTGATGCAGAAGAGGGGGAATCATGTCCCTTATGAGCTCGTTCTCTGTGTAGTTCCTTCTATCCTTTGTATTTTGTTCACGAAGGAGTAACCCTAGTCTCAGCATGTCTCGCACTGTTGGTAGTTCTGATACGGGAAGCTCCTTGCCTGTACCGACTAACAGGCTCAAGTGGCATGACGACTGACCTCTGTCTTCAATTTTGGCATCTTAGGAATATCTGGAAAGAAAAAACATTTAAGTATTTTATATCAATTACGATGTTTCAAAGTTTAGTCATTCGATGTTCTAAAATTCAATAAAAAAATATTTCATGGGATTACAACATAATTAGACAGAAGAATATGATGATAATAAATAATTGTAATAATCAATAATCCATACTTACAGTTAAACTGTAGTATTCGTCTAGTAGAATAACTATGAAGTAGGTACAAGAGCAATAACAGCAAACCACCGTCTATGACATCTAAGAGGCAACTGAGGACTGAGAGTGAGGGACAGTTCTATTCATGTTGTGACTTGTACATTGTACAACAACTATATGACCTTGAAAACACTCCATATGCGATCAGTGGGATAATTCTGTGACAGATGAATAGTTAATCAATTTATGTCCTATTATTTAGTAAAAGAGTCAATTTCTGAAACTTTAAGGTAAAATTGATGTAGGTAAGGGTTATTTTATTTCATTTTGGTTGGCCAATTTCAAGTTTTGACATGAAAAGACACTATATTTTCACTACCAAAATTGATTTGAAAAAAGTTGACAAAATTGACACACCCTACTGCATAGTCAACATCGATCTTATGCCAAGGTATAGTAGGCCATTTCCAAGGATGAAGTGGACTTTTCCTTGGGAGATCTCTGTTCTCTAGGCAGCTTTGACAGGAACGAACCAATGATTCGAGTTCTCCATCTAAACCGGGCCACCAGAAATAAGCTCTCGCCAGCTCTTTCATTTTTGTTGCACTCATGTGTTCAGCGTGAAGTTCCTTCACTAAATTCGACCTGCCTTCATTCGGAATTATCACACTGTGACCCCATAAGAGGCCATTTTGGATCGAGAGTCCAGACTGACGTTGATAAAAAGGCTGTAATTCACTCTCAACCTTAGTAGGCCAACCAACTGAGCAGTAATGGGTGACCCTAGACAGAATAGGGTCTGATTTTGTCCACTGCTCTATTTGTACCGCAGATACTGGAGTGGATTCCAAAAACTCCACCAAGTGAACCCATTCTGTAGGTATAGGTACACATTCATTTGGATTTTCTAACGGCAACCTACTTAGCGCATCAGCCGTACCTAGAAGTTTGCCTGACCGATGTACTAAGTCAAATTTATAGGCTTGTAGAATCAGTGCCCATCGTTGAATTTCAGTGGCGGCTCGTGACTTTCAGTTATGGGGGTGCTGCCTCAGAAATTGCGAACAATTGTGTCGATTATATATATATATATATATATATATGAGAGAGAGAGAAAGTCGAATAGATAAATAGATAACTTATCACTATCAGTCATAAAAATAAGTAAAATAGTATCATAAAATCAATTATAAGGTACTTACGCTTAACGGGTAATTTCGAATTTGCCAAAAATTTTATTTAAAACAAATTCCATTCTTCTGTTTTTATTCTGAGCGAAAAAATATTTTAAGAAATGAAAGCTATATATTGTAAATAATCCAATTATAATAATTAACTTCAATCTCACGACAAAAAAAATGAAACGAATCATTGATAAATGCAATTCGGAAATTAATTTGAATTAGCAAACGATACAGCAACACAACTAACACGTCAAACAAACAAATCGGCAATGCTCTGTCCACAGTGCTTTGGATCCTCTTAAACCCGCGATTCTGACTCGCTCTTCGTACGTCTGCCACGAGGCTTCAAGCGTTTCGAACAAAATCTGGAACTGTTAAGTACGCAGTTCCACGGGAAGGCTGAAGCTACTTTCGTGATTCATTCGTTCGGCATTGAAATAGTTCAAGGAAAAAAGGATATAATCTGATTTAAAAACTCAAAGTTAATTGAAAAAAACAATCAGAGAGGCTATTTTAAATATTTAAATATAAGGATCATAAGATCATGGGGTGCTGCAGTTCCACAGTGCCTACCTGCGAGCCGCTCCTGGTTGAATCCTACCTGAGGCCATAACTGGAATATTTTTATTAGGTGAAAATAAACCTAAAAGAGGCTTATGGTTAGTAATTAATTTAAATTCATGACCCCATAGATAGAAATGAAATTTTTTACTGCAAATATTAAGGCTAAGGCTTCACGTTCAAGTTGTGCATATCGTCTTTCAGTCTCAGTTAGTGTTCTAGAAGCAAAACAGATAGGCCTATCTACACCATCAATGTGGTGAGATAACACTGCCCCCAATTCCATAAGAACTGCTATCTGCTGAAACTATGAGAGGAAGTTTAGGATCATAATGCACTTGGAAAGTGAACTTTAGTAGTACGTCCTTGGAAGCCTCAAATGCTTCCTTTTGGGTTTTCTTCCATCTCCGCTGTTCCCCAGATCGTAATAGCTTATTTTGGGGTTCAAGAAAAGTCGAAGCATTAGACAAAAATTTCCTACAAAAATTTAGACCTAAATAAGCTTGTAACTGTGTGATGTTTTGTGGAGGTGGTGCATTTTTTATTGCTTCTAGTTTATCCACCGTTGGATGAATGTCTGAGGCATCTATGCGGAACCCTAAATATGAAACCTCGTTAGTGACCCACGAACACTTTTCTTTCTTTAGCTAAAGTCCGGCATCCCGGAGTCTTTTTAGAACTGTGGTTAATCTAGTTAGGTGTTCTTTTTTAGACGAACCTGAAATGAGGACATCATCTAGAAAACAAAGTACCCCCGGAATGTGACCTAGAACTTGGTCCATTGTCCTCTGAAAAATATCCGGAGCCGATGCTATTGCCTATTGTACTTATATAAGCCTCGGTGCGTATTTATGATGGTTAGTTCTTTAGAATTTTCATCTAAACTTAGTTGAGCATAGGCTTGGGACATATCTAGTTTTGTGAAATCTTTACCCCCAGCAAGAGAGCTAAATAATTCATCAGGCTTGGGTATAGGGTAGCAATCTAGAAGGACTGCTCTATTTGCTGTTAAACGGTAATCCCCACATAACCGCACTGACTTGTCAGGTTTTAGTACAGGAACTACCGGGGCAGCCCACTTAGCGTGTGTGACTGGTTCGATAATTTTATATTTGAGCAGCCTGTCAATTTCTAAATCTACCTTCTCCCGCAGTGCATGCGCAATTGAACGAGCCTTACAAAATTTCGGAGTTACATTAGGATTTACTTCTATACAGACCTGATGGCCTTTTAGTTTGCCTACTTCAGGCCCAAAAACAGAAGAAAACTCCCTTAACAATAAATCTAAGTCAGACGGATATGAGAGTGTATGCACATCTCCTGACCCTGTGGCAAAATTTTGTCAATTGGCATTTTCAAAGCATCAATCCAATCACTGCCTAGTAGAGTAGGCCCTTGCTCATCCACCCCTAAAAGAGTTAAGGGATGAGACAAAGTTTTCTTGTTTAGTGTAACTGTGATGGGTGCTTCTCCACAAATAGGTATTTGTATGTCCCCATATTTTTTTAGTATTGTTTTAGATGCATGTAGTTTATGTGCATATTTAAAAGTTTTGTCAAAAACTGTTTTGGACATGACAGTTCGGGCAGAACCTGTATCTAGTTCTAGAGGAACTGTAACTCCATTTAGGCCTACCTCTACAATATATGGGCCTGTATTACCACCACTTTGCTGCTCATAAAATAGGTACTCCACTCCAATGTTCGAAGTATTTCCCTTTTGAGGATTTACACTAGAAATGTTATAATTAGAATTTTCACCCCTTATTTTCTTTGAAAAACAAACTTTAGCTATGTGGCCTATTTTACTACAGTTTCGGCAAACTGCTTCTTTAAAGAGGCAGTCCTTCTTCCAATGGTGTTTTCCACACCCAGTACATGGCTTGGAAGGATTTTCCTCCTGTTTAGCGTTTGAATTAGTAGGTTTAGTCGTATTTGCCGCATACCTTTTATTTGTCTGTCTAGTAGGCTCATTAGGTCTGCCAGGCCTAGAAGATTTAAAGCTATTTACGTGTTGGGCTTTACTACTGTGACTGCCAAAAGCTCTAACATCTTTAGCAGCTGCTTCTCTAGCCGCAGCTATTTCTACAGCCTAACTAAAAGTTAGGTCCTGTATAGCTAATAGGGCTCTTTCGGTAGACTCCTCTTTGAGATCCATTATAAACCTATCTCTTAACATTTCGTCTAATTTGTCCCCAAATTTACAAGTACGGCTGTGGGCTTTTATTCCTGCAACAAACTCTGCAATGCTTTCATTTACCGTCTGATGCCTCGAATAAAATTTGAAACGTTCATAGATGAGAACTACTCGGGTTTTGTAGTGATCGGTTAGGGCCTGTACCAATTCACTATACGTGCAAGTTTCCGGTGCTTTAGGAGCAACTAAGTCCATAACTAAGCCAAACGTTTTAGGGTCTATTATAGTTAAAAAGGTAGGTACTTTCTTAGCATCAGGAATGGAATTTGCCTCGAAAAACAACCTCACCCTAGTGGCATAAGCTTCGAAGTCTTCCCTAAAGTCTTCGTAGGGGCTTATATAGCCAATCACCGACATGCTAGAACAAAACCGATTTAGACCAAATAACGTGAAGTAGGTTAAATTTGGTTTAAATTTGATCTAGTTACTCCCCAGTTAGGGCTATATAGTAAATTGTATTAGCATTAGGGCTGAGAAGGAATTAGTTTTAGAGTTATGGCTGAGTAGGAATTAGTTTTAGAGTTAGGCCGGCGGGACCCAAGCTATAGTACGATAGCTTACCCACACAAACCAACCAAATCGGACGCCCCACTAGGCTACATCCAATTTTCCAAACAACCACTCGAACCCAATAAGCCAAATTAAATCCAATGAACCAAACCTAATCCAATGAACCAAACCTAATCCAATGAACCAAACTTGATCCAATGAGCCAAATTGAATCCCATCCTCGTCGCCAAATGTAATAGCTTGGGGCAGCGCGGATTAAGCATTGTTAGGGCCAGGGGCAATGAATATTTTCGAGTCGGTGTCACTACAAAAACAATTCTTTACCTGATACATCATACATGAATGATGTGATCAGCTGACTGGGATCGATCAACAGAAAACGAAACAAAAACAAAGATGTGATTACTGAAAATGTATACTTTGTTCACATAAATGGGATACTAAACTAGGTTTTGTAGAAGCGGAATTTAGAATTTTTTTTTCTTCCTCACGGTCGACCAATTATTTCAACAGTAGATTATAGCGTTTACATAGTTTCTTGGGGTCGGTCAGCATCTTGGGGCCGGTCAGCATCTGGGGCCGGGGCCAAATGCCCCCTTTGCCCCCATTATAATCCGCTACTGGCTTGGGGTCCGTGACCCCGCTAACTTACTAGGTTTCTAAACAACAAACAAAAGCACTTACCGGTGCGTTGAATTAGATATTCTTTAGGGCCTACCATAGATTTCCTGCGTCCCACAAAGCAGTCTACCTAAACTCTCTAACTTTACTAATTTAGAAGCTTTAGACATTACCCCTAACTATTATTATTTACTGACAACTTTCTACCCCATTTGTCACCTTAGAAACATCACCAAATTAAACTTAGCACCAACGATTTAGTCAGATATGAATAACGATGCTCTAGTCTAGCCAAAACCCAACGAACAGCCCGCGTTGCTCTGTTTATCCCCTCGTGTTGCCATTCAGCTTTCTTTCAGTGATTTTTCCCTTTAGTGACTTTAGACTATATACATATATACACACACACACACACGTCACCTGAGTTAGGTCGACCATCAAGCTAGGTAAGTGCTCAGGAATCGTGTAGAGTAAGCTAGTCTCTGTAATATTTATAATATTTCGAAATGTGAAATTTAATGGATCACATCACCTCAAATTCTGTTCACACAGATCAATTATCAAACGAGATAAGAAAGAGTGTTTTAGCAAAAATTAACAGAATATGTAATATTATGTTCTCAGGAGCACTACTGAAATATTTGGAAAAGCCATCCTCAGCAAAGCCTGATGAGCATCATGAGCCAACAGCAGGACCATCCTCTATGCAACCTCAAACACCAGTAGAAGCAGAGCCTGATGAACCAACAAGTGGCCCATCTTCTGTTCAGCTTCAAACACCACACACAGGCATTTCTACTGAGCAACAAGAACTAAGATCTGCTCCACCGCTTGATCCGTATGACTGGCCAGTTGTCCTGTCAGATGCCTTGAAGACAGATCTGGTGTCTCGAGGACCATTTCAAATCAGTCCAGATTTCACATTCCCTAAAAGAGGACGGTAGAAGCGTTCATCACCATTACAAGTACAGAACATTAATTAATGGGGAAAATTTAACGCGAAGCTGGCTGATGTACTCTAGAAGGAATGATGCTCTTTATTGCTTCTGCTGCAAGTTGTTTTCAAGCAAGTCGTACAAACTAATTACGGATGGACTTTCAGACTGGATAAACGTTGGTTCGCTTCTGAAAGGCCATGAAAATAGTTCAGAACATGCAGATAACATGGCAACATGGAAGGATCTGGAACTGCGGCTAAAAACTGGGAGGACCATTGACCAAACTGAAATGTCATTAATGGAGGTAGAGCGAAGACGCTGGCGAGATGATGTTCTCACACGTCTTGTAAGTATAATCCAATCACTGGCAGAGAGAAACTTTGCTTTCAGGGGGTCTTCCTCTACATTGTACAATCGAGACAATGGCAACTTCTTGAAGGAGGTTGAGCTGCTTGCCAAATTTGATCCAGTGATGAAACAACACATCAGCAGAATCGAAAGTGGCCACTATAGTCATTCAAGTTACCAAGGAAACATCATTCAAAATGAGCTCATTGGGTCCATTAGTGGGAAGATCTTGGATGCCATTGTTGCAGAAATAAAACAAGCTAAATATTACTCACTCATTTTAGACTGCACTCCAGACATAAGCCACCAAGAACAAATGTCGATTATTATCACAACTGTTAAAATGGGTGAAGTACCAGAAATAAAAGAATACTTCTTGGGCTTTCTTGAGGCTTCAGAAAGTACAGGCCTGGGTTTATCAGTTCTGATTCTGAAGAGACTAGATGAACTGAATATTCAGTTTGATGACTGCAGAGGACAGTCATATGACAACGGAGCGAACATGAAGGGCAAGAACAAAGGTGTTCAGGCAAGATTATTAGAGAAGAACTGTCGTGCACTCTATGTTCCATGTGGGGGCTCACACTCTGAATCTTGTAGTGGCTGATGCAGCTAAAGCTTCCACAGATGCCATCAGCTTCTTTGGCAACGTACAAAAATTGTACAACCTTTTTGCAGCAGCTACACAGAGATGGACAATCCTAAAAAAAGCACGTGAACATAACACTCAAGTCTTGGAGTGAAACCAGGTGGGAGAGCCGGCTTAAGAGCATTGAGGCTGTGCGATACCAGAGCCACAACATCAGAGAGGCCCTGTTGGAAGTCAGAAACAATGCCACAGATGCCATAGCCAGAACTGAAGCACAAGCACTTGCAGAGGCAACTGGAGGAACTATACCCCAATCTCTGGGTTGCACTAAGAATTGCCTGCACTCTACCTGTGGCAGTAGCGTCAGCCGAGAGGAGCTTCTCTAAGATGAAGCTAATCAAGAACTACCTCAGATCATCAATGGGGCAGGATCGCCTCAGTGGTCTTGGCATCATAAGCATCAACCAGGACGTTGGCAGGGAGATTTCATATGATGATGTTATTGATGATTTCGCCCAGAAAAAATTTAGGAGGCAAAAATTTTTAAGATACAAACTGTTCTGTATAACTGTTAGCTATTACACGATTGTATCGTAGAGTTAGTAATTGTTTGGTAGTTGATAATTGCATTATTTTTTTATACATAGTTCTGTGTCATTTATTCTAAATAATGTATAAGCTAATTTTCAGAAATTTCATGAAGAGTATTTTTTCTGTTTGTCTTCTGAAAGTACATATTTGTTGTTTTGGACATAAATGTTTTATTAAAATTGTTTCATAATTGTTTTTTATTAACAGCCATTTTTTGTATGTGTGTGCTGAGGTGATGTAGTAAGGTGTGAGTTGGTGGATGGATTGGTGGGGCCTCAAATGGGTATACTGCTTAGGGCCCCCTAATGGCTAGAAACGGCCCTGAGTGTACGTATAGAATGCAGCGCATCCTGCAGGATGAACTCCTAGCGAGTGATAGGAAGACGTCGTGATTTGAGAGCGAGAGCCACAGCCTTCCAAAATATTTCATTGTAACGCTCGCATTGGCCATTTCTTCGTGGATTATAAGGAGTCGTACGGCTCGTTGAAATGCCTCGACTGTGTAAGAAAGTCTGCAACTCCGCTGACATAAAAGAAGTTCCTCTGTTGGAATGTATGAATGCAGGCATTCCAAAGATGGTGAACAACTGACTCAAGCACATGATTACTATCTGAGATGTCATGTCAGAACACGAGAACGCAAATGGAAAACGAGAGAACTCATCTATCACTGTAAGCAAGTACTTGTTACGTGAGGATGATGGTAGCGACCCCTTGAAATCGATCCTGAGCCTTTTAAACGGATGTGTTGCTTTGATAAAATGGGATATTCGTGGTTGATGAAACCTTGGCTTTCGTTCTGCACAAATGGGACAGGATGCAGAGATTCTCTTGACATCCTCAACGGAGAACGGAAGGTTACGAGTTCGTACAAAATGCACCATCCCTGTAACGCCAGGGTGACAGAAAGAGTTATGCAATTCAATCAATGTATCAGAATTCATGGCAGAACAGAATACTCTAGATAATATATCTGCTGAGATGTTATCCTTTCCAGGTCGATACTGAATATCGAAACTATAGCAGGCGAGCTCAATTCTCCATCTTTGGATTTTAGCATTTTTAATCTTGCCCATTTGCTTTGAGTCGAACATGAATGCCACTGATTTTTCATCTGTGATCAGGGTAAAGTGGCGATCAGTCAGTTAATGCCGCCATTTACGCAGTGCCTCTATGATGGCATATGCCTCTTTCTCCACTGCCGAATGTTTTCGTTCGCTAGTGTTCAGCATCCATGAGAAGAAAGCTACTGCCTTCCACCCTAGCTGAGCGCAGCAGCAATCGCAAGATCCGAAGCGTCAGTCTCAACAACAAACGGAATTGTTCCATCAATGGAATGTACTACACAATTCTCGATTTTTGCCTTAAGGTTTCCAAAAGCTCGTTGAACTGCTTCACATAACGAAAATGGGTTGGCCTGCATAAGAGGTGAGGCCTTCTGAAAATAATTTGCAATCCACTGAGAATAGTACGAGAACATACCCACAGCACTGCACAGCGAACTCATGTCACGAGGAGCGAAAGCTCTCGTAGTGGTCGAAGCCTCTCAAAGTCTTGCCGTCAGAGATGGCATACCCATGAAGATTCACAGAAGTTACAGGGAATGAACATTTGTCAGAGTTCAACGCAGGCATGTGCAGAGGGGGGGTACAGGGGCTTGAGCTCTCCCATTTGCCCCTTCATGCCTCAGAAGTGCCTTTTTTTTCCATAAATGTATAAATGCTGTGAAGAGACTTATTTCATTTGAGGAGGGGAGGAGATGGTGCTCTTTTTGTTAACTTTCAGCACCCCCATCTGAAGTGTCCTGTGCACGGGCCTGGACTTGAACGTCAAGTTAAATTTCTTAGCAGCCTCGAGGAACCTTTGAAGATTTGCATCGTGTTCATCCTTGTTTCTTCCACAGACGCTAATATTGTCCAGATAGGCATAAGTATCTGAAATGAAACGCTCTCCTTTTCTTAGGCTTTAATCAACTTAATTGAGCAACATTCCTGTTAATATCTACAGATCTACAGAAGCTAAGGCTAACAAAGACCCTAAGATCCACTCTAAGGTTAGCCCGAGAGAGAGGAAAGAGTAGGGGTTAAGAGAAGAGAATAAGGGGTTAATTAAGTAGCAACACCTATCACTCATGGGTTAACATTCATTCAGAAAACGAGAAAGAAAGGCTCACCATCATCATCAGTCGGCCACTGCCGACAGGTCAGAAAAATAGTCGGAGAGAATATGAAAGGGGTGAAAGATGAAAAGAAGTAAAATAACTTCAACTTCAACTCACTGGAGGTCCTGTTGCTAATTGTTTTATTATGTTAAACAACGTTAATAATTTTAACGAGGGAGAAGGAAAAGGGTGAGCCTGAGAGGGAAAAAGGGGAGGCTGAGAGGGAAAAGGGGGATTGTTTTATTATTATATTAAACAACGTTAATATTTTTAAAATGCCTATCTAAACGGTTCTTAAACATATTAACGCTGGTAGAGTTCACGACTGACGCGGGAAGATTATTCCATTTATCAGTTTCTTTAAACGTAAAGAAGTTTTTAGCGATATTAGTGATGAAACGTTTGCCACGCAACTTAAATCCGTTATTACGAGTAGTATTATTATCGAAAGTGAACAATTTGTCAAAATTTACGTTACCGATGTTATTAACGACTTTGAAAACTTCAATAAGCTCCCCCCTTAATCTCCTAGTTTCGAGTGAATACAGATCTAACTCTTTAATCCTCTCTTTATAAGGCTTGTTGGGCAATGACGGAATTAGTTTCGTGGCACGACGCTGAACCCTTTCTAACCTATCAATATCCTCACGCAAATACGGGCACCAAAACTGAACGGCATATTCTAAATGAGGCCTGACTAGGGACTTGTAAAGGGGCAATATAATATCCTTCGATTTAAATTCGAAATTACGCGCTATGAAGCCTAACATCCTATTAGCTTTTGCGCAAGACTCCAGGCACTGGTTCCTAACCTTTAAATCCTTAGATACGCGTACGCCTAAATCTACTTCCTCGTCAACGCTCGCTAACTCCCTATCATCCATCGTGTACGTGTAATTATTGTTACGAGAACCTATATGCAAAACTTTACATTTGTCTACGTTAAATTGCATGTGCCACTTATCCGTCCTTTCCATAATCCTATTTACATCGTCTTGGAGCCTATTTCTATCGTCGTCGTTAACAACCTTACCGGCTATTTTAGTATCATCCGCGAATTTTGACACGTTACTAGTTAATCCTACATCCATGTCGTTAATGTAAATTACGAATAGCAATGGGCCTAACACTGAACCCTGTGGGACACCGCTACCTACATCCAACCACCCCGATTCACTACCATTAACTACGACCCTCTGCCTCCGAGCACGAAGCCATTCTTCTAACCAGTTAGCTACCTGACCGCGTATACCGTGCGCTTTGACCTTCGCAATTAATCTCCTATGCGGAACTGTATCGAACGCCTTTTTAAAATCTAAATAAATCGTCAGCCGCTCTATGCCTATCGTATTCGCGCACTATTTCATTATAAAATTCTAACAAATTAGTTAAACAAGACCTATGGCGTCGAAACCCATGCTGACTACTATTAATCAAATCTTTACTTTCCAAGTGATCGATGATACGATCCCTAACTACGGATTCCAAAAGTTTACCGACAATTGACGTTAAGCTAATGGGTCTATAATTGCTAGCTACTGCGCGGTCGGCTTTTTTAAAAATAGGCGTGACGTTAGCTAATTTGAAGTCTTCAGGAATAATCCCCGTTTCGAGTAACTGATTAAAAATCTTCGTTAAGGGGCCTACGATAACGTCTTTCAAATCTTTCAAATGTCTGGGATAAAAAGCGTCAGGGCCTGGAGCCTTGCTAACTTTTAGCCTATCGATATAATGCGCAATCTCACCCTCGTAAACAGTTATTTCATCCAAAATATTCTCGCTACTAAATGAAACGATATCGTCCACGTCGGGGACATTATTTACGTCTTCTACGGTAAAAACTGTAGCAAAAAAGGTATTGAAAATACCCGCCATCGCCTGAGCGTCAGAAACCAAAGCGCCATTAACATCCACTAGAGGGCCTATGTTATCTTTTATCGGCTTACGATTATTAACGTATTCAAAAAACTTTTTTGGATTATGTTTACTATCCGCAGCTATAAGTATCTCTAAATTACGCTTAGCATTCCTAACTGATCTTTTAACCTGACGTCTAAGCTCGATATATCTATTAAAGTTAGCTGCCGTGCCATTGCGCTTATTAAGTCTATACGCTCTATTACGTTCGTTTATGAACTCGCCTATTTCCCTAGTCCACCACTTGGGCCTACGAGGAATAAACTCCCTTTCAATATTCCTAAAACTTTCTCTAAAAGCCACCCAATGCAAATTTGTGTCATTACCCATAAATAAGTTATCCCAGTCCACTACTCTCATCCTATCCGCAAAACTATCAAAATTAGCCCTACGAAAATCAGGGACTTCTATTACGTTACTATCCTTAGTGTTTTTTATCAATAACTTAAACCTAAGAATTTGATGATCACTACATCCTAAACTCTCGCCTACTTCTAAACCTTCGACTATATTCTGACCGTTCGTCATCACCAAATCTAAAATATTATCACCGCGCGTTGGTTCGGTAACCATCTGTCGTAAAAAGTTATCTTCCATAAACTCAATCTCAAACCCTCCTCATTACCAGTAAAAGTCTCATAATTAACATTAGGACAGTTAAAGTCTCCGACAATTATACTATTCCGATTGTCAATAAAGTTACCAAGAAGTGAGTAAAATGTAGTATCTGTATCGAGGGGTTGAACGGGAGGTCTATAAACAACAACAAAATTAAAACTAATACTACGCGCCCTAACTTCAACACATCACATTAATTGCTGCCGGAAAATCTATCTTAACCGCGATAGCACTAAGGGAATTACGAATGTACAGCAAAACGCCGCCACCAATCCTATGTAACCTATCATTAGTAAAGAGTTTAAAACCCGGTATATCAAATTCCCCCAACAAGTCCTGTAGTGCAGTGGCGGTTCCTCATATGGGCAATATGGGCAGCCGCACAGGGCGGCATTTGTGGAGGGGCGGCATGAGCGCCTGCAAAAAAAATAAAAATAAAAATAAGAATAAATAAATAAAGAAATAAATAAAAATAAAAAATAAAATAAAATAAATAATAAAAGATCAATAAATATATTTTTATTAATAAAAAACCATCTATTGCATTTTCCATAAACCTTCCCATAAAAGACCTAAACAATGCAAAATGCTTCCAGATTAATATTATTGGGAATAAAGGCCCATACTTTAACATATGTAATGTTATTTTTCTGGGTTTGGTTAAATAGTGAAATGTATATTATTTATTACAGAACGAATCTTCACACTAAGCCACTAAGGTCTGTCAAATAACCGCAAATGGATAAGAAGAGGTCAAAGCTATCAGGTGCTCAGTTTAGAAAAAAGAGGAAAGAAGAAGAGGAGAAACGAGCAAAAGATAAAGGTATAGAGCTATGTCATCTACTCTTCACTGCTATATTGCACTGCTATTTTGTGATATAGCTTTCTGAGTCATTTGAAGTGTACTATTATGTATATAATTAGCCATTAACCAAGGAGGTTGTATTATTCATTTGTTTCCTATTCTAAAAGTTTAATAAATTGTGCTTAATAACATGTTAAATTAATTGTACTAGCCTATTCATGCATTGGTCTGTTATGTTCTATTTTACTATTTGCAGGGGCACTTTTGAAATATTTTGGAACACCCTCTGCCACTAGCCAGGATGAGAAGCCGTCTACTTCTGCCATTATTGAGGCTGAGGAGCCATCTACCTCCTCAGCCTCACATATGTCTCCACAAATGCAGTCTGATCCTGAGGATGAAGACCCATTTGCTTCTACTTCTCCCCGGCAGGACTCTTCAGGTGAGTTTGTGTGCACATATGTCTGTGAGTGAGTGCGTGTGTGTGTATCAGGGCCGGATTAAGACCTTTAGAGGCCCTAAGCACTTAAAAGATTTTGGTGCCCCATATATATGTAATTCAAAATATAAACAAAAATAAACCATAAAATACAATTTTATTTTTTGAAATGAAACAAAACTTACAGTAAGATGGAAAATAATGTTTATTTTTGTATACTTCCACTTCATTTATATTTGAAAAGTTTTCTCCTACTTTTTTTAATTGCAAAGTCTTTGATCAGATCCTCAAAACTAATCTTACGTAACACATCTGCTTCTATACTTAGTAGAGATAAGGCATCCAGCCTGCCTTGTTGCATAGTTGTTCTGTTGGTATTTTTAATATACTTCAACTGAGAAAATGAACGCTCAGCTGAGCAATTTGTGACCATTAATGTAAAAAATATACGAAAGGCAATTTCTACATTTGGGAAGGCACACTCAATATTGTCTTCTACAATTATTTTATAAAGTTCAGCATGACTGAATCTTGTTTTTACATTTACTATAGCACACGAAAATATTTAATCTATATGTATTTTTAATATGGCGCTCAAAGATTTGATATAAACAAAATAATAATGCAAAGCGTAAAGTGTGTGATTACAACGAAATATATATTATTCTCTCAAAAGGGTTGTTGTTCACTACAAATTCAAACAATGAAAAAAAATAAATACTATATATGAATATATATAATTCAGTTTTCAACAGCTTATAGGCTATAAGCCGCGATTATAATAGTATAATAAATCCATGGTAAATCCGACAATGGAAAATTTCTGTGGTGCCCCCCTTCCTTGATGCCCTAAGCACGGGCTTATTTTGCTTAATGGTTAATCCGGCCCTGGTGTGTATGTGTATGTGTGTGCATCCCTGCAAAGCATTTTGCAAACAGTTATAAATTATAATGTTATTATCACTGGGTCTGGGTTACTGGGTATGTGTGGTGTTTCACCACCATAATTCCATAACACCACCACCATAACAAAGTGCTGTGAATAATGTGTTATCTAACTTAGGTGTGTATACTAATGAGTAATGCTCTTGTTCTTTCTATTAGAAAGGCCTGGAGCAGAATCGCCTCCTGAGGATGAGTCTCTGTCCACCGACCCTGCTAACTGGCCTTCAGTTCTGACTGAGAGAATTCGGACACAACTGGTTTCCAGGGGACCAAGTCAAGTACCATCTGACTTTGTATTCCCTAGAAACGACAGTGACGGAAGAAGTTTCCACCATCAATACTTCAGGAAGTCATTGGTTAGTGGGGAAAATATAACCAGAAGTTGGTTGGTCTATTCCTTAAAAAACAACAGCCTTTTCTGTTTCTGTTGTACATTATTTTCCAAGAGGAAAATAAATTTAACAAGTTTGGGACTCTCGGACTGGAAGCATGCAAGCTCATTGCTCACATCACATGACAACAGTTCAGAACACCTAAATTCTATGAAAATCTGGAAAGAACTGGCAGTGAGGATGAGAAAGGGGGAGACCATTGACAAGCAGGAGATTGGAGGCTGAGAAGTTGATATGGAGAGCGGTGCTGACACGTCTCACTGCTATTGTGCATTCTCTGGCAGTTAGGAATTTGGCACTAAGGGGACATACAGAAAAATTGTTCTCACCATCAAATGGCAATTTTCTGAAAGAAGTTGAACTGATGGCACAATTTGATCCTATAATGCAAGAGCACATTAACCGTGTCCAAAAAGGGACCTCCAGTCACACCAGCTACCTCGGCCACCACATACAAAACGAACTCATTGATTTGTCGAGCAGCAAGACCATTTCAGCAATGGTGAGCGACATCAAACAATCAAAGTTTTTTTCAATAATTCTAGATTGCACTCCAGATATCAGCCACACTGAACAGTTGTCAGTTGTGATTCGGGTTGTGTCACTGGAGGGGAAGCCCCATATAAAGGAACATTTCATGGGGTTTTTGGAGGCAGAGGAGTCCACTGGTCAACATTTGGCATCTCTGATTCTGAAGAGACTGGAGGAGCTAAAAGTTCCTTTCATGGACTGTAGAGGACAATCATACGACAACGGGGCCAACATGAGGGGAAAAAACAAGGGTGTTCAATCCAGGCTCCTAGAAATTAATCCCAGAGCTCTGTTTGTTCCATGTGGGGCTCATTCTCTGAATTTGCTTGTGGCCGATGCTGCTAAGGGATCTATTGATGCCACAAGTTACTTTGGCATCTTGCAGAAGCTTTACAACTTGTTTTCAGCCTCCACACAACGATGGGCCATTTTGAAAAAACATGTGAACATCACATTGAAGATGTGGTCTGATACAAGGTGGGAAAGCAAGATCAAGAGTGTGGAGCCCCTGAGATATCAGGCAGCTGCAGTGAGAGATGCACTGATCGAGGTGAGGGACCACACCAAAGACTCTGTAATAAAGGTCGAGGCTCAATCTCTGTCAGAGGAGGTTGGGTCATACCGCTTCGCCATTTGTTCAGTGGTGTGGCATGACCTGTTGTGCCAAATTCAGCATGTGAGCAAGCAGATGCAGTCTCCTAGCATGCACGTTGATGTTGCAGTAAATCTCCTAAAAAAAACAGAGAGAGGTCTCCGCAATTACAGGGCAACAGGTTTTGTGGCTGCACAAATGGCAGCCACAGATATCTGTGAACAAATGAATGTGGAGGCTGTGTTAAAACAAAAACGGCTGAGGTCCACAAAGCGGCACTTCTCCTATGAAGCATCTGATGAGCCCTTGATTGATGCTTTGAAGAAACTGGAGGTGACATTTTTCAATGCAGTGGTTGATGCTGCAACATCAGCCATTCAGGAAAGATTTTCCACGTTGGAAATTGTGGGAGAGAAGTTTGGAGTGCTGACACATTTCCAAAATCTCACATTTGAGGAGCTGACAGAACAATGTGTGAACCTTAGTACTACACTACACTTTAAGGGACAATCTGACTTGGATGGCAGAGAGCTTGCACAGGAGCTGAAGAACTTGCCTGACTTGCCATCAAAGACCATATCCTTGCTTGAACTGCTGACATTTATCCATGAAAGGGAGCTCTCTGAAATATATCCAAATTTGTGGACTGCTCTCAGAATTGGTCTTACTCTTCCAGTCACTGTTGCTGAAGCAGAGAGGAGCTTTCAAAGCTGAAGCTCATCAAATCCTACCTGAGGTCAACTATGTCACAGGAACGCCTTACCGGTCTGGCCATCATCAGTATAAATCATACAATTGCTGAGCAGATTTCATATGATGATTTAATTCATGACTTTGCATCAAGGAAGGTAAGAAGAGTCAGGCTTTAGATGGCAGTTGTGCTGTGGTGCAATTTATTTTGTTTCTTGTTCAAAGTGTAGCATAATAATTACCCTCTCTTAAGTGTCTTATTCTATTTATGTGATAGAGCGTTTGTACAATTTAGAAATTTGATTCTCTAGTTTATTTATGGCAGTTGTGCAATTTAATTTGTATTTTTCCTGTTCATAGTATCATAATTACATTCTCTTAAGTGAGTTATTCTATTTACGTGATGAAGGATTTGTAAAATTCAGAAATTTGAGTCTTTGTTTTGGTTCTGAAGTTCCAACAATTAGTCCAATAAAAAGTTATTTTGTGAAAGAGTTATGTCTGTCCTTTATTTTGGGGGGATTCGAATGTGTGTGTGTTGGCGAACAGGGGGGGGGGGCGCTGAAGGTGAGGTTCGCCCAGGGCGTCATGTAAGCTAGGACCGCCACTGCTGTAGTGCCTTGCACCACAGGATTATTTTTTTATTAGTGAAAATTGCCGCAAGTTGGCACAAGTGAAATATTTTAAGTCTAAATAAATAAATACAAGTTAAACATGTCCAGTGATCAAATTTAATTCTTAAGCATTCAGTGTATAGTAATTTAGTTAAAAATTAAAGTGCAATCATTAAAGAAGTTTAAAGCAAATATAAAAATATATTTTGTGCTTTCTAAACAATGTAAATTTTGGGGGCATGGTGTGACGAGACGTGAGTTTGCTTTTAAGGATTATTTTAGCTTGTTGGTAAAATTGTGAAGTAAAAACAAACTTATGTGCAACGACAACACAAGGGACGCCGTTTCCACATTTTATTATTTAAAAGCACGGCGCCAGCAAGCAAAGTTTCTTCGTGGTATGTTCCTATTTATAATGTTTATTTTTTTTACTATTGCATATCTGTATGCAATACCGCATACTGCAGACATTAACAAGCCTTATATTGTTTGTGATTAGTACTGAAAGATTCATACTATAAATAGTACTGTAGGATTCATACAATAAATTACCTTAGGCTAAGTTAGGTCTATTTGGGCAAAAGCCAAATTGTAAATTACTCTAGCCTAGCTGAGGCCTACCGTAGCCTTTGTTTTAGATGATTAACCTCAGCCTTCTATATTGAAGAGGCATAGGCCTGCCCATTAATTTTCTTAATATACTTTACTTTATAAGCCTATTATGTTTCATATATTTTCTTAGCAGATGGCCTACTAGTCATTTGTGGCCTACGTACTTAGTTTTCCTGTCCAACTTAACACAATCCCATAATAAGGATTAACTGTAATTCGCCATCCACAGGTTACTGGGCCTTATAGCATATATATTTTAATTATCAATTTTTGCCATTATTATGTATAATTTTTGTCTGGAATATTACTTACAGTATTTTTGTCTCTCTTTGCAGACAAGGTTGTCATTGTGGCTATTATTTACATACTATTATTTGTATATTATTTGCACAATATTATTTGTATATTATTTGTATTATTATTTACTTATTATTATTATTTACACATTATTATTATTATTATTTACCTATTAGTATTGTGTACATGTTTATTATTATTATTAGTATTAGTTGCAGACTGTTATATATTAGCTAAACGGTGCCATTATTTAATTTCGCAATTATATATCAAAGTTGTTACGGGTAAAAATCCCCTTTGCATTTATAAATAATTGTTGCATATAGTTTATTAATTGTTGTCAATAAAATACAAAATTCATGTTGATGATTTCATAATCAGTCCTTCCCTTCTTTTATTAAAATTATTTTTTGCGCCGCAGTGCTGGATGCCAATCTAGTATTTGGGCGCTGGTGACCCTGGTAATTAATTATTTACGTAAAGGTCTGTAATAATAAAATAAGACCCTTACAGTCCTGAGTCATGATACTTAACCACGTTTCAGTGATAGCAACTATATCGTAGTTACCGGAATAAATTATCACCTTAAATTCGTTTAATTTATTTCTAATACTACGCGCGTTACAATAAAAGACGTTTAAGTTATTTTTTACCACAGGCGGGCGTTTTAAAATATTTTTAAAGAAGGCTTCGACCTATACAGCTTTCGCACGTTTTCTTCTATTAACCTACCTAGCCCAGCATTACCTATTTCATTAAAATGCACCCCATCTTTTATAAAAAGGCCAGGATCACTGAATTCGGACCACAGCTTTACGAAGGGTACATTTCCCTCAGCACAAATCTCTTCTAATTTAGCATTCAAAAATATCGTTTTAGACGTAATCCTAAGACCCAAACCGTGTCTAGGGGTAATACCTAGAACTAAAGACCTATCTGACCTCGCCTTTAGGGACCTAATTAACCCCTATATCTCTCCAAAAGGTCAGGCACTCTCGTATCGGACCTATACGAGTCGTTGCCCCCTACCATCGTCACCAACATTGAGTGACGGGAGGCAACGTCAATCCTATCCACTTCGTCTCGAACTCTGTCAACCCTGGCCCCTGGGAGACAGACCCTCCTCCTCTTGGTTGGATGCCGTTCAACGAACTCTGCGTCCATATGGCGCACTAAAGAATCCCCGATTAAAATAGTTTCCCCCTCATTCACGTCCCTTTCCAAATGGGCGAAAGGGTTCGAAACCTCGATAGGTGGGGGGGGATTCCTATCACCTAACGTACGCGGCCTAGCTCCACCCTTAACTTCTCTAAATCCCTCCCCATCTACTAATCTCGGACTAGCCTTAACCCCTTCCTCAACTCTATCCAACCTTCCCGATAAGCTACCTAAACTAGAAACTAGATTATGCACCTCACCCTTCAAATTACGAACGTCTTCAACGTTAGTATTGGTTCGGCTTTCGTCAACCGTAGCCCTACCCCTGCCTTCATCAAGCGTTGCAAGTCTTTCCGTTACCTCACGTACACTACGTTTTATTTCAACTATTTCCTCCCTTAACTCGCAAAAGAAACAAACTGATCTCTCGGTAACCGCCATAGGACCGCCGTCATAATCTTTAAACTCCGAATACCACCGGTTTACCCCACACCTAACACAAGACGCTTTCTGCGACGGCATCGCGCGTTAAAATTAGTTTATAACCGTCACAAGTTAAGTTAAACTAAGCCGGCACGCTATAAAATCTTCTAAATCGCTAAAAACCACTAATATTCAATTACTTAACTATAACAATGTAAATATAAATGCAAGTATATAAAATTCAAAACTTACCAAAAGTAAAGTTGTTAGCAATATGCAAAATAGAAGCAATATCAGAGAGCTCAGGAAATGCGTCCGTTCAGTACAGATTCTGGCTGACGAATGTGCGTCCGTTCAGTACAGAGTCTGGTACACAAAATATATAGAGGGGAATCCAAAAAGTTTCCGGAAAAGTTTAATAATTCAATCATTTCAAATCAGAATTTAATGAATTCTTGTTTTGACATGAATTTGGACCTTCATACATATTAGGCCATGCTAAGACTTACACAACCTTGGTGACAGTGCTTTAAGACGGAGTTAAAAAGAACCCTATTTTTCATGGCAACGGAAATCTCAAAATTCGAGTGGAGAGCTAACATTAAATTCCTAACAAAACTTAAATGGAAACCACCACAAATACTTGATGCCTTACGTGAAGTTTATGGAGATGAAGCACCTAAGAAATCAGTCGTTTATGACTGGATCAAAAGATTCAAAACGGGTCAAGAGGTTCTTAATGATAACCAAAGGAGTGGAAGGCCATCAACATCAATTAATGAAGAAACTGTTGCTGCTGTTCGGTCACTAGTCGAAAAAGATCGTCGAATTTCATGTGAAATAATAGCCAATGAGGTGGGTATCTCGTGGTTCTGCTCATTCCATTTTGGTGGATACCTTAGAACTTAACAAACTTTCTGCTCGGTGGGTGCCTAAAGCGTTGCGCCAAGAACAGTTTGACCAAAGGGCTAGTCTTTCTGTCGATCTTTTGAATCGAATGGAAGTTCATGAAGATTGTTTTATGCATAGACTTGTAACAGGGGATGAAACCTGGGTTTATCAGTATGATCCGGAAAGCAAAGTTCAGTCAAAACAATGGCTCCCAAGAGGATCAGATGGCCCAATCAAATTTAAAGCAGAAAGATCAGCTAAAAAGGCAATGGCTACAATTTTTGGGGATTGTGAAGGAATAATTTTAGTGGACTTTCTTGAAGGACAAAAAACAGTCACCGCCCAATATTATGAAAATGTTTTGAGGAAGCTGAAAGATAAGCTTGTTGAAAAAAGACCTGGTAAACTTCATCGCGGGGTGCTTTTCCATCACGACAATGCACCTGCTCACACTACAAATGCCTCAAGAGCCGTGTTACGGGAATTTCGATGGGAAATCATACCTCACTCCCCCTACGGTCCGGATCTAGCCCCTTCCGACTTTTTTTTATTCCCAAAATTGAAGGATCACATAAAAGGAACGCGTTTCGACTCGATAGCAGATGCCAGAACAGCAGTTTTGAGATGGTTTCAGTCGAAAAACTCTGAATTTTATAAAAATGGATTGGAACGCTGGAAACATCGCTTAGAAAAGTGTATAGAGATAGGTGGGAATTATGTCGAACGTTGTTGAGCATTCCTAAACGTATATCCTCTTTTGTTTTCTTTTATTAAAGTTATTTGACCATTCTGGAACTTTTATTAAAGAGTTTTTGTATTAAAGCTTTTTGAATTTTCCGGAAACTTTTTGGATTCCCTACGTACCGTATATACTCAATGACGCAAGTTATAATAATAATATAGATATAGTAAACATAGGGCATTTATATGAATTGTTTATACTACAGATTAGGATTAATTACATCAAAGAAAATATCATTACCTTCATATAATAAAGTATCTTACATCTCATCAGTTTAACTCAGACATCATCAGATTCATCAGTTTAATCGAATTGAATATAAACACAAATGATTTTACTTAAGTATAATATTCTAATAAAGTAATCATAAACCTGCAAAATAATATTACATTTTTCCCTCCTACTTAGACTGAACAATATAGTCCTCAAAATAACTAGGCGGACACTGAGTACGCCCTGATCGCCGTACCTCAGTCATAGCCAATAGGGGACTCTGTATTTTGATTATCATCATCTACTGTAGTCTGAGGAGCGTTGACCGGTGATGGATTGGAGGGAGCAATGGTGGGTGACGGATTTGAGGGCAGGATGGTAGGTGACGGGGGATGGTTGTTTAACACACCATCACCTTCGTTAGTATTTTCGTATTCTCGAGTTTCAGATTCCCCAGCAGGGGCGAAGTGCTTAAGCGAGACAGTAGTCTCTCGGCCTCCCGGGAGACGAACATGAGCATATTCGGGATTAGCCTCAATGAGTTCTACTTCTTCAACTGGAGGCTCATATTTAGACTGACGTGTATAATTTTTCAATAATACTTTATCCGGGGCGGTAAGCCACGTAGGTATGGGATGGCCATTTGTAGATCGACGCTGATAATTAAATAATCTCTCATGAGGGGTGCAGTTTGTAGAAGTACATAAAAGAGATCGTGTGCTGTGTAATACATTGGGCAAAACCGTTTCCCAACAGCCAACAGGGAGTTTTCTCGAAGCCAAAGCTAAATTTACTCCATTTCATATAATTCCGTTATATCTCTCAACTAAACCATTTCCCTGGGAATTATATGGGGTCGTTCTACTAGTGGCCACTCCGCGTGAGTTCAAAAACTGTTTAAGTGTATACGACATAAAGGAGGAACCTCTGTCGGAGTGCACATACGCGGGTGCACCAAAGATAGCAAAAAGTTGACTAAGACAATCAACTACAGTTTCAGCAGAAGTGTCCGCACATGAAAACGCGAAAGGAAACCTCGAAAACTTGTCTACTATCGTTAGCAGATAACGATTACGGGAATTGGAAGGCAAAGGACCTTTAAAGTCAATATTTAATCTTTCGAAAGGTTGTGTAGCTTTTATTAACTGACCTTGATTACTATTTAAATACCTAGTTTACACTGGGCGCATACAGTGCATTTTGAAATAACGTTTTTTACATCTTCAATTGAATATGGGAGGTTTCGGCTTCTAACAAAGTGCCACATTCTAGTTAATCCGGGATGGCACAAGGCAATGTGTAAATCTTCTAAATGATGTTTATTAATAGATGCTATAAATGCGCGAGAAAGCATATCTGAAGCTATATTTTCTCTTCCGGGTCGATATACATTATACAGTGTCTAGTGATGCAAAAAAACGTGTTTTTTTCAAATATTGTTTTTTTCATTGGAAAAAAACGTTCTTTTCGTGTTTTTTTTGTTTTTTATGTTTTTTTTCCCAAAATACTTGTATATCATTAAATGAGTGGTTTTTTTATCGCAGAGTTTATTATTAATTCAAGTTGTTAATATAATACATTTTAAGAAAAGCTAAACATTAATTTTAAAAGGTATTGTAAAAGAAAAAAACTGCAGTACATTTGCATGTATTTATCCATTTTAAATGAAAACCAAATTATGACAAACTGAAACATAATGAGAGCAGTGATTACAAGATTTTCAAATGTGAATACATATTTCTGATATATTCATGAACAGTTAGTCTTCTTCAAAGTCACTTTTCTCAAAATCTGATGAATCATGATGGGTAACTTCCATCAATGATTCTGCTTCTGATTCGGAATCAGAAGCCTCAATATTTGGCTCAGCAATAGTAACAGGCCCCTTTCCAGAGGATGGACCTGCATCACCTGCCAAAGGTAATATTGGAGTGGGCTTTGTAAAGACTGTAGCCTTTTTGAATGATCCATAACTTGGGCTTAGTTTGTTTGGTGAATGCTGGTCTTTCTGTTCTGCTTCAATGAGCTGGATATTATGCGATATATAGACTAGTTTTGCAGCTCGTTCTGTTGTTAGCCTGTTTCTTTTTGCTGAGTGTATCCACCCATGTCTACTAAATGAACGTTCCACAGCGGCACTTGTAGGTGGTAGACTCAGAATGTTAGCTGCTATTTTTGACAGCTGAGTTGAGCAGCAAAGTCCATTCCACCAGCTTCTTGGGCTTACTTTCATTGCAGATGTCCAAAGGAATTGTTTGCTAAATAGTTTTTCCTTTGAACGGTAGTTGGCAACTTCTCCAATTACAACTGCAGCATCTAATAATTCTTGACCTTCAGCTATTTCATGGATAACCTGTAGAGCATCCACCTGCAAAATAATGTTTAAAGTAAATAATACTTCAGTGTGTAAACATGCATAGCTAGTATTTAGAATGAAACTCATGCTCTTTCCAAAAATTACAATATCTAGAAATATTTCAGCCATATCTGTGTTTTAGAACTTATAAATACTGTAACTAATCAGAATCTTATCCTTTTGAGTAACCCTAGTAATATTTTTCTGCAAAACATAAAATTTTTAAAATTGTGATTTGTGAAATTGTGATCCATTCAATCACTATGTAGAACAAAATATTGCTTATAATTTGATCAGACTATTTCCTGAATAGTGATGTAAAACTTACTGCTTCTTCCTCCGATATGTGGCATCCTTGGTAGCGGGGATCCAGGAGATTTGCTGCTAAGTGAATGTCTTTCACTATGAATTCTCTTCTTTTCTTGATTATACTTAGCAGAGCGGCTTCTTCACTTTTAAGGATTGGACTTTCTGCAACATATTTCTCAACTGAGTTCTCAAGCTCCTTGAATACCTTTGCTACAGTTGAAAGGTGCTGGTTGTCTCCTTCAACAGATGTGATAGAATCTGCTACTGGTTTCAGTAGTTTGAGCAAACCTTCAGTTCTATCCCAGAACACTTCTGAGAGCAGTAGTTTCCTGACAGACTGATCCAATGCTGTTTTCTTAGCTTCTTCACTTATGGCTAGGGCTTGGAGAGCTTGTTTATTGTTACAGATGCTCTCCATACAGTGGATGACTGAGCCCCATCTGTAAATAATAAATATAAAAATATCTATTAGATTCATTTAAAATATTGCATATTTATTTGTGCAAGAAACATGTTAACTTGTGCACAATTGAAGTATGTATATTGTATATACATATTGTTAATTTAGTGTTATTGTAAGATACACATTTTTATGTTGCAAAGGATGTAATTTTAAAAATTTCACATTTTTAATTAGTACCTGGTCTTAACTGGCAGTTTCAGTGATTTAGAGGGCTGTTGTTGAAGCTGCTTCAGCAGTGCAGTAAGCTTTTGAGACTTCTTTATAGTTTTTACAACATTGGTGCAGTCTCTCTGGATACATTCTACTGTTTTGATTTTACTAACATCAGTAAATACTAAATGCAGAGTGTGAGCTAAGGAACCATATGTGCTTATATGAGGAAATTCTTCTTTTAGCAATTCCCAGGCCTTCTTCATATTAGTTGCATTATCAGTGCATATGCCTGCCACTTTCATAGGTCCAACTTCATTCACCACATTCTTTATGGTATTCGCCATGTATTCTCCTGAGTGGCTTTCAACTCCTGATTAAGAAAAAATAGATTAATTTTCAGATATGCTTCACTAATTATAGAACATAGCAAAGTCTATCAGCAGCAGAGTAAAAAATTATCAGATCAGCTTATAAAATTAGCTCTAAAGAGAGAGAGAAATACCTGTAGCAATACTTGTCCAAAATACTGGCTCAGGAACAGTCACTATGAAGTTTATTATTCCTTCATTCCTGTAAAGTCAAGTGGGAATAATGAAATATATATTAAAATAATAAATATATTATTTAATAACATTTAATAATAATAAAAAGTATTCAAGAAATATTTTTAAAGAAATGTTTTTTAAATTAGTTATACAAAACAAAAAAAATTCTTGATCATCACCTGATGTTGCTCCACCCGTCAACTAAAATTGCAACACTTAAAGTTGTAGCAGATGCAACCATCTCCTTGACTGTTGTTGAGGTTTCAAAAAACACTTCTTCAAGAAGAGTGTTGGAGATCATGTCTCGGCTCGGTAACCTAAAAGCAGGTCTTATGATAGCAAAGGCTTTGATCCACTGCTTGCAGGGCCGGGCTTTCACCTGCTGAGGCCCTAAGCTATATGAAATTTGAGGCCCTTCTCTAAAAAAATTCGGGTACAAAACTTTAAAATAATTATTACTATAGTTATTATTTTTTATATTAATGTTAATGATAAAGAAAAAATAATATATACTGTATGTATATATAATTTTTGATGAATTAGTGTTAAAGAATAAAAACAAATGATAAAATAAAAATATATTAAAAAAAATGAGGCCCCCGAGGGTGTGTGGCCCTAAGCTATAGCTTATTTAGCTTATAGGTAAGTCCAGCACTGACTGCTTGTATTCTACCATACTCAGTGGGCAGCCAGCAGCATAAATCGCTTTGGTTACCTGCTTTTGAGCTTCTTTCTGAAAAATAAACATGTTGCCATTAAATGCTAACTGTTGTTGATGTGATTCTTCTGTTATTATTGGTGATATTTATGGATTAAATAGCCTAGTTATTTTAAATAATGGCAATTAGGTACTTACGATTTCTTGGCCAGACATCCTATCCAAATAAGGATTCATTTTGTTTTTTGATGGCTTTGTTATTGGAGCCACATTTGCACTTCGAAAGAAAGACTCAATAGATATTTCATCACTTGCAGGTCTCGCCACTATGCTTTGTTCTTTTGCAAGTTTTGAATCTTTCTTGCCTAAATATTTAACTTTAATCTGTTCATCACATTTTTGGCAATCGATGATATGTTTTGCCATTCTTGTTCCATTTTTGGCAACTTCAGCAGAACAAAATTTGCACTTCACTCTGCCTATCTTTAACTTGCTCTCAACATCCTTGAATAAGGATACGACAGGAGTTTTATTTCTTGGCATTTTATTGTTTACTTGTTTACAATATAACTTCTAAACTGAATTTTAACATGTAAGACCTGTAATACAATGATAATATATAAATTAAACAGTAAAGGAATTAGTAAAACTGGGATTTACTGATATTTATTGAAAAAAACAAGAAATGACCTTGTTTTTTTCGAGTGCTGTTTTTTATTATAAAAAACGTGTTTTTTATGAAAAAAACAATATCGTTTTTTTGGAGTTGCATCACTAACAGTGTCATAACTGAAACTTGATAATTCAAGTCTCCATCTCATGATTTTCTCGTTCTTAACTTTTCCTTTATGTTTAGTGTCAAACATAAACGCTACTGACCTTTGATCCGTTACTAGTTTAAAGTGTTTACCAAGCAGATAATGCCGCCATTTTTGGATAGACTCAACAATGGCGTATGCTTCTTTTTCTATAGAGGAATGATTCCTTTCAGAGGGCGACAGAGTACGGGCGAAAAGGGCGACTGGACGTCCAGCTTGACAAAGTTGAGCAGCTGTTGCGTAATCAGACGCATCAGTCTCTACTACAAAAGGAATATTATCATCAATGGCAAGAACAACAGAATTAGCAATATCACTTTTAAGATTTTTGAAAGCATTAATTACGTTAAGAGGGAGAGGGTATGTTTTATTTTCAACCAAAGGTCGTACTTTCTCGGAAAATTTTCCGATCCATTTAGAATAGTGGGCAAACATACCCATTATTCGGCGCATGTCTTTAGCATTATTAGGAGGAGGCATTTCGAGCAGTGGTTTTAACCTCTCAGGATTAGGCTTTAAAGAACCATTACTTATTCTATAACCTAGTAAATCTATAGATGACTTAGATGTAGAACTCTTATTTTCGTTAATATGAAGATTATACTTTTTTACAACATTTAAAATTTTTGTCAAATTATCATCATGCTCCTTCTGATCGTGTCCACATATAGTGATATCGTCCACATAAATGAAAGTATCCTTTAAACCTCTTTACGAATTATGTCATCGATTACGCTCTGAAAACAGGCTACGCCGTTTGTTACATCAAACGGGATTCTATTGAAATGAAACAGCTGGCCACAGGCTTCGAAAGCAGTGTATGGCTTATCCTCCTCTTTGATAGGGATCAAATGATAGGCGCTCTTAAGATCTATTGTACTAAAGATACTATACTGTGCAATTTCGCCCACCATGTCATTTATATTAGGCAGAGGATAAGCGTCCAACTATGTGTATCTATTTACTGTTTGAGAATAATCGATAACTAGGCGTTTTTTATGAGATTCATTGGCTACCACTAAACTTTGTGCCCGCCAAGGACTTCGACTGGGTTCGATAATGCCTTCCTTAAGAAGGCGATCTACTTCCGACGAAATAAAACTCATATCTGCCTGACAATATCGGCGTGACTTAATAGCAATGGGTTTGCATTCAGGAATTAAATTATTAAATAAAGACGGAGGTTCCACCTCGGCTGCTGCAAGGTTACACACAGTTAAGGAAGGTTCTCTTCCCCCAATAGGTATCTCAACTGATTCATGTCTAGACAAAAAATCATGGCCAAGAATAACATTAGTACATAGATTAGGCAGAAGTGATAACTTAACATTTTTATAGGCACGATCCTTGAATGTCAAATCTACACAACAAAACCCATCAACTTTAGTTACATGAGAAGTACATGGATTGTGTACAAAGTTTTGTCCGATGAATAAACGCTGATACTCTTGTAATTATGAGGTCTATGGCTACTGAAATTCGGTTGATTTATTTAATATATAATTCTCGTGCTTCGAACACTATGCGTAGGCTATGCGTAGGCTAGGCGCTACATAGCGCCTAGCCTACCCAACCGTCAGCCATCATCATTTTCTCTTCATTCATTTCTCGCTGCATTTATCATTTATTGCTTATTTTTAAGCATGGAATTTGAACGAAGAGACGTATGTAAGCTGATTTATTTCTTCTGGAAACGTGGAATGTCACCTGCAATCATAGCAGCAGAGATAAATTCGACACTTGGTGCTGAAACAACAAATGAACGTAACAACAAATGAACGTACATGTCGTCGGTGGGTGGCTCAATTCAAGGAAAACAATTTCAATGTCGATGATAAACCACGTTGTGGTCGACCATCACTGGATTTGAACACAGGTATACAAAACTTTCTGGATACAGAGAAGTATGCTACGACTAGGAGTATTGCATTAGAACTGGGAGTTTGTCACAGAACAATTCAGCAGCATTTTATTCAGATGGGGAAACGTTATTTATCTAATCGATGGATTCCACATTATTTAACTGTTGAACAAAAGGCAAACCGTGAACGAATATGTTTAGAGTTGTTGGAGAAATATGCTGCAAATGATTTCTTGGGACAATTAATTACAATGGACGAAGTTTGGATCTATTGGGACAATGATGGCAGCTATCACCATATGAGTTGGAGAGGAGATGGTGATATCCCAAATGTGGAAGTTCAACGGACGTTGACCATTCGTAAACATCTGCTCTCGGTATACTGGGACTGCAAGGGTGTTCTCCTTTTGGAGGTATTGCCACGTGGACAAACAATAAATGCTGATATTTACTGTCAGCATTTAGATCGCTTGAAGGTAGCAATTCAGCAAAAACGTCGGCGACTAGTTAATGGGGGATACCACCATCTTCACTACCTCCATGATAACGCGAAGCCTCATACAGCTGCTAAAACTGTTCAGAAACTGCGCGATCTCGGTTTTACAGTATTGCCACATCCCCCATATTCACCAGACCTCGCACCGTCTGATTTTTACCTTTTCTCCCCACTTAAATCTTCAATTCGTGGTAGGAAGTTCTCATCTGCGGAAGAAATTCATGCTGTTCTAGATGTCTGGATTACCGCTAAACCACGGACATTCTTTGCACATGGCATCAGGAAATTGCCAGGAAGATGGCAAAAATGTATTGCAAATAAAGGCGATTACTTTGAACATCTTTCTACCACTGAAGATTAATTATGTTTGGTTTTATTGAATAAATTTTATTTATCGGACAAAACTTTGTTATTAGCCATTGACACGACTTTTACAAGGATATACCTTCCATTTGTTTTCTTTTGCAATATTTATATCAATAAAATTTTCGGTACTACCTGTATCCACTAGCGCCTTCAAAGACAAACCATTAGCTAAAATAGTAAGAATTGCCTCTTTCAAAGAATGAGAAATAGAGCCTGATAGAGAAGCTAAAGTATTAACAGAAGCAGAAGCTTTTGAATTAGAGCGACAAACTCTGGGAAAATGGTCTTTAATACCACATTTATGACATAAACTATCTCTTGCAGGACATTTAGCTCGCGGATGCACATTACTTCCACAAAAGAAACATCTACGAGACCTTGCTGCAGCAGTAGAAGACTCCTCGCAAAGAGTTTCATTAGCACCTTGTTTAGCCTCATGTTTTTCTATTGTAATTGTTTCAGTTTCACAACTAACTGAATTTAGAGGAGCATTAGAACGTATATAAGTATCAGACTGAATCTGAGCCAACTCAAGGCTGCGAGCTTGATCAAAAGCGATCTGTAAACTGAGAGATTTGTTTTCAAGCAATCGTTGCCTAATGAAAGGAGTATTCAAACCGTTTATAAAAGCATCTCTTATATATTCATCTCTGTATTGATCTGCAGAGACCGATTGAAAGTTACAGTCTTTACTCAGATGCTTTAATGTATTCATGTAATGGTCCATACTCTTTCCCATCTCCTGACAACGGGTGGCTAATAGGTGACGAACAAACGTTTCATTTTTCGGTTTTATATAAAGTTCATTGAGCAACTTTATAGCATCTTCATAGGTAGTACAACCAACTATGTACTCATAGACTAAAGGAGATACATGGTTTACAAGCAAACTTAGCTTTTGAGTCTGAAGATCAGAAGGTAACGTGGCCAGAAAGTTCTGAAATGTCTTGAACCAGTGACTCCAGAGACGAGACGAACTTGAGGATGAGGGCTCGGCATCAAATCTTTCCGGCTTCAGAAACTTGTCCATATCCTCTGATCTTGAAATTAAGTTGATTAAATTGAAATGAAACGCTCTCCTTTCCTTAGACTTTAATCAACTTAATTGAACAACATTCCTGTTAATATAAATAACAATAATATAGTTATGGTACACAAATAATATATATATATATATATATATATATATATATATATATATATATATATATATATACATTCAATGACGCAAGTTATAATAATAATATAGATATAGTAAACATAGGGCATTTATACGAATTGTTTATACTACAGGTTAAGATTAATTACATCAAAGAAAATATCATTACCTTCATATAATAAAGTATCTTACATCTCATCAGTTTAACTCAGACATCATCAGATTCATCAGTTTAATCGAATTGAATATAAACACAAATGATTTTACTTAGGTATAGCATTCTAATAAAGTAATCATAAACCTTCAAAATAATATTACAGTGTCAGAGAGCGCATTATCAGCGATGAACTTATCTATTATCCGTTGAAAGCATGCGACCCCGTTGGTGACTCCAAATGGGATTCGCCTAAACTGATAGAGATGCTTGCAACCCTCAAATGCTGCGTAGTGTTTGTCTCCATCTTGAATGAGAACTTCATGATAAGCAGATTTCGGATCTATGGTACTAAAGAGTCGATACTGTGCTATAATGTTAACCAGCTCATCTATCTTTGGTAGAGGACAAGCATCTAGTAGTGTAAACCTGTTAACCCTGAGTCCCGTTGGACTACCATACGCTTCCTCTGTCGCTCATTTGTTGTGACCACCACTTCCGCTCGCCATGGCGATGTACTGGGTTCGCCGATGCCCTCTGCAAGCAGCTTCTTTGTTTCAGACTCAATGAATTGTCTATCCGAAGCACTGTACTTTCTCGACTTAGTGGCAATTGGCTTATAATCTTTGGTAAGGTTTTCAAAAAGTGATGGAGGAGGAACCGAGAAGGTGGCGAGTCCACAGACATTCAGTGGAGGTTTGGCCCCTCCAAATCTAACACTGACATACTCGTGTTGTTTCAAAAAATCCTGACCCAGCATTATGTCACTACATAGATCAGGTAAGACGGACAGCCTAACATTATGATAGGTATGACTTTGCAACTCCATATTTATCAGACAATAGCCAGCTATCTGAGTACTCAGAAATGTAGAAGCCATTGATAATGTGCTAGACCTGGGGCGCACAAACAAGTTGTATTCCTTGGCAAGCGTCTGGCATATGAAGCTTTCAGAACTACCTGTATCAATAAGGGCACTAGCCTTATTGCCATTTACAATGATGGTGACATTTGCTTTAGAAAAACTTCCCGTTGATGCAATATATGCTGCTGCGAGCATAGGAGATTCAAGAGCCGCTGATGTCCCTGATCCTGTTAGCCTACACACTTTAGCAAAATGGCCTTTCTTAGTGCACTTGTTACATGTAGCTTCACAAGCGAGACAGTTACGACGCGGGTGTCGATTATACTCACAAAAGAAACACTGCTGTTTTCCAGCAACAGCTGATATGACAGGCTTCTCTAGGAGTCCAAGCTTCTTCTTGGGTTTCAACAGAACTACATGAAGGTGTCACAGTGGTAGGGTTGCCAACCGTCCTTTTTTGTAGATTTTTGTCCTTGTCCTTTCTTGAGTTCGGAAAGGACGCCATTTGTCCTTTTCTGATAACAATCTTGTTCCAAACAACAGTTTTATAACAAAACTTTTGTTTAAAAGGAAATAATTATAAAGTCTTAAGTCGAGTAACATTTTATAAATTCATTTCTTCACTTAAATGTTAACGTTCCGTGTAGCGGAAAAGTATAAATTTAAAAATAAATATTGTTACCATAAATTTTGTCAATGCATGACTCAATGGGTCAATATCTGTATATCAATAAAAATATTTACTTTAAGAAAATATGCAATAAAAAAGCATGCAGTATAAATTGTAATAAATTATAAATAAAATTTTACTTCTTTCCCTAACCTTGTAGACAGTATATTGGAATTGATGTTCTTGTCCTTTTTTTCAAACTTCATGGAGTTGGCAACCCTACACAGTGGCCACAAGAGGCATCAAAGGTGCTGTGTATGACTCAGAACTCTTCTTTGCTTGATCGAGGGCTCGAGCTTGATCAAATGCAGTTTGTAGCTCTAATGTTTTGTTCTCAAGGAGACGCTGGCAAATAACATTCAATAGTAATCCACTTATGAAGGCATTTCAACTTGCCTCTTCTCTGCACTGTTCGGCAGTGATTGCCTTGTAGTTACAGTCTCCACTCAGCTGCTTCAGAGTTTGGAGATACTCATCCAGGGTTTCTCCTGATTGCTGTCGGTGGCTAGCCAGAAGATATCGTGCGTACACTTCGGTTTTAGGCCTCACATACAAATTTTTCAAAGTTTGTATGGCAGTTTAATATATATCACAATCAGCAATATACTCATATACAATAGGAGCAACAAAGTTTGTGAGCACGTTCAGCTTGTCTGGAGTGTGCTGTTCGATAGCTGTTAGGAGGTTACTGAATGTTTTGTACCAATGCCTCCACTCCTTCGCTGTACTGTGCTCGAATTCGGATTTACATCAAAGTGCTCAGGTCGTAGAAACTTATTTATAATGGCTTAGTACACTGTGATAGTTTTGTCGAATAAATTGAAGTAAACCACAGATTCTTATTTATAAGGTTATATTCGACAAAGAACATAACTACAGTACCTGTAAAGAAAAAAATAAACAAGAACCTGAGGAGCCGGTAGAGCACACCTAACCTTTTAGAAGCTGTTTTGGAGGGAGAATATACGTGATCTTTCCAAGAAAGATCACGAGAAAAGGAAACGCCAAGAATGTTAAGAGAAGAGAAAAGATTGAGTTGTGTATTGTTGAAGGTGAGGGAATAGCCGTGTGGGAGATTGTGACGAGAAGACAGATAAAGGAACTGAGTTTTTGAGGCACTGAAAGCCATAAAGTTTTCTCTGCCCAGCAGGGCCGTTTCCTCCAATAGGCGAAATAGGCGACTGCCTAGGGCCCCGCTTCAAAAAAGTGTAGGAGGCAAAATTTCTGAAGGATACGATAGGGATTGAATTCGTGTTAGAAAATCTAGAAGAGGAAGAGCCATTGTTGTCCCAAGGCAATATGATAACTAAGCTGATTGATGCAGCATTGCTTATATATATTAAATTAAAGTGTGCATATATCCATTTCATAATTGTAAGGTTAATGAAAAATTCACTTAATTTAGATTTAGCATTTTTGGGCTCTTGTGGCATCATTGTTTTGACAATCTTGTGGCATCATTGTTTTGACAATCTTGTGGCATCATTTTTTGGGGCACTGGCGCGTCCTTTCTACTCGTTTATTGAATGCGGCACTTACAGGGCGTGGTCTTATAGAGAGCTCTCTTACAATTCAGTTTGGTTGTTTAGATACAAAATTGTTGCATCGTGCAATGGTGCAAGTTGTGTTGTTGTTGTTGCAAGGTTTAGGAAGAAGACCATAAATAGTGCCTCTTTCGTTTTTTTCTTAATTTTATGCAAGTGAGGCCTAAAGTAGGCCCACATCGAGTCAGCAACCCTGAGATAGGACCTAATAGGACCTCCAAGTCCGTAAGTTTGTTTCAGTCTAGCTTAACTTAAGCTATAAGTTAAAGTAGCCCCTCAGAGGTTGGCCGTTCAAGGCTCAGCTGGGATTCTGAACCCAATCAAAATAAATAAAAATAACATGGTCCTTCGAACCGGATTCTAGCCCAAGACTGAGTCAGTGACTATTTTCTGGCAAAGTTCTGATTGTGGCCTAAGTTAGGCCTGGACGGGTTGAGCATAATTGAGTTAAGGTCCCAGAGTAGAAAGTTTGGTCGCCCAATTGCGAAACTTGGCCGCTAGTCTGTCGTTGTTTTGGGCCTACATTTGGTTTTATTGTTCGTAGGCGAAGGTCGCAGACTTCAGTGTGGCAGTTACTTGGGTGGAAAATCTGGTATTCCATACTGGTGGTTGGTCAGTACCCGAACCAAGCAATTCAGTTTATTTGAAAAAAGGCAATTTTTTTTAGTTTGATCAGTTTGATTAAGTATTTTCGCCAATTCAGCTTATTTGGCATTGAGCCCAATTGTTGTTTGCATTGAAGATGAGTGCAGCTGAAATGAACAAGTTTAGAAAAAGGAGAAGCACCTACAAACGTTTAATTACAAAGGTCATTGCCACTATAGATTCTGCCATAGAGCAAGAGAATTTAAGCTTAGTAACTGCGCAGCTTTTCATATTAGAAACTGAAAAGGTTGCTCTTAGCGAAGTAAATGTTAAAACTGAGGTTCTTATAGAAGAGGATGAAATAGAAAATGACGTAATTTACTTTGAAGAGATTATTCATGACATAATTAAAGCATGCCACAGAGCAAAAGAGTTTAGCAGCTCAGTACAGTTGGAGACCAGGTCTAATAATGAAACACAGCCCTCAAACAAACGGTGTTTGTGAAGTTAAGGTTAACAAATCTGCAGTTCAATTACCGAGGCTTGGACTCAAAACATTTTCTGGGAGCATTCAGGAATGGCAAGGATGGGCAGACTGTTTTCAGTCAGCAGTTCATTCTAATCAAGTGTTACGTGCGGTGGAGAAGTTTAATTATTTGCAGTCCCTCTTAGAAGGGGAAGCAGCAAAGACAATAGCAGGATTAGCATTAACAGAGGCTAATTATAATGTGGCTTGGGATATATTAAAGAAACGGTTTGGTAAGCCAGAGATCTTAATTAAAAGCCACCTTCGTGAACTTTTAGCTATACCTCCTGTTAATAAATCACAAGAGTGTCAAAAAGTTACGATAGTTATATGATGAATTTGAAGTTAGAACTAGGTCCCTGGACAACTTGGGTGTAGGAATGGAAAGGTATGGTGTAATGTTGGTCACTATACTGGAGTCTAAATTTCCTAGCTCAATTTTGTTTGAATTAAGTAGGAGACACTGCACAGAACATGTGTACAGCCCCCTTCATCAGATGTTAAGCCTTTTAGGCACAGAATTAGCAAGACGAGAGGGAACTGAGTTTGCACAGTGGGATGTTAAACAAGGGGACAAAGACAGGCACAGCACCAAGGTTTCTACAAAAAGGAATAACCCAGGTATAGTGTCAGCTCTACACGCATCCTCTGAGAATCAAATAAAGGGAATCAAGGAATGCATATTTTGTGAAGGCAACCACAAGTCATATAAATGTGCAGTGGCTGAGGCTTTACCTGTTGAGGAGAGAAAGGACAGGGTAACTAAATCCACAGCATGTTTTAAATGTTTTTGAAAAGTCACAGAGCAAGATTTTGTAAGTTTAAAATTTTGTGCAAAAAATGCCATGGCCGGCATTAACCATTATTGTGTAAAAACACTCCTAATAGGCCTACCCCAGAAGTAGAGACATCAGTGGCACATGCCACTGCCCTGAAAGGGAGTGAAAGTACGTAAAGGGAGATTACTGCAAACAGCTGCATCATTATTAATTGGGAATGATGGAGAAACTACTGTAAGAGTGGTGTTTGATAGTGGTAGCCAGTGTAACTTTATTAACACCAGAATTTCCAGAAATTTGAAGTTTAAAGAACTTAAGAGGGAAAATTTAAGAATTTATGGGATTGGGGGTTCAGTTCAAACCCGAACCAAAGTTAAGAAGGTAGATGTTCTGGTTAAGGGGTTGTTACCACAAAGTCTCACTATCAAGGTCCAAGCTGTAGAGATTGAAGAGCTTTGTGCTCCAGTCACTACTTGTTTAGATATGGCATGTGTCTAAGAATTGCAAGCTAAAGGAATCAATTTGGGCAATAATAAGTTTGAAGGAACAGAAGATATTAGTCTTTTGATTGGAGCTGACTATTATTGGGACTTCATCACTGGTAACATTGTCCGCACATCTCAAGGGTCTGTAGCTGTTGAAAATAAGCTAGGCTGGATGCTGCATGGCAGCTATTGCAATGAAATGGAGGTTAAAGCTCTTTTTGTTAAGATTGAGGAGGACAGCCATGGTTTGGAAAGGCATTTGAAATCTTTTTGGGAACTTGAATCCATTGGCATAAAGGACAAACAGGTGAACTAGGCAAGTACAGTGAACAGTGATGTTTTAGAGCAATTTGAAAAAGGTATTGGGTTAAGAGATGGTTGGTTACTATGAAGTTGGCCTCCCTTGGAAGGATTCTTGCAAACCCAGTTCAAACCTTCAGCTAGCCAATAGGAGGTTGGAGACTTCATTGCACAGGCGAAGGAAAAATGAGTCGTTAAATGACTACGATGAGGCCATCCTAAGCTATGTAAAGGAGGGCCAGGGCCGTTTCTAGTCATTAGGAGGCCCTAAGCAGTATACCCATTTGAGGCCCCACCCTTCCATCCACCAACTCACGCCTTACTACATCACCTCAGCACACACATACCAAAAATGGCTATGTTAATAAAAAACAATTATGAAACAATTTTAATAAAACATTTATGTCCAAAACAACAAATATGTACTTTCAGAAGACAAGCAGAAAAAATACTCTTCATGAAATTTCTGAAAATTAGCTTATACATTATTTAGAATAAATGACAGAACTATGTATAAAAAAATAATGCAATTATCAACTACCAAACAATTACTAACTCTACGATACAATCGTGTAATAGCTAACAGTTATACAGAACAGTTTGTATCTTAAAAATTTTTGCCTCCTAAATTTTTTCTGGGCGAAATCATCAGAAACATCATCATATGAAATCTCCCTGCCAACGTCCTGGTTGATGCTTATAATGCCAAGACCACTGAGGCGATCCTGCCCCATTGATGATCTGAGGTAGTTCTTGATTAGCTTCATCTTAGAGAAGCTCCTCTCGGCTGACGCTACTGCCACAGGTAGAGTGCAGGCAATTCTTAGTGCAACCCAGAGATTGGGGTATAGTTCCTCCAGTTGCCTCTGCAAGTGCTTGTGCTTCAGTTCTGGCTATGGCATCTGTGGCATTGTTTCTGACTTCCAACAGGGCCTCTCTGATGTTGTGGCTCTGGTATCGCACAGCCTCAATGCTCTTAAGCCGGCTCTCCCACCTGGTTTCACTCCAAGACTTGAGTGTTATGTTCACGTGCTTTTTTTAGGATTGTCCATCTCTGTGTAGCTGCTGCAAAAAGGTTGTACAATTTTTGTACGTTGCCAAAGAAGCTGATGGCATCTGTGGAAGCTTTAGCTGCATCAGCCACTACAAGATTCAGAGTGTGAGCCCCCACATGGAACATAGAGTGCACGACAGTTCTTCTCTAATAATCTTGCCTGAACACCTTTGTTCTTGCCCTTCATGTTCGCTCCGTTGTCATATGACTGTCCTCTGCAGTCATCAAACTGAATATTCAGTTCATCTAGTCTCTTCAGAATCAGAACTGATAAACCCAGGCCTGTACTTTCTGAAGCCTCAAGAAAGCCCAAGAAGTATTCTTTTATTTCTGGTACTTCACCCATTTTAACAGTTGTGATAATAATCGACATTTGTTCTTGGTGGCTTATGTCTGGAGTGCAGTCTAAAATGAGTGAGTAATATTTAGCTTGTTTTATTTCTGCAACAATGGCATCCAAGATCTTCCCACTAATGGACCCAATGAGCTCATTTTGAATGATGTTTCCTTGGTAACTTGAATGACTATATTGGCCACTTTCGATTCTGCTGATGTGTTGTTTCATCACTCGATCAAATTTGGCAAGCAGCTCAACCTCCTTCAAGAAGTTGCCATTGTTTCGATTGTACAATGTAGAGGAAGACCCCCTGAAAACAAAGTTTCTCTCTGCCAGTGATTGAATTATACTTACAAGACGTGTGAGAACATCTCGCCAGCGTCTTCACTCTACCTCCATTAATGACATTTCAGTTTGGTCAATGATCCTCCCAGTTTTTAGCCGCAGTTCCAGATCCTTCCATGTTGCCATACTTGACCGGACAGCTCATACCAGGACAACACATACCCGGACAACTCAGACCCGGACAACTCATACCTAGGACAACTCATACCTAGGACAACTCATACTCTCTTCAACAATTACCACCCCAATGTTGATCTTTTCATCTATATCCACCCCGAAAGTTTAAACTCTACAAATTAACCAAAATAAGATAAGAAAACAATAACAACAAATTTATTATTTATTGCAAACATATAATAAATAGAGAACCATTATTTACATAGGATAAAATTTGAATGCCCGGTTAGGTCAACTGTACGCCCTTGACGATTGGTTAGGTTTAGTCGTGATATTTTCGTTAGTTTTAACGAAAATATCACGACTAAACCTACCAATCGTCAAAGGCGTACAGTTAACCTAACTGGGCATTCAATGAACCCAACCGGGTATTCAGTTGACCTAACCGGGCATTCAATGAACCTAACTGGGCATATATATATATATATATATATATATATATATATATAGTGATGTAGCGGATGTCATTTTTTTCACATCCGCGGATGCGGATGCGGATGTCTACATTTTCGTTATTTTTTAGGATATATTCGAGATTTGTTGTGTTTAACGTATATAATAAGTTATTTTATAGAGAGAGCTGTAGCTATAATGTAGTATAATTGATTAATTGTACAATAATTGCTGTACTTTTCTCTGAACATATAAAATAATATCAAGCATCTAACTAATATAGAAATCAATTAGTGAATTCGTCTGCAAATAAATTCGTTATATTTTGTTGAGTTTCAGCCACAATTAGAAACCATAATTGTGTTACCAGGATGCGGGACGTGAACCCAACTCAAATGCATCCCACCGACCTCTTTCCCCAACCTCCTCCTCCTCCTCCACCCTTATAGAAAGAGATCTTTAATTAGCTTGATAACTATTTATATTAAGTTCAAAGTTTTATTAGGCATATTTATAAATGAGTAATTAAAATAAAGTAAACTAAGATGTTCATCGTTTAATGTTCAAACTTAATTATAGGAAGGTTATGCTTAAGGAACATTAATTTTTCTGCCTTTTCTGCTGCCAGTCTGTTTCTCTTTTCATCATATATTAATCCAGCACTGCTAAATAATCTCTCGCTTGGTACGTTTGTTGGAGGACAGGCTAAATGTTTCCTCGCAAGTTTACTCAAGTATGGATAGATATTCTGCGTATTTTTCCACCAACTAATAGGATTGTCACATGCAGTCAGGCGTTTTTCTTGGTGATAGCTCTCGATCATTTTTACTACATCTTTTGACATCGCGTAGGTCTCGTCATTGCTGCTTGACTCAAGAAACTGAGAGACAGATTCTGTGATAGATTTGCTTGTTGAAGGTGTTGGTTCTGTCACTGAAACTTTTATTCTTTTGGTGGGTGGCGAAGCGACAGATTCAAGAGATTGAAGCTCTTCAACTGCTTTGCCAAGTGATGATTTAACTCGTTCTAATGTACTAGGTGAAAATAACTTAGCTTTGTAACGTGGATCTAAGTAGGTTGCAAGAGAGTAACTTCATACAAGAACAGCCTCTCGTCTTGTCGCTTGCATCACTTTTGCGCACAATGAACTAGTTCTATTAATATAGTAGAATTTGATAATTTCCGCTTATTAATGACGTTTTATCTCAACGGTCCACATCCGCACGACATCCGCAGTCCAAAGTGCGGATGCGGGTGCGGATGCGGATGCGAGAAAATGTGCGGATGTTCCGCGGATGCGGATGCGGATGCGGATGTGACCTACATCACTAATATATATATATATATATATATATATATATATATATATATATATATATATGTATGGTGCTAGGACCGTTCGCTACTGGACAATTCGCTACCGGACATTTCGCTACCGGACATTTCGCTACTGGACGTTTCGCTACTAGGACATTTCGCTACCGGACATTTCGCTACCGGCATCTAACTTCGCTGTCGTTAAAGAATTTTCTCCTATAAGAGAACATGCCCAGTCCCGCAATCTTGCCCTTTTGGATAAACATTTTAAAATTTTAGCCTCATCATCTGATGACACTTCTCTTAGAATTTTTAGAATTTTAGAATCTCTTGTGTTCTTTTAATTGTTTATACTGTAATGTTACCTAACCTAACCTAAACGCAACTCGGAAGAAGAAAAAGTATAGGGACTGTGAGCAGAGGATCCATAATTTACTGAGAAGATACGATTCTGGAAATAAACTGGAATTCCTTCGCGCTATTGCGCATAATCTTAAATATTTTTAGATATTTTATTGTATCAAATGTTTTATGCATTCTTTCATTCTTTTTAAAAAATAAAATTCTTTTAATAATTCATGTAATCATGCGCAATAATTTATGTAATTCATGTAATCATTTAATAATCCTTGTGTTCATTTAATAATTCTCGTAATTTTTTAATAAATTTTATTACCTTTTTAATTTTACTTACTGGTAAATTTATATATGGTAGCGAAATGTCCGGGCACCATATATATATATATATATATATAACTTGCATGAATTTTAAATGTTTAAATTTAATTTTTAATTTTACAAAATAAATGTTTTCATTTCAAAATGTTTTCATTAATAACTTGCATGAATTCTAAATGTTCAAATTTAATTTTTAATTTTACAAAATAAATGTTTTCATTAATTTTAAAAATAAATGTTTTCATTAATTTTAAAAATAAATGTTTTCATTAATTTTAAAAATAAATGTTTTCATTTCAAAATGTTTTCATTAATAACTTGCATGAATTCTAAATGTTTAAATTTAATTTTTAATTTTACAAAATAAATGTTTTCATTAATTTTTCATATTTTTTTTCTGGTCCTAGGTATGAGTTGTCCTAGGTATGAGTTGTCCTAGGTATGAGTTGTCCTAGGTATGAGTTGTCCAGGTATGAGTTGTCTGGGTATAAGTTGTCCTGGTATGAGCTGTCCTGGTATGAACTGTCCTAGAACCGTTGCCATGTTATCTGCATGTTCTGAACTATTTTCATGGCCTTTCAGAAGCGAACCAACGTTTATCCAGTCTGAAAGTCCATCCGTAATTAGTTTGTACGACTTCCTTGAAAACAACTTGCAGCAGAAGCAATAAAGAGCATAATTCCTTCTAGAGTACATCAGCCAGCTTCGCGTTATTTTTTCCCCATTAATTAATGTTCTGTACTGAGTGGACCTAGTTTTAGCCGTTTAAGGTGATAATGATTTAATTGTATGCTAGTGATTAATTGATGTAATGACTGATTGCTTATTAATGAAAGGCTGGGTTAATAATTTATGATGTCATACAGTATCACCGATTGGAATAAGTGGTTATTTGATTAGGCCCACCATACTATTGGAAGTGACCGAAATGGCAGCGAGGGTCACCAGCTTGGAAGACTGTACAAGTGTACATGTAATGGTGATGAACGCTTCTACCGTCCTCTCTTTTAGGGAATGTGAAATCTGGACTGATTTGAAATGGTCCTCGAGACACCAGATCTGTCTTCAAGGCATCTGACAGGACAACTGGCCAGTCATACGGATCAAGCGGTGGAGCAGATCTTGGTTCTTGTTGCTCAGTAGAAATGCCTGTGTGTGGTGTTTGAAGCTGAACAGAAGATGGGCCACTTGTTGGTTCATCAGGCTCTGCTTCTACTGGTGTTTGAGGTTGCATAGAGGATGGTCCTGCTGTTGGCTCATGATGCTCATCAGGCTTTGCTGAGGATGGCTTTTCCAAATATTTCAGTAGTGCTCCTGAGAAGAACATAACTACATATTCTGTTAATTTTTGCTAAAATACTCTTTCTTATCTCGTTTGATAATTGATCTGTGTGAACAGATTCCTGAGCACGATTCCTGAGCACTTGCCTAGCTTGATGGTCTACCTAACCTAGTTGCCTGAACTGTAATCATAAGAATATACAAGTGGCACATCTCACCTGTGCTACTGGAAAGCTTCTCCTCCTCTATTTATTTCTTTTTCCGTTTTTCAGCTCCTGATGGATAATGTCGTTTCATTTTCCAAGATGCACGAAGTCACATCTAGTTAACCACAACTAATCTGCTAAATAATAATAATCATGATAATAATGATAATAATACTACTAATAATAATACTAATAATAATAATTGTTATAATTGTAACGTTAATCAAATACATTCAAATAAATAATCAGACCATTTAGGTTTTAACCAACAAAATTCACATTATCTGAAAAAGATGAGAAAAGAATTAATAAACTTGAAAACATAACGAAAATAATCCTAGGTTTTAAAGTGTTACAAAATCTTTTAATAATTAGTAAATTAGTGAAATAATGTTTTACAATACTAGAAAAATTAAGCATTTCGGAAAGTATAAGCATATAGTAAGAATAAAGTTAAATAATAGAGAAATAAGATCTCACAATAGTTACTATTTACACATAACGACCAAAACGTTTCGTTTGTCTCCGTTTTATCACATTTGTCTCATACAAAAACTTAATTAATACGAAAATAATAATAATAATAATAATAATAATAATAACTTCAGCTATACTCCTATTCTTGCCCACTGAGCTATGACCTGGGAGCCTGTCTAGGGGCCCCTAGTAGCAACTGGGCCCTAAGCGGCCGCTTAGTCTGCTTATGCCAGGAAACGGCCCTGAGGAGGGCTATGCTGAAAGGGTGCAAGATGAGCTGGTGAGCCAGGAGGCACATTATTTGCCACACCAAGCAGTGGTACGGTGAGACAAAACTACCACCAAATTGAGGGTAGTTTTTGATGACTCAGCCAAAGACAAAGGTGGTTTGTCCTTGAATGACTGTTTGGATGCTGGGCCAAATTTAAATGCAGATTTATTTTCTTTGTTACTGCGATTCAGGTTTAATAGAGTAGCATTGACTGCAGATGTGAAGCAAGCATTTTTGAGGATAAAGTTAAAACCAGAGGACAGAGATGCAGTAAGGTATCTGTGGGTGGATACGAAAAACTTGTTGGAAAATGAATCCAAGGTTCAAGTGTATAGAATGAAGGCAGTGTTGTTTGGCCTCAGCTCTAGTCCATTTCTGTTGGCAGCTACTATGCAGTACCATTTTAAGAAATATTCTGAAGTTTATCCTAATACTATTGAACACATAAGGCACAATTTTTTACATTGATGATTTGCTGTGTTCAGTGGATAATACAGAAATGGCTAAACAGATATTTATGGAGGCTAGAGCTATAGTGAGGGAGGCTGGCATGGAGCTTAGAAAATGGCAGACCAATCATTCTCAGTTACAACAGTTTATGAGTCAGTCCTGTGTAGGACCTGGTGCAGCAGAAAGTATTGAGGATTCTGGTATTAAGAAGTTGTGGGCAATAGATACAAAGGTGCTAAGCATTGTTTGGCAGCAAGGAGAGGATTTGTTTACCTTCAATAGAAAATCTTTAGTAGAGCTGGCTGAGAATGAGACAAGGTGGATGTGATAACGTGGGGGTGTTGTTAGACCCCGTTAGGTATTATGTTATTAAATAGACAATATACTTGCAGGTGCTTTGATTTAGATCTTCTTTAGGGCCTAACATCGCTGCCAGCGTCCCACAAACAACCTAATAATAGTCCTACTTTACTAATTTAGAAGCTACAGACATTACCCCTAACTGATATAATAATTAGAGAACTTCCTGCTTTAGTTTAGCACTTTAAAAAGATTACCAAATTAAACTTAGCACCAACGATTTAGTTAGATACAAAAATCCACGCTGTTTGTTCAGCCCAATAAACGAACAGACCATGTTCCGCTGTTTATCCTGTTGTGTTGCCATTCAGCTTTCTTTTAGTGACTTTTAGACCATATACATATATATATATACACGTCACCTCACTCCTCCCCTACAAGTGGAGTCTGTCAGGGGGATAAGAGACCCTAGATGACCTGCGGAGCGAGGTTAATGTAGTAGGAATAGGTACAACCTGCATAGGCGGGCGAATTGAACTACTTCCAGAGGATCGGTTCTCTCTTCCGGAAGACTCTGGTCATCCTGCAATTCACGTTCCCATATCTGGTCCTGATGGCGTTTAATAGAACGACCATCTTCTAGTTGGCACTTGAAGGAAACAGGGCCCGTTCTCTCCTGCACCGTTGCAGAAACCCATTTTGGTCCAGCCCCATAGTTGCGAATAATAACTGGATCATTAGGTTGCGCTTCTATAACTCTCCGTTTTTTAGTGTCGTGGTACAACTTTTGTTTTTCCTGATGGCGTAAAACTCGTTGCTGTAACGTTTCGTTTAGATGTAACAGATCGAAAACTGAACGAATTCCCCGGCCAATCATAAGTTTAGAAGGACACCCCCGTCGTTGTGTGAGGTGTTAGTCGATATTTAAACAAAAATTTATCTACCACCACTTGCATTTCCTCCCCATGAGAATGATACAAGGCCGACTTGAAAGTACGGACCATGTTTTCCGCGAGACCGTTAGTAGACGGGTGAAAAACACTAGACCGGACATGTCTAATGCCATTTAGGTAGACAAAAGAACGAAATTCCTCTTGTAAAACAAGTACCATTGTCGGAAACCAGAACTACGGGTAAACCCCATCGAGCGAAACACGAACGGAGTAAGCGAATAGTAACACCCGAAGTCGTGGAAATGGTTAGAAAAATTTCCACCCACTTAGAGTAGGCGAGGCGTCCACAATGACTAGGAAATAGGTATTATTTATAGGACCTGCATAGTCAACATGGATCCTATGCCAAGGCATAGTAGGCCATTCCCACGGATGAAGTGGACTTTTCCTTGGGAGATCTCTCTTCTCTTGGAAGTTTTGACAGGAACGAACCAATGATTCGAGTTCTCCATCTAAACCGGGCCACCAGAAATAAGCTCTCGCCAGCTCTTTCATTTTTGTTGCACCCATGTGTTCAGCGTGAAGTTCTTTCACTAAATTCGACCTGCCTTCATTCGGAATTATCACTCTGTGGTCCCATCGTAATAACTTATTTACGGGTTCAAGGAAAGTCGACGCATAAAGCAAAAATTTTCTATAAAAGTTTAGGAGACCTAAATAAGCTTGTAACTGTGTGATGTTTTGTGGAGGTGGTGCATTTTTTATTGCTTCTAGTTTATCCACCGTTGGATGAATGCCTGAGGCATCTATGCGGAACCCTAAATATGAAACCTCATTAGTGACCCAAGAATACTTTTCTTTCTTTAGCTTAAGTCCGACATCCCGGGTCTTTTTAGAACTGTGGTTAATCTAGTTAGGTGTTCTTTTTTAGACGAACCTGAAATGAGGACATCATCTAGAAAACAAAGTACCCCCGGAATGTGACCTAGAACTTGGTCCATTGTCCTCTGAAAAATACCCGGAGCCGATGCTATTTCATAGCATAGCCTATTGTACTTATATAGGCCTCGGTGCGTATTTATGATAGTTAGCTCTTTAGAATTTTCATCTAAACTTAGTTGAGCATAGGCTTGGGACATATCTAGTTTTGTGAAATCTTTACCCCCAGCAAGAGAGCTAAATAATTCATCAGGCTTGGGTATACGGTAGCAATCTAGAAGAACTGCTATATTTACTGTTAAACGATAATCTCCACATAACCGCACTGACTTGTCAGGTTTTAGTACTGGAACTACTGGGGCAGCCCACTTAGCGTGTGTGACTGGTTCGATAATTTTATCTTTAAGCAGCCTGTCAATTTCTAAATCTACCTTCTCCCGCAGTGCATGTGCAATTTTGGAGTTACTGTACATTAGAATCTACCTCTATACAGACCTGATGGCCTTTTAGTTTGCCTACTTCGGGCCCAAAAAGAGAAGAAAACTCCAATAACAATGAATCTATGTCAGACGGATATGCGAGTGTATGCACATCTACATAACCATTTGGCAAAATTTTGTCAATCGGCATTTTCAAAGCATCAATCCAATCACGGCCTAGTAGAGTAGGTCTTGCTCATCCACCACTAAAAGAGTTAAGGGATGAGACAAAGTTTTCTTGTTGAGTGTAACTGTGATGGATGCTTCTCCACAAATAGGTATTTGTATGTCCCCATATTTTTTTAGTATTGTTTTAGATGCATGTAGTTTAGGTGTATTTTTGAAAGTTTTGTCAAAAACTGTTTTAGACATGACGGTTCGGGCAGCACCTGTATCTAGTTCTAGAAGAACTGTAATTCCATTTAGGCCTACCTCTACAATATATGGACCTGTATTACCACCACTTTGCTGCTCATGAAATAGGTACTCCACTCCAATGTTCGAAGTATTTCCATTTAGTCCAGGCAATTTGTAGTTAGACCTGGGCAAAATTGCTTCAGAAGCTTTCTAAACTGTTTCCAGCTCAGGAACCATTGCCGAATAACATATCCAAAATCCGACAAAATTGGACCCCGGGAACACCCCCAAAAATGAAATTCAAAATGGCGGACTGGATGTTTCCTACGAAAAAAAAAATATATATAATTTACACTTTTATTTATAGATACATTTGATGCTTTTTCTTTCAGTTGTAATGTTTTAAATAATTCAACAATATACAACACAACCAGTTATTACGCAAATATAATGTTATATAGCTTTTTACAGATTTTTATAATCAATAATACAACAATTATTTTTTTCCCAGTTTCAAGTTATGTTTATTACAGAAGAAGTGATACCTGGTCACAAACATACAGAAATTAATCCTCTTCATCACTATCATCGGATAGATTACCGGTACTTGGGTTGTTATCGCAACCACTGATTTGGCACTCGCCACAAGCGGCTGAACAGGGCATTCCATTACGCTTGCATCCACATCTTGAAGTAGCACATTTCGTCTTGCAGGAGCAGCGGATCATGTTGAGTAGATAATTTGGAGCTGGTGGCTTGTCGCAGGCTGTAGGGTAGTAGGAATTATTCTTTACATACCAACCCCACTGTTCTGCATCGATCTTCTCTTCTGTAGACTTCCAGATTAGTATTTGAAAGTATGTGCGAAAGCTGTGGTACTTTGTGGACGCATCGGTAGGTGGCAAACGTTCGGGTGTAACAAAAGATTTAGCTGTAGCTACCTTTTCAACTAACATTCGATGACGTAGTGCGTTAGTGGATTCAAGTGTTTTGCAGCCATACAACAGAAGCATTGCCTTTCTTCCAGCGGCTTCAATGTCAGAGTGTTGGCAACAATCAGAACAGAATGTATTTGCAACTGAACGGAGTTCAGCCACCTTCATCAGTGTGTCGAATGCTTTGGCTTTACCGATCGAAAAAATTCTGGATGTGCTATCACAGCCCGTGAAAGCATGCACAAACAGGAGATACTTGCAGATGCCATTGCCTAACAATGATTGAATGCTGAGAATATCATACACAGGATTAGGAGATGGTCCCAGTCTTATATCGCTGCGATAGTACAACTTGAAACCACTGTCCTTGGCATGGTACAGAAGGAGAATCAGCAAGTCGGTGTCTTCCCCTATTACTGTTGTAGTTGCATTTTCTGATGAGGAAACTGCTGCACGAACGATGTCCACATCAGCATCCCCATCTGCGTTGTGAACAGTACACCCGTGTTTCTTCAACATCTCACCTACGAGGGAAATAAATGCTTGCTTGTTGTTTTCATTAGCCAAGAAGTGTTCCTTCTGGCCAACAAACTTCATGCTTGGACTGAGATTCACATTTCTGCTTGTCTTGGTGCTGCGTCTTCTGTGGGTCATGTCCTTGATCGTAGGAGAGCTGCTGTAGCCATCAAAAACAATGATTGCTTTTCCATATGTTTTCAGAGTGAAATCGGCATATGAGTTGGCGATGCTGTCATATGTTTCATCTTGACGCCAGGAAACACGATGTAGTAGAGATCCACCATCCAATACGTACTGGTCTGTGCACTGAATTTCTTGAACTTCTTCCATGCGTAAAGTGTCAGTGTATTTGATTATTGCATGAGCTAGCTGAGACTTATCGGGTTTCCTCAAGATACTTCGTGATTCGAACAATGCAGGAGGATATGCACACAGTTCGTAACACATGACATCTTCAAGATTCATGTCTCCGCCAGTGGCAACAGTCATCATTCTCTGAAACAGTAGTGCAGGATCTACTTCTATATCTGAAGCATCAGTGATCACAACGGCAGAAGCAGATCCTAGTGTTTTCACTTTGTCAGAATATGTAAAGGCTTGTTTCCCAATCATTTTTACGACAATGTTCGTACCGATTGAATGCAATTGATGAACGTTAACTCCAGGATCAGCAGTTAGCCCTGTTACAATGTTGCAGAGACCCGAGGTAGAATGGAATGGGGATAAGGATTCCAGACGTTCAAGTACTTTCTTCATGTCATTACTGTCCCTGATTTGTCTACTTCCCCTCATTTCCTTGTGCTGTTCACTACTTTCCAACAAAACTCTGGTGTATTCCTGCATTGCTAAGTTATAAGTGGAACACAGAGGCATAGAAAAGAGCCACGTTGTCCTTTGGATGTCTGTAAATCCACTTCCGCGTGTCAGTCCGCCTCTGCTTTTCAGGGAACGCATTAGTACTTGTTCTATCACCAGGTCTGTGCCGAGTCCGGCCCATAATCTGTCGCTTCTTCTTACCACAAACTTACCTTCCTGGAACATTTTGTTAACGGCTGGATTTTCAGAAGGCAAACTTAACATTTTCTGCAGGTACAGGTATATCGATTTCAGGTAATTGTGATGTCCGGCTGCTGCAATTATGGGGATGGTCTCCAGCATAGCTTGCAAGTGCAAATCCCACGAGCCGGTTCTGTCTGCTGTTATCAAGGAACGTGCAATGTTGATCATTCGCTGATATTCCAACCAGAGTTGACTTGTTTGCGAAGTAGATTGTAGGTCAGTTTTCTTCGCATCCAAAGTGGTAGCAATCTGAGACAATGCATTCGAAGATTCCACATCCTCAACTGATTGTTTGGCGGTCATAACATCGTCGAGCAGGTCACAAGCTTCCTTATGGAGGTCATGAGGAGTTCCATCTTCATTACGAGGGAAAACGTCTGCGACTAGTAAGGTACTAAGAGCTGCATCTACTATCATATGACCACGTATCGCTCTTGAAACAGCTTTTCCAGACATCATGTGTTGCACGGCATTTGGTCCGTATATTTCTTGAAGTACTTCAGACAATCCTGAACCATTCATAAGAGTACCGACTGCTCCCAAAAGATTCATCAGAGTGTGAAATGATCCCAGCATTAAAACAATGTCCTGCAGGTCTCTCTGTTCATTGATGATTTGGGAAGCTTTCCAGAACAAAGGCTGATCAAAGGTAATAATGCATGGGACTTTTTGATCGCGTGCTATCTTGCTCAAATATAGTAATGTCGAAAATATGCAGGTCATGTCAGTTGGCGACATATCTATGATGGGAAGGAACGTGATCGACGCCACACCTGGATGTGAGACACTTGATCCACCGTGAATTGCCTGCATTGTTCCGGACCAACTTGGACCTGATCTTTCTGCTGAAGATATCTGCCAGAGAAGACTAAGTCGACTTATGGTGGCAGTGGGTACTGGAAGTTCGCGGAATGAGATGTCCCTCAACATGCTTCTCGCGTGTCTATATTCCCTAATGTCAACGGTTGCAATCTTCTTAATGTCATTGTCACCAACATTACGCCTGTGAATAGAAGGGTGGATCTTGATCTTCGGAGTTATTGCGGCAATCATACCCATTCCATGAAAGGTATTCTTCCCATCCAAAGTGCAGACATCATGATCGACGTTATCTGCTGCTAGAAGGACTGCAGTGTTTTCATCAACAGTAAAAGAGCCAGACCCACTTGCCAGCGCCGCGTTTCTTTCGAATCTTGTTACTTCTGCATACGACGAACAGTAACCCAGCTGATGGAGAACGTCAATAAGGTACCTTGACCTAAAGTTGTGGTGTAGCTGAACCGACAAACCGATCTGTAGTGGACATAGTAATCCTCTAGGACGGGTTGCTTGCATAATGCTCTGCCCAATTGCACCTATTTTTCTTGAAGCATCCTGTCCCGCAAATGCTTTTGATAATAGCAATTTCAGACTGTTGGGAATGTAATCAAGAGCACTTTCTGCAGTGATGTCATTTGGAGATGGATACACATCTTTTCTAGGCGAGTCGACAGACTTGATATCACTTCTGATTATTTTTGCAGCAGCTTCTACTAGGTAAATCTTCTGTAGCTCTATATCTATATCACATTCTTTCGACTTTTTGTGATAATCTATAAGAATTTCATTAGCTGTCTCTCGTAGTGTTACTACATCTGCCTTCCCACTTTCACCTGATATTATGATCTTGTCTCCGTAACGTTCTAAAAGCTTTCTCTTCATGTGCCTGCGTTCGTAGACAGAGCTCTGACTTCCTTGAAGATATTCCTCCATTTTGGAAATTAGGTCTCCAATCAACAGTTGTTCATCATCATTCTCTTCCAGGTAAGCACAGGTCTGAAGGAATGCTTGGTGTTGCTCTTCATTAGTTGGTCTCCCTTTCTTCGAATCATGATCGTCGGAGGAGTATGCGCGAGGAATGTTTTTTCCACTTCGAAAATTTACGCTGCAGGTGTGATGGTAGACACAATCTGCAGCAGGAAGATCACGAAGATAATACTCCAGACGGCCTTTTACATTAAACGACCATTCATCGCAGCGGCTTTCACAGCACCTTTTTATGGTTTCGGAGAACTCTGTAGTTCTTATTTTGACATGCTCTGATTTTGGTTTGTGTTTGGAAAAAAAGTCCACAAAGGTATCACAAAACAAACAGTGAGTAGCACTGGAAAATGCGTATTCATGAAAACGAGCACTTTTCCTTGGTATTGCCTCGGCTGCGGTCTGTCGCTTCTTTATTTCAATGGTCTTTTTATCCGTAAACCTTTTCCTACATACAACGTGAACACTTATTCCAGCTGTTGCAACAACATCGCTTCCACGGCTGCGGCTGGATGCATTTATACCATCTGCTCCTTTTTGCGAGATGTGAACCACTTCCTGTCCGCTGTCCAATTTCTCCTTACAAATCACGCACAATTCTTCAGGGGTCTGCATTCTTGAAGGCGGACGCACACCGAGTCAGTCTGAAACAGAAAACACAAATTAATAAACTGTGTTGCAGTATTTAAAAGGAGTACATAATAACAGTTTTAAAGAAAATGACAAGCACAAATACGCAGATTTGATAGTGGGTAGTAGGAATTAAAGAGTTGTATATAATATAAGTTTATAAAGATGTAGCAATGTCCATTCTCACATACACTCCATACAGTATATTTTATTTACATTACGTGACGTCATAGTTTAATACTAGCCGCCTAATACAATTTTTAGTGTCATATAGGTTAATTTAGAAACGAAAATGTGTTTTAAAACATTTTACTGATCAAGAAAAACGTCATAACTCTCTCTACAAAGCGAAATTAAAATTTATTGTATTTCGTAGGAAACTGCCAGTCCGCCATTTTGAATTTCATTTTTGGGGGTGTTCCCGGGGTCCAATTTTGTCGGATTTTGGATATGTTATTCTGCAATGGTTCCTGAGCTGGAAACAGTTTAGAAAGCTTCTGAAGCAATTTTTCCCAGGTTGAAGCTATTTTTGCTCTATATTGCCTGGACTAATTTGAAGGATTAACACTAGAAATATTATAATTAGAATTTTCACCCTTTGTTTTCTTTGAAAAACAAACTTTAGCTATGTGGCGTATTTTACTGCAGTTTCGGCAAACTGCTTCTTTAAAATGACAGTCCTTCTTCCAATGGTGTTTTCCACACCCAGTACACGGCTTGGAAGGATTTTCCTTCTGTTTAGCGTTCGAATTAGTAGGTTTAGTCGTATTTGCTGCATACCTTTTACTTGTTTGTCTAGTAGGCTCATTAGGTCTGCCAGGCCTAGAAGATTTAAAGCTATTTACGTGCTGGGCTTTACTACTGTGATTGCCAAAAGCTCTAACATCTTTAGCAGCTGCTTCCCTACCCGCAGCTATTTCTACAGCCTGACTAAAAGTTAGGTCCTTTATAACTAATAGGACTCTCTGGGTAGACTCCTCTTTGAGACCCATTACAAACCTATCTCTTAGCATTTCGTCTAATTTGTCCCCAAATTTACAAATACGGTTATGGGCTTTTATACCTGCAACAAACTCTGCAATGCTTTCATTCACAATCTGATGCCTCGAATAAAATTTGAAACGAACATAGATGAGAACTACTCGGGGTTTGTAGTGATTGGTTAGGGTCTGTACCAATTCACTATACTATAGGTGCAATTTTCCGGTGCTTTAGGAGCAACTAGGGCCATAACTAAGCCAAGCGTTTTAGGGCCTATTATAGTTAAGAAGGTAGGTAGTTTCTTAGCATCAGGAATGGAATTTGCCTCGAAAAACAACCTCACCCTAGTGGCATAAGTTTCGAAGTCCTCCCCAGAGTCTTGTAGCGGTTTATATGGCCAATCACCGACATGCTAGAACAAAACCGATTTAGGCCAAATAACGTGAAGTAGGTTAGATAGGGTTTAAATTTGATCTAGTTACTCCCCAGTTAGGGCTGAATAGTAAATTGTATTAGAGTTGGGTTGAGTAGGAATTAGTATTAGAGTTAGGCCGACGGGACCTAAGCTATAGTACGGTAGCTTACCCACACAAACCAACCAAATTGAACGACCCACCTAGGCTAGGCTACGTCCAATTTCCCAAACAACCAAATTGAATTCAATAAGGCAAATTGAATCCCATAAGCCAAATTGAATCCCATCCTCGTCGCCAAATGTAATAACTTGGGGTTAGTGACCCCGCTAAGTTACTAGGTTTCTAAACAACAACAAAGGCACTTACCGGTGCTTTGAGTTAGGTTTTCTTTAGGGCCTACCATAGATTTCCAGCGTCCCACAAAGCAGCCTACCTAAACTCTCTAACTTTACTAATTTAGAAGCTATAGACATTGCCCCTAACTTATGTACTAGTTAGATAACTTCTTGCTTTCATTATAACACTTTAGAAACATCACTGTTATTTTTTTTTATTGGGTTCAGAATCCCAGCTGAGCCGTGAACGGCCAAGCTCTGAAGGGCCAGTTTAACGTACAGCCCAAGTTAAGCTAGATTAAAAACTTACGGACTTGAGGTCCTATCTCAGGGTTGCTGACTCGATGTGGGCCTACCTTAGGCCTCAGTTGCATAAAATTAAGATAAAAAACAAAAGGGGCACTATTTATGGTCTTCTTTCTAAACCTTACAACAACAACACAACCTGCACTATTGCACGATGCAACAATCTTGTATATAAACAACCAAACTGAATTGCAAGAGAGCTCTCTATAAGACCACACCCTGTAAGTGCCGCATTCAACAAACGAGTAGGAAGGACGCGCAGCGCCCCAAAACACTGATGCCGCAAGAGTGCCCAAACAATGATGCCAAAAGAGCCCAAAAATGCTAGCTCTAAATTAACTGAATTTTTCACTAACCTTACAAATATGAGATGGATATATATACACCTTAACTTAATATATACAAGCAATGCTACATCAATCAGCTTAGTCATCATATCGCCTTGGGACAACAATGGTTCTTCCTCTTCTAGATTTTCTAACAATCACCAAATTAAACTTAGCATCGACAATTTAATCAGATATGAATAATCATGCTGTTAGTCCAGCCCAAACAAACGAACAGGCCGCGTTCCCTGTTTATCCTTTTGTGTCGCCATTCAGCTTTCTTTTAGTGACTTTTAAACTATATACCAGTGGCGGCTCGTGACTTTCAGTTATCGGGGTGTTGCCTCAGAAATTGCGAACAATTGTGTCGATTATATATATATATATATATATATATATATATATATATATATATATATATATATATATGAGAGAGAGAGAAAGTCGAATAGATAAATAGATAACTACTCACTACTCAGTCATAAAAATAAGTAAAATAGTATCATAAAATCAATTATAGGGTACTTACGCTTAACGGGTAATTTCGAATTTGCCAAAAATTTTAGTTATAAACAAATTCCATTCTTCTTTTCTGGGCGAAAAGGTCTATTACTTTTTCATTGAAATTCTGTGTACTGTTGATCAAATTTTTCTCTATTGAAATCATTGCAAGAGCATTTAGTCTTTTCTGATTCATAGTGCTCCTTAAGAAGTCTTTATTCTTTTTAATGTTGAATGGCAGCGTTCGGCCTCGGATGTAGTCATGGGGATGGTCAAAAGAATTTTTATGAGCTTAGCTAGTTCTCCAAGAACATCTACTAGATTATTTTCAGTGATAAATTTCAGCAGATCAATTAACCTGTCGTAATTGTGCATATCAAGTCTACTGTAGACAGAGCTGGGCAATAAATACATTGAATGTATTTAAATACTAAATACTAAATACATGGTAGAAATGTATTTAAATACTAAATACTAAATACATTTTACGAATGTATTTAGATACTAAATACAAAATACATCAATTGTATTTAAATACATTTGTAAATACATTTTAAATTGTTATCTGCAGATATATCACTGTTTGATTCACCAGATTTGCTTGTTGAAGCCATGACACGCACACGATAAAGAAATCAACCGCTTTCGACTAAGAGTGGCACACAACTGATTGAACTGACACGTTGAAACATGAACCATGCTGTACTACACTGTCGACGCGTCGTACTGTGCTAGTACAGAACGTGTATTAAACCAGTAAAAGTATTTACATTTTTATATTTTGAGTATTTAAATACATTGTATTTAAATACTCATTAAAGTATTTAAATACTATATTTAAATACATGAAAAACAATGTATTTATAAATACAGTTCTAAATACACAAATGTATTTAAATACGTATTTAAATACAAATGTATTTAAATACTGCCCAGCTCTGACTGTAGAAAACTTGTAGTTCAGTAAGAAGCTTTTCTTTTTCAATCATGGGATATGCCTCAGTGGGTGGTCACCGTTACCTCTTCCATAGGCATTTTCATATTATAGCTATCGAAGTTTTCCTTGGTAAACAGCTTAGCAGCTACTAATTGTTTGGTAAATGAATACCTCTCAGCTATGTCAACACATACGCAGTCGCACACTTCCTTTGCTTCAATCATGAGTGTTTTTGAAGGATTTTCACAGTACTCCTAATTTCTTATTTTTAAAATGGCATTGTTGAAGTTTGCTATATATTCTTGTACTTTACATGAGTCAATAGCTCGAGATTGCATTTGATTGTAAATGACTTCTACGTGAGGCATTATCTGATGAAAAAGTTTCAACCAAAAGATGAAGTTTTCTTTATTCAAAACGTGCAAAATTCCTGTTGCTTCTGAAATGGTTTGATCTGCGTTTGCTGTCGACTGTATTTCTTCAAGGCATTTTTTTAAGGGTTCGAAATTTTCATAGACGCGGTTTACGGTGCGTATATGAAAATTCCATCTAGTAGGGGATGGACGAGGAATGCGGCTGGCCATATGTTTGCTTAAGATAGAGAGACGAAGTGGTGACCTGGAGAAAAATGTTGGTATAGCCAAGAGGTTAGAAAAGAATATTCTTGAATTTCGGGTAGTACTTGCTGCATTTTTCATAATCAGATTCAGTTGGAGGGCATAACAGTGAATGAAGTGTGCATTATTGTAAACTTCTTTAATTTTAGCCGGAACTCCCCCTTTTTTTTCCTTTCATGACATTTGCGCCATCAAATGTCTGAGCAATTAGTTTCTGCTTGTTTCCTTCGAGAAGAATATCTAGCTGATCTAGAATGCACTTAGATAGACCTTCTGCCGTTTGATTTTCCATAGTAAAGAAACCCCAGAAGCGCTCAGACTTCCTCATTCAGCTCGTATCTCAGAACAATAAACATTTGTGTGTGTTCAGAAACATCGTTGTGTCATCAGCCATGACCGCCACAAACGAAGCTTCTTTAATTTTTTTTTATTTGATTGCGGGATACCTGCAGCACACAGTCAAGAATATCATTCTGAATGGTTTTGGAAACGCCCTTGAAGACTGTGTTGCTTTCTAAATGTTTTTTCAAATCGGGATCTAATTTTGATGCGAAATTAATTCATCCCCTGAATACACCTGGATTTGCCGAATCATCTTTTTCATCATGTCCACGTAAAGAAATCTCAAAATTTCCGCAGAATTTAATGCAGTCTATTATTTTCGACAATATTTCACGATTTTTGGTAACTTTGTTATTATGTTCGATAATCGAGAGTTTGTAAGCCTCACTAAGTTTTTCTTTGATATTTACCGTTCCTAAAAGTGACAGGGAAATCACATTATCAATATGCTTCTTTGAACGCTCATGCTTTTCAGTTTTTTCTTTCATTTTGTTTTTATTTGTAAAACCACTTTTTGTCCACGTCAAGTCACCACCGAGTAGTAGACACGGGAAACAAAATAATGCATTTTTAACTTTACAACCACAAAGCCAACTTTTTCTTTGGTACCATTCTGAATTAAAACTACGAATATATTTCTTATTGTTACTTATTCCGGGCTGAGATATTTGAATTTCTGGTGTAGGGCGTCTGTGAAAAATGCTCTGTATGAATTGGTCCCCAATTAACCCACCCCTAATATCTCGTCTAACTATAGAGTAGATCAAGTCTAGCCTTGTAGGGGTCAGCCTAGAGATTCCGAAAATGGTCCAGAGCGGGCAGATAAATTGAGGTCCACAGTAGGATTCCTCACCAAATTAGGTTAGGGCAATCTACCTTCACCTTTGTTAAGCTATGAGTTGATGCTAGGTCTTAGACCACAATGTAGGCCTAATTTGTCTGACCCTGCTTAATTTACGGCGTTTACTTCTAACTGGGTTAAAAACACAATTAGTCACTTACTGCTAGTTATTAGGGAGTCCCTTTTCCCTTTTTGTTTAATTGTTGAAAGCGTACTTGCTGGTGGGGATCTTTTTTCCGTTGTTTGTTCTTCTCCCTTCTCTCGCTCCGTCCTTTCGCCCTGTTCCTCGTTTTCGTTCTCCCTTGTCCTCCTTTTCGCGGGGCTTTTTCCACCAGCGTCCTCTTGGTTTTTTTCAGTTGGTTGATCGGTAATGTATATCTATTACCGAGCACGCTCTTGTCACACAGTGTATAAATACTAGTGTGGAGAATAACTCTGGTGAGCAACCAATTGGTTTCATCCACCCAGTTATTGACATCAAAGGAATTTAATAATTGTTAGATTAACTACCTACCTACTCAGTGAACCATTTTCGTTACCTCCCAACTACCCACACATCAGTTTTCCATAGCGTCCTTCAGTTTTAATAGCTATTTTTTCTTGAAGAGATAACTGAAAAATTACGAGACTGAATTTTACTCACTGTCACCCGACTCACTTCTGGGGCTAGCGCAGCCATGATAATAGAATAGGCGCCTAGTTAAAATTTCAAAAACCAAAAGTCGCTTGCGAAAAAAATATTCTAAGAAATGAAAGCTATATATTGTAAATAATCCAATTATTATATAATTAACTTCAATCTCACGACAAAAAATAAATGATAACGAATCATTGATAAATGCAATTCGGAAATTAAATTTCGAATTAGCAAACGATACAGCAACACAACTACCACGTCAAACAAACAAATCGGCACTGCTCTGTCCACAGTGCTTTGGATCCTCTTAAACCCGCGATTCTGACTCGCTCTCCGTACGTCCGCCACCGAGGTTTCAAGCGTTTCGAACAAAATCTGGAACTGTTAAGTACGCAGTTCCACGGGAAGGCTGAAGCTACTTTCGTGATTCATTCGTTCGGCATTGAAATAGTTTAAGGAAAAAAGGATATAATCTGATTTAAAAACTCAAAGTTCATTGAAAAAAAACAATCAGAGAGGCTATTTTAAATATTTAAATATAAAGATCATAAGATCATGGGGGTGCTGCAGTTCCACAGTGCCTACCTGCGAGCCGCTCCTGCTATATACATATATACAGTGGTGGGCACAGCTAACCGAAAAGTTAGCTTCGATAACCGCTGAACCGCTAACTCAAAACTTAACTTCGATAACGCTAAACCGATAAACCGCTAAAAATTTAGCGGAAGCTAACGATTACCGCTAACCGCTAACTTTTATTATATGAATTTAGCTTCGGTTTGGTTTTTTGGCTCTAAAACCCATAAAGAGAGCTGAAATTTTAATATGTTGCAGCTTAGACATAGAGCTTTCCAAAAAGGTATAGCATGCCAAGATCAGATGATGATCAAGGCGTACATAAATAATTAAATGAAACTGGGGTTCAGCGTCTTGATCAAGCTGACAAAGGTGGGGGACTCCACTACATGCAGCGGTAGCATGTTGCAGACGAACAGGTCCACAATCCTTGTGTCCACCACAGACTGACGGACGCCAGTGCCAGCAGCTGATTGGCCAAACGCCTCACCAATGGTGGGCTGGCGTATTTTCTTTGCAGGTGGCTGCGACGACTGGCTGCTACTCCTGCTACTGGCACTGCTACCAGAAGATTGCCTGTGTTTCCCACGGGAAGAGCCGGCCTTGATCCTCTCCTCAAACTGGATGGCATGCGCTGGGTGGTTCCTCTTGACATGCGACTTCAAGTTGTAGAGGCTCGACGCGTGTCCCTTGATGGTGGTCTCCTTGGGCTGGCACAAGACGCCCCGGAAGTACAAGAGGTTGGCGTTTCTCTTATCCCTTGACATAAAGACAAAGTAGTCCTCCAGGTGGGGCCACGGGTTCTGAGACTCCTGGTTGGGCTGGTCCTGGCGGACCTGGCCATCAACAGGCCCAACATCCTCAGGCGGAACCAAAACGTCTTCACTTTCCATTGCAAAAACTTGTAGACTCGGTAAACTGACGAAAATATGCTTATGATAACGTACGCTGTCGCTGACACTGTAAGACTGTAACGTCGTAAGTGAACTGAACTGCAGAATTACACAACGCTGCTCAGCTGCTGCTGCTGCGTCGACCAATCACGTCTTGTGTTTACACGTAGTCAGCCAATAGCGTGCCAGACTGACTGTTGCAGACACGCTCAGAACAGACTGGAACAAACATGTATGATTTTAGGGTTAGCGGACTTAAAGTTAGCGGAACTAAATTTAGCGGAAGCTAATTGGTCCACTAACGGTTCTCAAAGTTAGCGGAAATGCTAATCCGCTAACGGAAAAGTTAGCTTCGCTAATTAACGGTTAGCGGATTAGCAGAACCATGCCCACCACTGCATATATGTATATATGGGATGAATTTCACAATAAAACACGTGAAATGAATGAATGCTGCAAACCCACAAGGAAAAAGAAAAACGATTCCAAGGCCTTTCGTGTATTCAAAGCTACACCTCGTCAGGGAATGAAGATAAAAGGCGAGATGCCCATAAATATATACAATGTACAGGAAAAACAAAACAATTAGCACATAATTAACAAGGGTTAATGAGAGGCAAAAGAAATTTTAACATGATATCGTCAATTTTATACGTCCCCGAACTGTTATTGAAATTGTTTTTAAAATGAATAAATGCACATTCTAGAATATTTCTTTCTATTATATCTGTTTTTAACAAGCGCTTTAGAACTATCCCACTTGATGCTATGGTTACATCTATACATATGGTTAAATAAAGCATTGGAAGTATTAGCTGTTCTATGTTAGAAAATCTAGAAGAGGAAGAACCATTGTTGTCCCAAGGCGATACGATGACTAAGCTGATTGATGCAGCATTGCTTGTATATATATTAAGTTAAGGTGTGTACTGTATATATATCCATCTCATAATTGTAAGGTTAGTGAAAAATTAACTTAATTTAGAGCTAGCATTTTTGAGCTCTTGTGGCATCATTGTTTGGTCACACTGTTGGCATCATTTTGGGACGCTGCTCGTCTTTTCTACTCGTTTGTGGAAGGTCGTACGTAAAGGTGTGGTTTGATAGAGAGCTCTCTTGCAATTCAGTTTGGTTGTTTAGATACATGATTGTTGCATCGTGCAATAGTCCAGGTTGCGTGGTTGTTGCAAGGTTCAGAAAGAAGACCACAAATAGTACCCTTTTGTTTACTTTAAGTTCATGTAATTTAAGGTCTAAGGTAGGCCCGCATCGAGTCAGCAACCCTGAGGTTACCCTGAGGTAGGACCTAATAGGATCTCAAATCCGTAAGTTTTAATTTAGCTTAACTTGGGCTTTAGGTAGAACTTGCCCTTTAGAATTTGGCCGTTCACGGCTCAGCTGGGATTTCGAACCCGACAAATAAATAAAATAACATGGTCCTTCGAACCGGATTTCTACCCCAAGACTGAGTCAGTGACCATTTTTCGGCAAAGTTCTGATTGTGCAAATTGTATCCCAAGTTAGGCCTAGACGGGTTGAGTATTATTGAGTTAAGGTCCCAGGGTAAAGTTTGGTCGCCCAATTGCGAAACTTGGCCAGTCGTCTGTCGTTTTTGGCCTACTTTTTTTCCGGTTTGGTTAATTTTGGGTTATTATTGAATTAAGGTCCCAGGGTAAAGTTTGGTCGCCCAATTGCGAAACTTGGCCAGTCGTCTGTCGTTTTCGGCCTACATTTTTTCCGGTTTGGTTAATTTTGGGTTATTATTGAATTAAGGTCCCAGGGTAAAGTTTGGTCGCCCAATTGCGAAACTTGGCCAGTCGTCTGTCATTTTTGGCCTACATTTTTTCCGGTTTGGTTAATTTTGGGTTATTATTGAATTAAGGTCCCAGGGTAAAGTTTGGTCACCCAATTGCGAAACTTGGTCAGTCGTCTGTCGTTTTTGGCCTACATTTTTTTCCGGTTTGGTTAATTTTGGGTCATTATTGAATTAAGGTCCTGGGGTGGAAAATTTGGTATTCCATACTGGTGTTTGGTTAGTACCCCACCCAGCAATTCAGTTTATTTGAAAGTAAAATTTGCGTTTGATCAGTTTGGTTAAGTATTTCTGCCAATTCAGCTCATTTGGTATTGAGCCCAAGGGTTGTTTACATTGAAGATGAGTGCATCTGAATTGAACAAATTTATAAAAAGGAGAAGTGCCTACAAAGGTCTAATTACAAAGGTCATTGCCACTATAGATTCTGCCATAGAGCAAGAGGATTTACGCTTAGTGACTGCGCAGCTTGCCATATTAGAAACTAAAAGGTTGCTCTAAGTGAGGTAAATGTTAAAATTGAGGCTCTTATAGAAGAGGATGAAATAGAAAATAACATAATTTACTTTGAAGAGATTATTGATGATATGATTAACGTAGGCCTCCGAGCAAAAGAGTTTAGCAGCTCAGTACAGTTAGAGACCAGGTCTAATAATGAAACACAACACACAACAAATGATGCTTGTGAAGTTAAGGTTAACAGATCTGTAGTTCATTACCGAGGCTTGTACTCAAAATATTTTCTGGGAGTATTCAGGAATGGCAAGGATGGGCAGACAGTTTTCAATCAGCAGTTCATTCTAGTCAAGTGTTAAGTGCCGTGGAGAAGTTTAATTATTTGCGGTCCCTCTTGGAAGGGAGGCAGCAAAGACTATAGCAGGATTAGCATTAACAGAGGCTAATTATAATGTGGCTTGGGATATATTAAAGAAACGGTTTGGTAAGCCAGAGATCTTAATTAAAAGCCACCTCCGTGCACTTTTAGCTATACCTCCTGTAATAATCCTAATAGTGTCAAGGAGTTACGGCAGTTATATGATGAATTTGAAATTAGAACTAGGTCCCTGGACAACTTGGTGTAGGAATGGAAAAGTATGGTATAATGTTGGTTCCTACACTGGAGTCTAAATTGCCTAGCTCAATTTTGCTTGAATTAAGTAGGGGACACTCTGCAGAACATGTGTACATCCCCCTTCAGCAGATGTTAAGTCTTTTAGGCACAGAATTAGCAAGACGAGAGGGAGTTGAGTTTGCACAGTGGGATGGTAACAAGGGGACAAAGGCAGGCACAGCACCAAAGTTTCCACAAAAAGGAATAGCCCAGGTACAGTGTCAGCTCTACATGCCTCCTCTGAGAATAAATTAAGGGAATCAAGGAATGCATATTTTGCGAAGGCAACCACAAGTCATATAAATGTGAGGTGGCTGAGGCCTTACCCTTTGAGGAGTGAAAGGACAGGGTAACTAAGTCCACAGCATGTTTTAAATGTTTTTTGAAAGGTCATAGAGCAAGGTTTTGTAGGTTTAAAATTTTGTGCAAAAAATGTCATGGTAGGCATCAGCCATTATTGTGTGAAAACACTCTTAGTAGGCCTACCCCAGAAGTAGAGACATCAGTGGCACATGCCACTGCTATGCAAGGGAGTAAAAGTAAAGGGGGATTATTGCAAACAACTGCAGCCTTATTAATTGGGAATGAGGGAGAAGCTACTGTAAGAGTGTTGTTTGATACTGGTAGCCAGTGTAGTTTTATTAAGACCAGAATTTCCAGAAAATTGAAGTTTAAAGAACTTAATAGGGAAAATTTAAGAATTTCTGGGTTTGGGGGTTCCGTTCAAAACCGAACCAAATTTAAGAAGGTAGAAGTTCTGGTTAAAGGGTTGTTACCGCAAAGTCCCACTATCAAGGTCCAAGCTGTAGAGATTGAGGAACTTTGTGCTCCAGTCACTACTTGTTTAGATATGGCATGTGTCCAAGAATTGCAAGTTAAAGGAATTAATTTGGGCAATAATAAGTTTGAGGGAACAGAAGATATTAGTCTTTTGATTGGAGCTGACTATTATTGGGACTTCATCACTGGTAATATTGTCCGTACATCTCAAGGCCCAGTAGCTATTGAAAGTAAGCTAGGCTGGATGCTACATGGTAGTTATTGCAATGAAATGGAAGTTAAGGCTCTTTTTGTTAAGATTGAGGAGAACAGCCATGGTCTGGAAAGGCATTTGAAAGCGTTTTGGGAACTTGAATCTATTGGTATAAAGGACAACCAGGCAAGTACAGTGAACAATGATGTTTTAGAGCAATTTGAAAAAGGGATTGGGTTTAGAGATGGTTGCTATGAAGTTGGCCTACCATGGAAGGATTCTTGCAAACCCGGTTCAAACCTTCAGCTAGCTAATCGGAGGTTGGAGACTTCATTGTACAGGCTAAGAAAAAATGAGGAGTTGTTAATTGAATACGATGAGGCCATCCTAAGTTATGTAAGGGAGGGCTATGCTGAAAGGGTGCAAGGTGAGCTGGTGAGCCAGGAGGCACATTATCTGCCACACCATGCAGTGGTACGGCGAGACAAAACTACCACCAAACTGAGGGTAGTTTTTGATGGCTCAGCCAAGGACAAAGGTGGTGTGTCCTTGAATGACTGTTTGGATGCTGGGCCAAATTTAAATGCAGATTTATTTTCCTTGTTACTGAGATTCAGGTTTGGTAGAGTAGCATTGAATGCAGATGTGAAGCAAGCCTTTTTGCGGATAAAGTTAAAACCAGAGGACATAGATGCAGTAAGGTATCTGTGGGTGGATACGAAAGACTTGTTGGAAAATGAACCTAAGGTTCAAGCATATAGAATGAAGTCAGTGTTGTTTGGCCTCAGCTCTAGTCCATTTCTGTTGGCAGCTACTATGCAGTACCATTTTAAGAAATATTCTAAAGTCTATCCTAACACTATTGAACACATAAGGAAAAATTTTTATGTTGATGATTTGCTATGTTCCGTGGATAATACAGAAATAGCTAAACAGATATTCATGGAGGCTAGAGCTATAATGAGGGAGGCTGGCATGGAGCTCAGAAAATAGCAGACCAATCATTCGCAATTACAAGAGTTTATGAGTCATTCCTCTGTAGTACCTGATGCAGCAGAAAGTATTGAGGATTCTGGTATTAAGGAGTTGTGGGCAATAGACGCAAAGGTGCTAGGCATCGTTTGGCAGCAAGATGATGATTTGTTTACCTTCAATGGGAAATCTTTAGTAGAGCTGGCGAGAATGAGACAAGGTGGACAAAACGTACAGCTCTTAGTTTGGCTTCGAAGGTCTTTGATCCTCTTGGATTCCTGGCTCCATTTGTGATAAAGTCAAAAATTTGGTTTCAGAGCCTCTGGGAAATTGGACTTAGTTGGGACCAAGAGTTACCTGATCATATGGTGGTAAGGTGGAAATATTGGTTCAAAGAATTGGCACATCTTGAGACATTGAAATCCCAAGATGGTACTTTGGAGAGTTGAACAATAGTCCAGACAATTTGGAGCTGCACATCTTTTGTGATGCAAGTGAGGAAGCCTATGCAACTTGTATTTATATAAGAGGCGCATTGCAAGAGGAAGTAAGTTGCAGGTTGGTTGCTGCAAAGAGTAGAGTAGCACCTTTGAAAAGGCTTTCTGTTCCAAGGTTGGAATTGATGGGTGCCGTTATTGCTAGTCGGCTTGCAATTACAGTGCGAAAGTCTTTGGCCCTCTATGAAATTCCAAGCTATTATTGGACAGACTCCACTATAGTTTGGCACTGGTTAAGAAGTCAGGCAAGGAAATGGAAACCATTTGTTGCCAATAGGGTGGAGGAAATTCAAGCGCACACAGATCCCAAGCAATGGAAGTATTGTCCAGGCATCCAAAACCCCGCTGATTTACCAACACGAGGAATTTCGGTGAAAGATCTTTCACAATCAAGTTTGTGGTGGAATGGGCCAGAGTGGCTAAAACTTGGAAGTGAAAACTGGCCTTATAATCAGCCTATTGTAGGAGAATGCCAGGCTGAAGAAGCATGGGTGAGTGAGGTGAGAAAATGCGCTGTGAACAGTTGTCAAGTTATGCAGCAGGACCCCATATTGAGGCTTGAGGACATTTGCAGTCTGAAAAGATTGTTAAGAGTGACAGCATGGGTATATAGATTTACCAACAACATTAAGGGAGAAACAAGAAGGGAAGGAATTCTGAACAGTAATGAGATTCAGCAAGCCAGGAAATACTGGGTGGTATATATGCAGAAGAAAAAATTTGGTGAAGAGAGAGAATTGCTCACCAGCCATCCATTACAGGTTCTACCAACACATTCTGCGCTCAAGGGTTTGGATGTGTTTTTGGATCAGGATTTATTGAGAGTAGGAGGTAGACTACAGTTTTCTGGGCTTCCAGAGGAGAAAAGACATCCAATTTTGCTACCTTCTGGGGGGCACTTTGTGGACCTTTTGATCCTGGATACTCATCATAAGCTGTTACATGCTGGAGTTAGAGAAGTGATAATAGAGATTAGACAACAATTTTGGATTCCCAAAATTAGACAAGTAGTGAAAAAGGTCTTGCATAAATGTGTGGTTTGCAAGCGTTGGAGTGCAAAGCCTTATTAAGAAAAGGGTGGCTCCACTTCCAGAGAACGGGTGTGTATATACTGCCCATTTGATGTAGTGGGAGTAGACTTTGCAGGGCCAGTCTATGTGTATGAGCGAGGGGAGTCTAACAAAGGTTATATATGTCTTTTCACCTGTGCTACCACCAGAGCAATCCATTTGGAGTTGGTAAGCAACTTAAGTAGTGATGTATTTCTTTTGGCCTTTAAAAGGTTTGTGAACAGAAGGGGTTTCCCAAATAAAATCATATCAGATAATGCAAAAACCTTCAAAAAGGCTGCAAAGGAACTCCAAGAAATTTGGTCCTTGCTAAAAGAGGAAGGATTCCAATCCTACTTTTCACACCAAGGGGTACAGTGGGAGTTTATTGTTGAGAGAGCACCATGGTGGGGAGGATTTTGGGAAAGGCTAGTGAGAAATGTAAAGTGTCCATTAAAGAAACTTTAGCTAATGCTCATTTGAGCAAAGAAGAATTCTCTACTGTTTTATGTGAAGTAGAAGCAATGGTGAACAGTAGGCCTATCACTTTTGTTTACAACAGTAGGCAGGATGCAAGCCATTGACACCAAATCATTTTCTTTGTGGTAAACGATTAACATCAAACCCCAGTGTGCCAGAAGACTTGCAGCCTATCCAGAGCACTCAAGGAGAGTTAACCAGACGGTTCAGGTACCTTGAAGAGCTACAAGATCAGTTATGGAAGAGGTGGCAGATGGAATACTTGCCAGAACTCAATTATTACCCATCAGGCAAGGTAAAGGGCTCCAATGCAAATTGTATCAAGGTGGAAGTGGTAATGATTGGGGATGAAAGACCAAGGCAATGCTGGAAGCTTGGCATAATTGAAGAGTTGTTTGCTGGCAAAGACAATTTAGTTAGGTCTGCACTGGTAAAGACTTCAGGAGGAAAGTTAAAGAGACCTATACAAAAACTCTATGCTTTAGAAATCAGCAAAAACACAGATAGTCAAGATGAAACATTTGAGTTACAGCCTCATGAAGAAGGCTTGGCTAACCTTGCAGAAGGTAATGACAACAATGCCTCTTCGGTGGGGAGTGTTAGAAAATCTAGAAGAGGAAGAACCATTGTTGTCCCAAGGCGATACGATGACTAAGCTGATTGATGCAGCATTGCTTGTATATATATTAAGTTAAGGTGTGTATATATATCCATCTCATAATTGTAAGGTTAGTGAAAAATTAACTTAATTTAGAGCTAGCATTTTTGAGCTCTTGTGGCATCATTGTTTGGTCACACTGTTGGCATCATTTTGGGACGCTGCTCGTCTTTTCTATTCGTTTGTGGAAGGTCGTACGTAAAGGTGTGGTTTGATAGAGAGCTCTCTTGCAATTCAGTTTGGTTGTTTAGATACATGATTGTTGCATCGTGCAATAGTCCAGGTTGCGTGGTTGTTGCAAAGTTCAGAAAGAAGACCACAAATAGTACCCTTTTGTTTACTTTAAGTTCATGTAATTTAAGGTCTAAGGTAGGCCCGCATCGAGTCAGCAACCCTGAGGTTACCCTGAGGTAGGACCTAATAGGATCTCAAATCCGTAAGTTTTAATTTAGCTTAACTTGGGCTTTAGGTAGAACTTGCCCTTTAGAATTTGGCCGTTCACGGCTCAGCTGGGATTTCGAACCTGACAAATAAATAAAATAACATTCTACACGCATATTTATGCTGTTTTACCCTAATATCTAACGTTTTACCGGTTTGGCCTATATATACTGAGTTACATTGTGTACATCCGATCGAATACACACAACCAACAACATTATCAGGGCTATTCTTTATTAGGCGTGATTTAACAGTATTATTATACTTAAAGATTACATTAATGCCAATTGCTTTAAGTACAGTTGGAAGGTATTGAAAATTAACATGGTAAGGTAGGCTAAGGATATTTTTACGCTGAAATTCCTTTACAATTACATTATTATAATACCTATTCTTGGCTTTCTTAAGACAGTTATCTAAAAATGAAATAGGATAACATAATTTAGTACCAATATTCATGATATTGCATAACTCGGAATCTAAAAATTCAGGACTGACAACTCTCAATGCTCGAAGAAACATAGCAGAGAAAATAGAGGATTTAATCGAAGGATGATGGTCAGAATAAAAATGCACATAAGAGTTATTATTAGTAGGCTTACGGTAGACTTCATATTTGAACTGATTAGAGCATCTCCAAATTTTTAGATCAAGAAAAGATAGGCTTCCATCATTTTCTTTTTCAACTGTAAACTTAATAGATGGGACTAAATTGTTGAGCCTACCAAGAAATAAGTCCACATCCAAATTATTAGGCCAAAGGCATAAAATATCATCTATATACCTGTACCAAACCAGGTTAAAATTAACAATCGTAGGCAAAATTCTACTTTCAAAAAATTCCATATATAAATTAGCTAGTACAGGTGAAAGGGGATTTCCCATAGCCAATCCAAACGACATAGCATAAAACTTATTTTCAAACTGAAATTTACAATATTTGACACAAAGCTTAATTAACTCAATAAGAGTGTTGTGTTGAACAGGGAAAGAATATTCAGAGATCTTATCTTTTAAAAAATCAAGTAGGTCATCAACAGGGACTTTTGTGAATAGCGAGCATACATCGAAGCTTACCAATTTGAAATTAGGGTCATTAGGGAATTTCAGTTTGTCAATAAGATCCATGCTATTTACAATATGTGACTCAGAAATAGAGCCAACTAACGGCGTTAATAAACTAACTAACCATTTTGATAGTTTATAGGTTACGGAGCCCACTGAGCTAACAATAGGCCTCATGGGATTATTAACTTTGTGTGTTTTTACTAAGCCGTACAGATATGGTAGTGACGGATTGATACTAAGAAACTGCTGTAAAAGCCCATTATAGTTATTTTTTAATATTTCTCTTAATTTTCTGTTAAACATTTTATTAACATCCTCCAATGGGTCTCTATTTAGAGGTTTGTACGTGTCACGACCACTTAATAACGTATTCATCTTTTCAACATAACTGTTTTTGTCCATGATAACGATCGAATTGGATTTGTCCGCTTTAGTAATATGTAATGAATCATTATTTTTCAGTGTTTTTAGGGCTTTTTCAAACCTCAAAGGATAATTCGATTCAAACCTCGTATTAAAAGCACTATACACACAACCTTTGGCTAAAGTCACCTCACTTTCGGAAATATTACTATGTTTTTCAAAATTAATAAAAGACTTAGCAATCAGTAAACTGCTGGGCTTTTTTGGGACTGAGAAACCTAACCCAAAGCCTAACGCACATTTCGTATTGAAGTCTAGCACTTGGGACGACAAGTTAACAATATTACTAAAATCACTTTTTTTTAAGTCCAGTAACTATTATGAATTAAATCCTCCAGTCTATTGTTTAATTTCCTATTTTGAGTTCTGCATCTTCTACGTAAGTTGTTGTAAATATCATCCAAAAGTGTACTTCTCCACGCATGAGGAACGGTGGAAAAAATTTTTTTTTTTCTTACTTCGGACTCTCTGAAGGCGTTCTTCACTTCAATGCGGGCTATATTAAGCAGTTTCTTAGTATCAATCCGTCACTACCATATCTGTACGGCTTAGTAAAAACACACAAAGTTAATAATCCCATGAGGCCTATTGTTAGCTCACTGGGCTCCGTAACCTATAAACTATCAAAATGGTTAGTTAGTTTATTAACGCCGTTAGTTGGCTCTATTTCTGAGTCACATTGTAAATAGCATGGATCTTATTGACAAACTGAAATTCCCTAATGACCCTAATTTCAAATTGGTAAGCTTCGATGTATGCTCGCTATTCACAAAAGTCCCTGTTGACGACCTACTTGATTTTTTAAAAGATAAGATCTCTGAATATTCTTTCCCTGTTCAACACAACACTCTTATTGAGTTAATTAAGCTTTGTGTCAAAGATTGTAAATTTCAGTTTGAAAATAAGTTTTATGCTATGTCGTTTGGATTGGCTATGGGAAATCCCCTTTCACCTGTACTAGCTAATTTATATATGGAATTTTTTGAAAGTAGAATTTTGCCTACGATTGTTAATTTTAACCTGGTTTGGTACAGTATATAGATGATATTTTATGCCTTTGGCCTAATAATTTGGATGTGGACTTATTTCTTGGTAGGCTCAACAATTTAGTCCCATCTATTAAGTTTACAGTTGAAAAAGAAAATGATGGAAGCCTATCTTTTCTTGATCTAAAAATTTGGAGATGCTCTAATCAGTTCAAATATGAAGTCTACCGTAAGCCTACTAATAATAACTCTTATGTGCATTTTTATTCTGACCATCATCCTTCGATTAAATCCTCTATTTTCTCTGCTATGTTTCTTCGAGCATTGAGAGTTGTCAGTCCTGAATTTTTAGATTCCGAGTTATGCAATATCATGAATATTGGTACTAAATTATGTTATCCTATTTCATTTTTAGATAACTGTCTTAAGAAAGCCAAGAATAGGTATTATAATAATGTAATTGTAAAGGAATTTCAGCGTAAAAATATCCTTAGCCTACCTTACCATGTTAATTTTCAGTACCTTCCAACTGTACTTAAAGCAATTGGCATTAATGTAATCTTAAAGTATAATAATACTGTTAAATCACGCCTAATAAAGAATAGCCCTGATAATGTTGTTGGTTGTGTGTATTCGATCGGATGTACACAATGTAACTCAGTATACTGTATATTAGGGCGGAGTGAAAAACTCATTTTTCGAATTTTCAAATTGGCTAGTGTGGAAAATGTGTGGAGTAGTGAGGAAATAAGCTGGTATAAATTTAAAATCATAACATTAATATCTTCAGGTGCCACAATGACCTTCAATATTGAAAAAATTGAAAAAAGCAGATTTTAACCAATAATTACAGAAGAGTCCACGATGCACAATAGACAAGAATTTATTCACACTTGTATAAAAATAGCTCAGTCAACCTTTAAAAAAAGTTTCTATTCTCTAAAAACAGTTTTCTATAGTCAGCTCACTCAGCTGTCACGTGAGTACCTCGGTTCAGTGTAGCTGTCGCTCTCGTAGCAGGTGGGTGTTCTGTTGTTGGCGTTACTCAGATAGTCTAAACTATATTTCTTATATATTTTGCATTTCTGTATTGTGTTGCCCTAAGTTTACCATGTACTATTAACTGAAATTAACGTATAATTGATATTAGCTCTTTCTTTTTCAGATTTGTATACTTTCAAAATGTCTCGAGTTTGTGCAAAATCAACCAGGGCCTCAACTGAGTGCCCCATGTTTGGTATGGGGGAAGATTTGTGGCACAGGAATCTTCCTACATACGAAGGAGTTTTTAAATATTACTTGTTTGTAAGAAACGATTTGAAACAGAATACTAATAAAGATCCTTCAATATCTCAAATATTAGAACAAGTTGTTGATAAATTGAAAACAATTTGGGAAAGTGCTTCCGTCCCAATTCTGTCAGACAGGCGAATTGAAACAATGTTCAGAAGCTACCACGAAAAGTATCGTGTCATTATGAAGCCATACCAAAGCAGAAAAAATTCTGAAGCTTACAAAGCAAAGATTGATATGTTCAAAAAAGAAGCACACACGAAACTTTTTGACATTGCAGCGTGCAAGTGCAAAGTACTAACACAATGTTCTTGTCCCAAAGAAAAAACGGTTCCAAAGGAAGAAGTGACGTTCCTCTTAGATCAAAGGAGTGAAAGAAAACTGTTTATTGATAGAGTAGATATTACACTCAAAGAAAAAAGCATCTACGTTGCTAAGAAAGCAAAAAGAAGCTGTGAGGCTCACCAAAGAATGTTCACAGGAGAAATTGCAGGATACAAATGTTGAATTATCATCATCGACATCAAATAGTGAAAGTGAATCTGGCGAAATATCAGACGATACATTTCCAGAGCCAGTTAGCTCGAAGAGAAAGCTCGAACAACCTGAAGAACAATTATTCAAGAAAAGGAAAACTACAAATCTACCTTCAGTGGCTACTGCTTGTGACAGGACTGCAGTTTCAGATCGAGCTGCAGCATTCATTGTTAGTGCAGTATTGCAAGATATTGGAGAAGTTTCTATTGACAATACATCTGAAGTAGTGGATAGGAGTAAAATCAGAAGAGAAAGACAAAAGAAGAGATCAGAAATTATGAAAGATCAAAATCAGGTCCCAATCAGAGGAATCTATTTTGATGGTCGAAAAGATTCTACACTCTTCCAAGAAAAAAAGAGTCCAAAGTATATCAGAAGAAGGTAACAGAAGAACATATCACTTTAGTGAGAGAACCTGGTTCAGATTATTTGGGCCATTATTCTGTGAATTCTGGATCAGCTGAAGAAATATGTAAAGGAATGTTTGAGTATATTGGAAATAATGACATGAACCTGGAAAACCTTGTTGCCATTGGATGCGATGGTGCAGCAGTCAACACTGGAGAAAAGGGAGGCGTTATAAGGCTTATAGAATTGAAGCTGAAGAAGCCAGTTCAACATTTAGTGTGCCAGCTCCATGCCAATGAATTGCCATTACGCCATTTAGTTGCAAAGCTGGATGGAAAAACATCTGGCCCCCGCGGATTCACCGGTCCTATTGGCAGGGAATTAGAGAACTGTGAGAGTCTTCCTATTGTCGAGTTTGAAAGGATTGATGCTGAGGAACCAACTGTAGACTGTGAAGATCTTAGCACCGACCAAAAATATCTAATTGATATTCATCAGGCCATAACAAAGGGATATTGCTCTCCAGATCTTGCTCATCGTAGTCCAGGCAAAATGGCACATTCACGATGGCTGACTACAGCAAATCGTTTGCTTCGTCTATACGTTTCAACTGTAAGTCCATCTGAGAACCTCATGAACATTGCTTCTTTTATAATGAAGGTCTACATCCCAATGTGGTTTTCTATTAAGCAAAGTACGTCTTTTGTCAATGGCTCAAAACATGTTTTCAAAACTATTGAACTAACAAGAACACTGAATGACGAAGTAAAGGATATTGTAAACCCTGTCATACAAAGAAATGCATTTTTTGCAAATCCAGAAAATATTCTAGCATCAATGATTCATGATGACCGCAGCGCCATAAGAGAATTAGCGTGGAGGCGAATAAAGAAAGCAAGGCAAACAAACAAGGAAAAAGTTGTGAGGCGTTTCACAGTACCTGTTATTCAATTTGAAGCTACTGATTATACTGATTTAATTAATTGGCAAAAATGCATTGTCACTGAACCACCTGTGACAAGACACCTGACAGAAAATGAGATTGAAGAATTCATAGAAAACAAGAGTACCCCTCCATTCGAGAAATTCCCTTGTCATACACAAGTAGTAGAAAGAATGGTAAAATTAGTGACTGAAGCATCATCAAAAGTATTTGGATTGAACGCGCGAGATGGCTTCATAAGATCAACACTTCAGTCACGTAAAAAAATGCCATCATTCGAAAGTAAAGCTGAATATAAAGTTTAAATAAAACGTTAATAGAAAAAAACATGCGCAAGGATGGGTGGTTGGGAGGGCATGGGTGGAGCTCGACACGCAGCCACCTCCTCGTGGTGAGTTCTGGATTATTTAGATCATTAATCAAAAGAACATTGATCTAAATAAACTAAGAGCTGCGTAATTCAGTAACTATTTTGGTAATTGGAACACTTAATATATAATAATAACAAATAAGTTTCAGTTATTGTACTAATGCAGAATATAAGAAAATCATTATATTTCACTTTTTTCGACGGCTTTGTGGCACCTGAAGATATAATTTCGCAGGACTAATATTTATGCACAGTCATTATCTATAGCACCCACATATTTTCCGCACTAGCCATATTTGAATTTCGAAAAATAGTTTAAAAACCTCATTTTCGATCCGCCCTACTGTATATAGGCCAAACCGGTAAAACGTTAGATATTAGGGTAAAACAGCATAAATATGCGTGTAGAACAGCTAATACTTCCAATGCTTTATTTAACCATATGTATAGATGCAGGGCCGGCGCTAGGAAGTGCGGGGCCCAATTAGAAAATTGTTAGCGCCTAGCGGGGCCCTCTACCCTACAAAACCTGAAGATCGATGCTTTATGCTTCGTGCAGTACGCCAGTCCCAGCCAAAAAGCGTTGAGGGCTTGAGGCTCCACCATTAGCCACAATGATATACTAAAAATTGAAAGCCCATATGAAAGTTTTAATGTTTTATTACAAGTCAAGATATGCATGTATGCATCTAATGATTAAAGCAAAAGATTTCATGATTTTTAAAAGCCTGGGAGTAAGAAGAAAAGCGCAGGGGGCAAAAGAACAAGCTCTAGTAAATAGAAATGTAAATGCTCTCTATGATAATGAGGCAAAAACTAGTTAATTTAATATGTAGGATCTACTTACCACCACGTTTCTCTGTTACATGCAGGCTTAAGACACTTCAAGTTTGCAGTTTGGACATATAAACAATTTGGACATATTTAACAAACAACACAACTTTACATTCCAAGCTTTATGTTATATAATCTCATTAACAGCGCTCTTTCTGTGTTGAGGGTTTGAATATCGTCCACAAATTACCTTTTTTTTAAAAAAGCTAAACGACGACGATAAACTGAAATTACAAAACAAATAAACAAACGATTAGCAATAAAACATTGAAACATAGATATACGAGGACGGACCGAATAGTTTCACTGCCTTCACAGTAACAAGAAACTTCGTGCACACTGGACACTCATTAATTCATCATAGCGTCCCCCACTCGAGCGCGTGCGCGGGGTCCCCTCGGGGCGCGGGGCCCAATTTGAACAAATCGGTCTAATCGGCTTAAAACCGGCCCTGTATAGATGTAACCATAGCATCAAGTGGGATAGTTCTAAAGCGCTTGTTAAAAACAGAGATATAATAGAAAGAAATATTCTAGAATGTGCATTTATTCATTTTAAAAACAATTTCAATAACAGTTCGGGGACGTATAAAATTGACGATATCATGTTAAAATTTCTTTTGCCTCATTAACCCTTGTTAATTATGTGCTAATTGTTTTGTTTTTCCTGTACATTGTATATATTTATGGGCATCTCGCCTTTTATCTTCATTCCCTGACGAGGTGTAGCTTTGAATACACGAAAGGCCTTGGAATCGTTTTTCTTTTTCCTTGTGGGTTTGCAGCATATGTATAATATATATATATATATATATATACACACACACTGTATATACACACACGTCACCTCACTCTCTTTCTACCGTCTTGAGCCACGTCGTCTTTGGGCGTCCCCGGGGCCTCGATCCTACTATTCTTCCGTACATCAGCCTTCTCGGAAGTCGATCTTCCCCCATCCTCTCCACATGGCCGTGCCATCTCCTCTGCGCATCCACCACCCTGTCCACTATGGTGAATTTAACGCCAAAGTTGACTGCATCATAGGGTTTCAATGGCAAAATAGGGCAGCCGGCTCGCCATTCCTCTGTTACCCGTACTCAATAATAAACTTATTTCATCTTAGTGTAAATTTCTTTTCAGGGTTTCTTATTATTCAAACAAAAAAGATATACCTTATTTCAGAACGCATTTTTCAGACTACTGAAAATTAGTTCTACTCTATGATTATTAATCGAGCTGAAATATATTTTATCTGCACAATTCACAATTATTTATGTCATGAAATGAAAATAACGTTCATGTTATTTTGTATCTTCTAAAAGTTTACTCTTCTTTCATGTACTTGACATGACGAATGTCATTTGTATATATATATTTGTATATATAACACTTTAGGTGGTTAGTTAAAATAATTAGTTCTTTCGCTGTTTATTGTTTATATATATATACAGTATACTCAGTGGTGGGCACGCGCAACGATTTTTGTAGCGCCGCAACCGCAACTCTGCTGAAATAGTTGCGCCGCACGCGCGAGCGCAAGCGCAACCAAAAATGTTGCGCCGCAACTGCCCACCTTTGCATTTAACGTATATCTGCAGTGGTGGGCACGCGCAACGATTTTTGTAGCGCCGCAGCCGCAACCGCAACTCTGCTGAAATAGTTGCGCCGCACGCGCAAGCGCAACCCTTTTCAAAAAGTTGCGCCGCAAGTGCAAGCGCAACCAAAAATGTTGCGCCGCAACTTTTTGCGGCGCAACTGCCCACCTTTGTATATACTGTATATATATACATACACAGGGTGTCCGAGAATTATCTCTACAATTTTTGGCTGTTATTGAAAGTCAACCATGAAGTGTAGAAATTCCAGTTGTCCCATTTTACAGAGAATCTCATTAAGTTTTTTCTGATACCAAGTTGTGACAAGTTTTTTAGAAATTCCAGTGTGTCCGAACATTATCTGTACAATTTCATTTTTTAATAAAATTCTTGATAACACACGTAAAATTCTTAAACAAGATTATTTAGAATCTGTATTTTCAAAAGTTTCTTTTATTAAAGTAACGTTGTTACAAATATTCGATATGTGCACCATTAGTGATTCGCAAAACATCCAATCGATACTCCAAATGTTGCCATGTACGCTGCAGCATATCCACATCAATTCGCTCAATAGCAGCTGTGATTCTTGCTTTTAAATCATCAATGTCTGTCACCCGAGTACATTTCTAAAAAACTTGTCAAAACGTGGTATCAGAAAAAACTTAATGAGATTCTCTGTAAAATGGGACAACACTGGAAAAAAAAAAATAAAAAAATATATATATATATATATTTATTTATTTATTTATTTATTTTACTGATTGCTCACCCCAACGAAAAAAATTGTACGAAAATGAAAAGTCTATATAGAAAGGATTGTCAAAAGTAAATACCGGGTGCGGCAAAAATAACGCCCTTTTTAGTTTATTCTCTTTTATTGAAGGAAATAAATCAATTACAGCATTTTAAGAGAAATAATAAGGTTTTTAAGAAAAATACAGCATTTTAAGAAAAATAATAAGTACTTTCTCAGTAAAAACTAAAAAATAACTGGAATTTAATTAATTTTGTGGTTGGCTCAATACACCTTAAAAAAATGTACTCTACATACATAGTATTTACTAACCTAATGATCAATTGATCATGTTCAAAATGCTCCCCTTGGTGTTCAATACAACACTGAACCCTACCAGCAATACTTCTACAAACCTTTTGACACATTTCTACGTTAATTGTAGTAAATTTTTCACGAATTGTTTGTCTTAATTCAGGAAGTGTTTTCGGTTTGACCTTGTAAACAAGATCTTTCAGTACACCCCACAAGAAAAAGTCAGGTGGTGTTAGGTCTGGCGATCGTGCTGGCCACTCAATTGCTCCACGTCGTCCTATCCACCTCCTTCGAAATTTAAATTTAACCATTCCCTAACGAGTAACCCATAGTGGGGTGGCGCACCATCCTGTTGAAAGTAAATTTCATTCTGATTTCTAACTCTCAGCCAGAATTCAGTTTGCAGCATTTGTAAATAGTAATTATCTTGATTAACAGTACTATCAAAGAATATCGGGCCTATTATTCCCATGGAAGAGATGGCTGCCCAAACTGTCACTCCTGGTAGGTTAACGTCTTTTTCCAAGATAACATGTGGGTTAACATCGCTCCAGTACACACAATTATGGCGATTGATATGCCCGTTCAATTTGAATGTTGCCTCATCTGACCACCATATCTTATCAAGAAAGGTCTCATCTTCATTGACTTTATTCAGGAAATTTTCGCAAAACTTTAATCGTCTATTTGCATCTCCATCATGCAAGCTCTGTAACACGCGAGGGATGTAAGGCTTCATCTTGTTCTTCTTTAAGAGTCTACGGACACTTCTGTCACTGATACCCAACTCTGTAGAAAGACGTCTACTGGATTTTTGAGGAGTGTGCAACAATGATTCTCTTAATTCATCGGACTTTTCTAAGGTTGTTGCTGAAACTGGCCTCCCTGATCTTGTGGCATCACTTACGCTTCCGGTTCTTTCAAATTTCCTAATTAGACTTGTGATATTGCGGCTCTGCACTTGTCGAATGTTAAATTCTTCTGATAACAAACGAGCGGCTTTAGCTCCATTGTTATTGTTTTGGTAATAATGTTTAACTGCTTTCACTTTGTTCTCTCGTCAATCGCAAGGCCATATTTATTTAGAATTTCTGTAAAAATAAAAGAAACAAAATGATACAATATAAAACTAAAAAATTATACTGTATAAAACTATAAAGATACAATTATTAAAAGGGCGTTACTTTTGCCGCACCCTGTAGACAGAACGACGTTTAAATAAATTACTTTTACTGAACAATTTTAAAGAGAAAGTCGGTCATTATTTAATACAATTGTGTGTGTGTGTATTTCACCTGAACTATTATTTTGATTATTATTGTTTTTCTTATATTATTTTTTTAATTTTATTTTTTGATCATTCCATCGTATGTATAGAAGGGTATATTTATCTTCTATATATTTCCAATAAATTGTCTGAATAAACAGAATGATGTAATGGTGTTTTATTTATTTCAGTTTAAATGTATTTCTTTTATTGTTAATATTGTGTTTCGTTTTAATAACTAGTTCTCTTGTTGAATAACTTTAAGGAGAAAGTCGTTCTTGCTTTTAATAAATAAAAACATTATTTGGCAACTCGTGTGAATTAAAATGGTGATATCTGCCAACTCTCCCTAATAAGATACATCTCAACATAATTAAAATAAATGGTGGTATCTAGTAACTCACCCTAATCAGTTATACCAAAACAATTAAAATAAATGGTGGTATCTGGTAACCACATCCATATATAAATAAGTGATATCTGGCAACTCACGACCCTCTATATAACCGCTGCTTGGCCCCAGGACGCTCATAATGCTGCGGGGGTTGAAGCACCTTAAACAGAAAAAAACAATAATGCTGCGGACTCCGGTCGAATAAAGAACTCTCTCCTTCCTTCTTAGGTTAAGACTTAAGTTAGGCTTCCCTTTCGGTGGGGGTGAGGACATCCTCCGTCTCTCCTTTCTCTTACGTTAAGGCTACCCCTTTGGGGGTAGGTCATCCTCCCTTCTTCCCCCGAAGCTCCCTCCCCTTGGCAACATTGAGTTGTTGCATAACCCCCACCCCCCTTTGCAGCATTGATCATTATCTCTGCAACATTCTTGCACTCGTCCATTTTGCGTCATTTGCAAACGATTCGGTGCGTCCACGTCGCTTCCGGTCTTGTTCAGAGGACGCCCGCCGTCCATCAGCAGCGGGCGCGATGGACCGCACGAGACGTTCCCCTTCCCCGACAGGAGGAAGAGCCAACCCATGTACAGTGGCGCTCGCGAGCTAACCGGTACAGCGCTCCCGCGCCGTCGTCACACCCCGCAACAACGATCTGACCCATCCCCACACTCCCTCGCGAAGAGGAAGATACGGAGAGATAGACCGATCGAGACGGAGAGACGCGGGAGTTTGAAGGTGGCTGGGCTCTCCCAGGAGTTACAGAATGTACTTATCTGTGTTTGGCTTAGAAAACGTTCAACGCCCCCGACTAATTTCTTTGGTTTTCGCGAGCCCAGCGAAGAGGCTACTGGCGGGAAAGACCGAAGAGCGGACGGACGACGAAAGCCGGGACAGTAATGATTCCCCTGCTAAAAACACTGATTATACCAAAACTTAAATACTGCTCATTTTTGACGTCCCGATATAAAAAGGAAGAAACTAATAAACTAGAAGAAACGCAAAGGCATTTCACAGCCAAGATTGATGGCTGTAAAGAACTCAACTACTGGGAAAGATTACTTAAACTAAATCTGTACTCCCTGGAAAGAAGAAGAGAGGTACACCATAATCTACATTTGGAAAATGATCGAAAAACTGGTACCAAACCTAAAACTAAACCCAATACCATTCAAACAACACTGGAAAATAGGAAAGGCAGACTGTGTAGTGTTCCCAAATTAAAGGCCCGACAAGGGACCTCCTCAACTCTGAAGGAAAATAGCTTGGTTGTCAGGGGGCCAAGACTTTTCAACCAGCTTCCAAAGGACCTCAGACATTCCAGGGGTCAAAGTTAAAGACTTCAAAAGAAGACGATGCCTGGCTCAGGACGGTACCAGATGAGCCGGGTGTACCTGGTTATGTGCGGTGGAGAGAAACTCGCTCCTCTACCAAGCCAGGACTAGGGGCGGGGCCACCAGCTTGACCTTCGTGTGAAGAGAGACCGACGCACGAAACCCAAACGAGGTTAATGAGACTTTTTCACAAGATACATGAATTAAGTTTCTAGTCTTTTTAAGATTTAAAGAAACCACTGGTATTGTACAAGCTTTTTCATGTAAAATATTATGCATTAAACCAATTGAAGCTACACGCTTTCTTCGTCACACGTTCACTAATGTTTCGAATCATTAGTGTACAGGGAAAAATACGGGACTATATACTTCATTAACTAAAAATAGCTGAAGAAAACCCAGATCAAAAAAATAATTTTATTTTCTGAGATCATTCATTTACAGCGTTGAAGAGGTACAAAATGGAAATAATTTTTAAATTGAACAAAACTGAGGAACTAAATTGGATTATGGAAAGTCACAGGTGAATATTTTACACACTTCAAAATTTTTTGCTATAGTTGTCACGTGCCAAAATTATAGTAAAACTTTTATAACTCGGGCTCTAGATAAACCGGAATCCTCTAAGAACCGAAAAAACCTTTCTTGGAATTTGTTCCAAGTTGTACAAGTACAGTCCGAGGTGACCACGTGGTACACTACGATACCGTTAGCAACGCGGCAAACCGACGTCATCACACGATACTCGCGAGCTACCACGTGTTTATCCACTTACAATTTTTTTTTTCAGAAACGTTGTTTTCGTACACTTTATTGATTTATACAGTTTAAAATAGGTTTTTTTTTAACAATACTTTAAATTTTACTTCCGCAAGACGGAACCCACTACTTCTCGGGCTATCCTCAACCTATCAATTAATTCGAGTTAAACAGGTTTTACTTTACTGGAAACCTAATTATGCACCCTAACAACTAATATTTACGACTGAAAAGCAATCTTCATTTACAAAAGTTACCTACGTTCGACTACTTCAGATTTTATAAAACATTCTACAAATAAAATAGATTTGAATGCCTTAACATTTTACATTGATATTAAAAAGGATTGTAGGAAACCATTTATTTATACAAAAATACTACAAAAATCTAAAACTAAAATAATTTATACTGACTTATGAGCAAATAGAAAGGTCTACGAATTATTTTGAATATTGTATTGCACAAATAACGGTAGGAACTCGAAACGGACCATCTTCAGCTTCGTATCGAGGGAGGGAGATCGGAGAAGTAAGGATGATTCATGGCATCTTCGGCATTCATCCTAAGCGAAGGGTTACAAATCAGAAGTCTCTGAAAAAGGAAATTACGAAGTTCAATTCGTGTGACTAACTTCATTACTTAATTTCGAATTGCGCATTCCAATTACGAATAAAACTTTTCATAAATAACTACGAAAATTTAAGATGGCATGTAAAGAAATAAGGCTTTTCTTTTCAATCCTTGACCCATTCTTACGTTTATACTAGTTTCTAGGCTTCTGGAACGAGTCCTCGGTTCTAATGCGGAGTTAGACGAGAGAGATTAGTTATCTTAACCCTTTCACGACTGATGGAACTAATGTCCCACCGTTAATAATATAAAAATTGTATTAGAATACAACTTTTCTATAAATGCTTCTACCTGGGGGAGGAGGGGTGACGAGGTTGACTTTCGTGAAATGAGGAATCATCGCACGGAACATTTGAAAGGTTGAAAGGCGTATCATATTTATACAGGTTTAGTTTAGTTGCTGGAAAAGGATCCCAAAATGTGTGTAAGTGACTAGTTTCTAAAATACTTGGTTTTGATTAACAATAAAACTTATACTTTTTGGTTCAACAAAATGTATACCCGTCGTGAAAGGGTTAAGTCATTGCTACCGAATTCAAGGATTTAGTTTTTGAATAAAAGAAAATTTAGTTAATTTTTGTGGCTCTCAAAAAAGGAAAAGGCGCCCGGTAGCTCATTGGTTACGGTGGCGGAGTCTGAACAGCGAGATTCGGATTGGGTTAAGTTGGCTACCTACCCTGTCATTGGTCGGACTAAAGGTGACCCTTAGGGTACACACCCAGTGGCGGCGGAACGTCAGCGCGCAAAGGGGAGAGCCCCCCCCTCAAGTAGGATTGATTAGCGTACTTGTAGACTACTGTACATTCACTAGATTGCGTGAACATGCTGAAGTGTGTTACAAACTTACAATTTACAAAATATATTACATAGTAGGGTGTGTCAATTTTGCCAACTTTTTTCAAATCAATTTTGGTAGTGAAAATATAGTCTTTTCATGTCAAAACTTGAAATTGGCCAACCAAAATGAAATAAAATAACCCTTACCTACATCAATTTTACCTTAAAGTTTCAGAAATTGACTCTTTTACTAATAGGACATAAATTGATTAACTATTCATCTGTCACAGAATTATCTCACTGATCGCATATGGAGTGTTTTCAAGGTCATATAGTTGTTGTACAATGTACAAGTCACAACATGAATAGAACTGTCCTTCACTCTCAGTCCTCAGTTGCCTCTTAGATGTCATAGATGGTGGTTTGCTGTTACTGCTCTTGTACCTGCTTCATAGTTATTCTACTAGACGAATACTACAGTTTAACTGTAAGTATGGATTATTGATTACTACAATTATTTATTATCATCATATTCTTCTGTCTAATTATGTTGTAATCCCATGAAATATTTTTTTATTGAATTTTAGAACATCGAATGACTAAACTTTGAAACATCGTAATTGATATAAAATACTTAAATGTTTTTCTTTCTTTTCAGATATTCCTAAGATGTCAAAATTGAAGACAAGAGGTCAGTCGTCATGCCACTTGAGCCTGTTAGTCGGTACAGGCAAGGAGCTTCCCGTATCAGAACTACCAACAGTGCGAGACATGCTGAGACTAGGGTTACTCCTTCGTGAACAAAATACAAAGGATAGAAGGAACTACACAGAGAAAGAGCTCATAAGGGACATGATTCCCCCTCTTCTGCATCAGTGGAAAAAAGCTAATGTGTTATTCAAACCACCTGTACTCAATCAGTATAGAACTATTGAGCTAAAATTAACAAAGCTGTGGCACAAAACAGTTGAGACATCACTTGGTAAAGGAAAACTAGCAAAGAAAAATAAATTTCTGCACACACTTGATACTCTTCTTGACATTTTTAACTGCCAGTGTCCCATACAGTTGTGTTCTGAAGCCAATTGTTCTCCCTCATGCCGAAGAGAACCTCACCCTCACATTGATTGTCGCCGTCCTCGTGAGAAGAAGATCCCTGTTTTGGAGCTGGCTTTCATAAAGGCGCAGAGAACAAAGGCAGGAGGCCAAGGAAGTATGCAGATTGGTTCGGCAGATTATTCAGAAACCAAAAAGAGAGATTGTTATTGCTAAGAAAAAAGAGAAAATCCGAGAGAGGGAAGAAAGGAAGAAAAAGAAGAGTGAAAAAGCCACCCAAAGAGATGAAGAGCTCTATCAAGAGGTTTCTCACTTCTTTGAAAGCTCTTCAGATGAACAGAAAGAAGCAACATCAGATGATAGCTCCAAAATGCCATCTGACCCTTCGCCGAAGAGAATGAAATACAACACTAAAGACATCTCAAACATTGCCCTTGCCAGTATTCGCCACCATACGGAGCTACGAGAGACTGCAGAGATTGCCACTGCCGCTTGGATAGATGCAGGCCTCATCAGCCGAGAGGATACATCCTTAGTGATAGATCATAATAAGATAAGAAGAGCACAAGAAAAAATAATGAAGGAAAGATCTGATCAGCGTGAAAAAGATTTGAAGGAGGAAGGTCTCTCTTGCCTTTTGTTTGATGGAAGAAGAGATGACACAAAAGTTCTCCTAGAGGTAGAGGGAATGGACAGAAAGTTTCCCGGTCTCATCAAAGAAGAACACTACTCTGTGTGTTCCGAACCTGGTGGCCGCTATTTGTTTCACTTTGTTCCTGAAGCAGAAGTAGAAGGCAAGAAACATGCAGAGGCAATTGTTGATCAAATAATATTTTGGCTTCAAGAAAGAAGACTTGCAGTTCACTGCAGGCCGTTGGTGGAGACTCAACTGCGGTGAACACTGGATGGCAGGGCGGTGTTATGACGCATTTAGAGAAAAAACTTGGAAGAAGGCTTGTTTGGATTTTATGTGATTTGCACACAGGGGAACTACCTCTTCGTCGTCTCATCCAGGAACTTGATGGTCCTACAAAGAGCAACAACAAGTGGTCAGGCCCCCTTGGCAACATGCTAGATGAAGCAACGGAATTAGAAATAAATACAAAATTTCCAAAGGTCGAAGTAGGCCCTCCCCTTCCAGTGTTGTCTGAAGAAGTTATCAAAGACCTCAGCACGGATCAATCTTACGCTTATCGTATTGTTCAAGCAATCAGATCAGGAGAGTTGCCTCAAAATCTGGCTCTTGGAGATTGGACCCGTAAGTCACAGTCGTTGGTTAACTACAGCGATTCGTTTCTGCAGGATTTGAGTTTCCAAACATGCACTGAAGGGCAAAATGCTACAGAATTTGATGTTGATTGTTGAATTTATTATTGGGTTTTATCTTCCTCACTGGTTCAATGTAAAACTTAATCCAATGTGGATGGAGGGGCCCAACCACATCTTGTTTCAATTACAGCTACTGAGAACCTAAAGGAAAGTAGTGGTGGACATCGTGTTACCTGTGGTGAGAAGGTCCGCTTGGTATGCTAGGCCAGAGGCAGTTTTGCAAACAATACTCTGCAGCCAATGTACCAAAGAGCGAACTGAGGCTGTGGAAATCATTCTAAAGCTTAGAGGAACATCGCTAGATGATGACCAGCTGGGAGACTGCTCTGTTCAGACAAGGAAGGTACCTCCGATAAACGTCAATGCCACGAAATTGTCAGAATTAGTTAACTTGAGTTCGGAAGTTTTGGAGCCACCACTGACAACATGTATAACAAACAAAGATTTAACACAACTTAAAGAGGCCCCAATGCAAGTGCCAAAGTGGCCTTCTCACACTCAGAGTGTGGATAGATGTGTGAAAATGGTCACAGAAGCAGCTAGTCAAGTTTGCAGTCACGAGAGGCGAGAAGGCTACATCAAAGCGCAAGTAGCAAGCCGAATGCTGATGTCAAGGAACCGCAGCAAAGAGGACATGACTGCATTGGTTACTTTCAAATAAAGACTGAATGATATTTTATTGCCACTTTAAATGTTGATAGGATGTTTGCGCACATTTGTTATTTTGTTACGAATTTATGGAAAAATGGAATTTTTTAATTAAAATTGATGTAGGTAGGAGTTATTTTTTATTGTTTTTGAAGCAAGGATATTATTTTGTATGCCAAATCACATGATTTTCAATTTAGTCATTTCACCCCCAAAATTGACACACCCTATTACATAGCCCAAACACAAAGTAAATCTTTACTTACTTTCTACTTTGAAAAATGTTTTTCAAAGTTTAAAATATCAAAATATCTTTGGTGGTAAGGAGAGCCTGGACCCCATCTGTTAATTTAAGAGCCCCCACCCCCGTTCCACCGCTTACGTACACACCCAAACATCGTGGAGAAATGAACTTCCTAGCTGTTACCTTTACCAAAAAAGGTAAGGCAACTTTCTACTATAGTTTTACATAAAAGACTTAAAAAGTTAAAATTTAATGAAATATTTTCCATTTGGTGAAATCCTAAACAAAATAAATATGAATCGAACAACGATGCTACATTATCATACATCAGCCAATTTGTCAAACTTGCGAAGAGTGTAAAACTTTTAAGTGGGAAATGAATGATGTATGCGATGAAAAGATAAAGATTAAACAGAATATGGGTTGGGCGTGAATTCCTGAAGGGTCGGTCAAGACTGAATTAAAGAACGCCAACTCCCACCACGGTGACGGGTGTGGAGTCAAACCCGGACACTCATCCTCCATAAATCCACTACGCAACCAACACAGCCACTGAATAATCTTTCACTCATATCACGACTGAATCGAAGGGAGAAACGGAATGGAATTTCACAATCTCGATAAAAACGGAGGGAGGAAGATCACCAGTCTCGTACAACTACTTCAAGACCGCAAAAATGCTTTACAACTACGGCCGTTAACGGGATGAAATCCATTCGTCAAGAGTCACTCAAGACCTATGTTACCAGTCACTTAACATGACGTTACGATAGCATTTATTACAGTCTCATTTCGCGAGCTCGACCCATGCGTGCGTAAGACGAATTATTATTATTATTCTTTTGGAGTCACTTCCGAACAATGAATAAAATACTTTACAAAAATATTTTGTCTAGCGTTAATTCAATTCAGCAAATAATGAATTATTATCCATTCTTAAAAGTGAAGCCTTACCTATTTAGATTCTTCACAGTTGCGTTTATTTTCTCAAATGAAGTTCATACACTGCACCATTAACGTTAAAATAGATAAAAAAAATGCGCCCCCTACTCGCTTTCAAGGACAACATAAGCCAACGATGTAGTTCTCGTACAGCTTTACGGGAGATCCGAACAAAAGAAAGGAGTCCCCCATCCAACTAGTGAGGAGATCCAACGTCGCTTAACTTCGCTGATCTGAGGGGGAGCGGTGTTGCGACCGCTTCCACGACGGAATCCGATTCGTGTACCATTCCCAATCATAAAATAGTCCCAGAAACTACGGAAGTAGTAAATTAATGAACGACTTTTCCCCTCACCTGCAGTAAGTCACGCCCTTTACTGCTGAGCTTCGGGCACACCTGTGCGAGGGTCATCGTTGGCTGGTACGGTGGGAAGGGTTTAAAGTCAGGCAAGGCACTCATGCTGGGCCAAGTCTCTTCCGTCGGAGTACCAAGGAGCTTGAAGATCCTCTTGAGTTGGTCGTCAACGTCACTGCCCGGGAAAAGAGGACGTCCGGCATTGGCCAATTCTGAAGAGGAAAGTACTTTCGAAACTTTGTCGGAAACAGATTTCACGACCTATACCCATTTCTTCGACGACATTTTCCCTCGACACTAAAGAAACTAACTTTACTCACTGTAACTAATGACAACTTTTTCGATTTAATGTCGAATGTCATCATCCCAGAGTAGTGGCACATCCTGATCAGCTGCTTTGGTTTATCGCACGCACGCAAGCACACACACACACACACATTATATATATGACGAGTCCTGCCATTTGTCTTCTAAGCTATGGAATTCATGGTACGCAAATGTCTGTCTATAGCTCCACTTAACTTCGACATTACTGTATTATTTGTAATCAATTGTATATATATTTCTATCCTTAGTATGTGAACTGTCATTGTATTATTAATATTTATAATATTGACTATAATCTGCCAATAAACCTTTTCATTTTCATATACAGGGTGTTTCAGGAGGAAAGGTCAATACTTCGGGAGGTGATAGTATCGGTCATTGTGAGAAAAAAAGTTCATATGAACGTGTCTAATTCTGAATGGTTACGGAGATAAGAGCTGTTTGAATATGATGCGCGCGCAGCTCTTCCTCCCCTTTCCCTCCCCTATAACCTTGAACCATGTAAGCTGTAAATGTAAGCATGTAACATAAGCCAATCGACAGCTGACTGTTGTGAGTGACATTGGTTGGTGTTTGAAGCAGTGTTAAGAATGCCACACACCTTCACACATGCCGAATATGCAGATATGGTGTACGTCTACGGTTTTTGCGATGGAAATGCAACAGCTGCTGTTGCAGAATACCGTCGGCGGTTTCCGAACCGCAGTGTGTTTACCAGGGTTTTCAACACATTGCGTGAGATTGGTACACTTCCCAGCGCTCATGTTTCATCTGAACGTGAAGGTCAACAAGATGTGGATGAAGTGGAAAACATTCTTCAGTTGGTAGAGCGTAGTCCTACTACTAGCTCACGAATAATTTCTACACGTCTCGGTGTACCACACACAAGAGTATAGCGAGCATTACGTGAGGAAGCCTTGCATCCATATCATGTACAGCGTGTACAACACCTTCAACCAGGAGACGCTGGCTGCCATGCGACTGGAATTTTGTCATTGGGTAAATGCTAATCGCCGATTGCTTCGATTAATACTGTTCACCGATGAAGCTACTTTCACCCGTGACGGTATCAACAACACTCGTAACTCTCATCGGTGGTCAGACGAAAATCCAAATGCCACTGTGGAAACAAATTTTCAACATCGCTTCTCTGCCAATGTGTGGTGCGGTATCATCGATGATCAGCTGATTGGCCCTGTTACTTTAGAAGTTTAGAGAATCGTCTTGCAGGACAAAGTTACCTAGAATTCCTGCAAAATGAATTGCCAGGACTATTGGATGATGTTCCTTTGGCTACACGCGCTGGTATGTACTTTCAGCATGACGGAGCTCCTCCACATTCTACCCGTCTGGTGATGCAATACCTAAATCAAACTTTCCCTGGTCGATGGATCGGCCGCGGTGGTTCCATTCAATGGCCACCAAGGTCTCCAGACCTCTCTCCGTTAGATTATTGTTTGTGGGGGTGGATGAAAAGTCAAGTTTACAAAAAGAATGGTGGATACACGAGACGAATTGCTCGCGCGCATTTTGGATGCTGCTGCCCGCATAAAGGAACGTCAAGATCAACTCAAACGAACAACACGCGATCTTCGCACACGAGTTGCAAAGTGCATTGAGGTTGACGGTGGGATTTTCGAAAGCGTATTGTAAACTGTAGCAAATTTGTCATTTCTGTATCTGATACCATTCAAAATGCCAATGTTTAAACATTAAATGTTAGAAACAGTAATTGGTTTCTCTTTCTTGATTACCATTACCAATGCTTTTGTATTGGTAGATTCAAACAGCTCTATCTCCGTAACCATTCAGAATTAGACACACGTTCATATGAACTTTTTTTCTCACAATGACCGATACTGTCACCTCCCGAAATATTGATTTTTCTCCTGAAACACCCTGTATATTTTATATATATATATATATATATACCGGGTGTCCGAGAATTATCTGTACAATTTTTGGCTGTTATTAAAAGTCAACCATGAAGTGTAGAAATTCCAGTGTTGTCCCATTTTACAGAGAATCTCTAAGTTTTTTCTGATACCACATTTTGACAAGTTTTTTAGAAAAGTACGCGGGTGACAGACATTGATGATTTAAAAGCAAGAATCACAGCTGCTATTGAGCGAATTGATGTGGATATGCTGCAGCGTACATGGCAACATTTGGAGTATCGATTGGATGTTTTGCGAATCACTAATAGTGCACATATCGAATGTTTGTAACAACGTTACTTTAATAAAAGAAACTTTTGAAAATACAGATTCTAAATAATCTTGTTTAAGAATTTTATGTGTGCTATCAAGAATTTTATTAAAAGATGAAATTGTACATATAATGTTCGCACACTGGAATTTCTAAAAAACTTGTCACAACTTGGTATCAGAAAAAACTTAATGAGATTGTCTATAAAATGGGACAACACTGGAATTTCTACACTTCATGGTTGACTTTTAATAACAGCCAAAAATTGTACAGATAATTCTCGGACACCGTGTGTGTGTATATATATATATTATATATTTTTTTTTTTTTAAGTTCGGGAAGAACCGATTCGCCTCTATTTAAAAGGGCATATCTCAGCGGAAAAACAAAGAAAAAGTGAGAGGAAAGACAGAGGAAAAAGAAAGGGTGGAGGGGACAGTCGAAGTGGAAAAAGACCAAGGATGAGAAAGACTGCAGGGTCGAGCCCCATCATCCTTGGGTGCTAGGGCCGGGAGGGCGCACGTGAAACCTCCAGGAACAAGCACGTACAAACGAGCACAAAGAGCACTCAAAAGCACGAGCTTAGAACCCCCTTGCGTATATATATATATATATATATATATTTTAGTGATTAATTTGTGCCGGTTTGGCCTGCCATTTATTTTTGTATAAAGTATTTTTTGCACCGATTGTCTCGCTGAAAATATTTACTGGCTAGTAGTCGGAGCGTATTTTTTTTTGTTCTTGAGGTTCATTAAATTGTGAAATTCATCAATGAGGAATGTGAAGTGAATACCTAAAATAAATATATTTCACATAATAAATGTATGAAAACATTGGATGAGGTCTGTTAAATGAAACCGCGCCATGAAATAGCATCTCAGAAGCGCCCTGATAGAAAATTTTCTTGGGGGAGACCACTCAAACCCCTCCCCCCCCCAACAGGAGGGGGATACTACCTCCTGCAACCTCCCCGCGCTCCGTGCCCCTACGGGCCACGGCACTACTGTGCACCTCGTGAGCTGCGCGGCTGAGGTCGGCTTTGCCTCTGGCTCACTAGCGTTCCACCACTTCGTTTTTGAAAGGTTAAGCACTAATATATATATATATATATATATATATATATATATATATAATATGAAAAATTATTTCACGAAAGTGACACGTGAAAAGTATTTATGATGAATAAAACCACGAAGGAAAAAGAAACACAAAGGGGTGCTCAAGCGCTTTCGTCTAATGACATCCTCAGGAACACTGGAGTGAAAGGACAGATCAAGGCAATATATAGGTTACAAAAATAAACATACATACATACACATTCACATATATATACATATATATATATACATATATATATATATATAAATATATACATATATATAGTAAGCATAGAAAAAAATTGTGGGAGGAGCCAACATTTATATGGTCACAGAAGAATAAAGAAATAAAAATAAATATAAATATAAATTGAGAAAAAATTAATTACAAAATAGTGCCTTAGTGATATATATGTCACAGCCTAAATAATCATAAAGAAATAAACAGGCAAATAAAAAAACCCATAAATACATATACATACATATATATATATATATATACATATATATACACATACATATATATATATATATATATAAAAAAGACACTTTTAGCACTTTGGCCGACCTTCCATATAAATTCAAATGGCTTTTTTATGGAACAGGTCACAAAAGAATAAAGAAATAAAAATAAATATAAATATTGTAAGTGGAGTCTACCAATTCAAGCTCAAGAGGGAGGATTTACAATCGATTTAATAGATGCTGCCAAATGATATATATGTCACATTATTAAAAAATAAAAATTGAAAGATAAATTTTAAGAGAGGCACACCAATTTATAAGGGAAAAAATTACCACATATGCATATTATAGTCACAAACGAATACAAAAGTACAAATAAATATAAATTGGAAAACAAAATGATCCCTAGATGATATATAAAGAACAATAAAATATATATACAACATATTTACGGTATATATACGAAATATAAACGCAATATATACAGAATATATATATATATATATATATATATATATATGCATAAGGGAAAAAAAATTACCAAATTTGTTTTTATAATTATTGTCTGAGAAAACGGTAGGTCGCAAAAGAATAAAGAAATAAAAATAAATATAACTTGAAAAAATTACAAATAATACACGTACACATATATACCCGCATACCCAAATATATATACATATACACACATATATACAAACACACACACACATACATATATATATATATATATATACAAGCTTGACCTTCACGAAATGAGAAATCATCCCGCAGAACCTTTGTGAGGTTGTAAGGTAAGGTAAGGTACATACACATATACATATATATATATATATTAACTGCATCCATACATACATACATACATATACACACATACATACATACATATACACACATATACATACAAACACATTTAACTGCAATGACCACACACATACGCACATACACATACATACATACACATACACTCATACAGCAAAAAATTGAAAAATAAAATTGTAAGGGAAACAACAGACAAAAACAAATTTTTTACCAAAGATTTAACAACCTGCCCTTTTTGTTTAAATCCATTCTGAAGGAATTCAGAGCAACGGGATCAAGTTGAAACAGACCTTTACTCATGTTAAGGTTATTTGTAAGTTGAATTATAGCCGACTCAAGAATATTTCTATTAACAATGTTGCTAGAGTGAAACAAAACTGAAACATTATTCCAATCAATACAATGGGATAACTCTGACAAATGGACAAAAAGGGCACTGGACAACGTCCCGTTCTAACGGAATATTGATGCTGTTTACACGCGTTGCAAATCCTTTCCCGTCTGACCTATGTAAAAGGAATCACATTGCTTACACCCAATTTTATAGATAATGCCTAAATTATGGTAGGGCTATTTTTACTATGATGTTTTTCACAATATGTTTATGAAAAAACTACACTGATATCCAAAAGTTTAAGTAATTAGCAATGCCTAAGAAGCCCGGGAAAAATGGAAGTACTAAAATATTCTTTGACAAGGTGCGAGTGTTATTATTCACACGATAGAAGGTTCGTTTAGCCTTATAAGACAAGATTCCATGAACGCAGAAGGGTAACACAACTCACTTCCATAACCGTTGATATTTTCCAATTCGGCATCGATGTATTCAGGACTGGCGATCCTAAGAGCGCGGAGAAACATTGAGGAAAATATGGCCTTTTTAATAGGGGTGTCATGTCCAGAGTAAAAGTGTACGTAGGACAAATTGTTGTTTTTTTCCGATATATACTAAACTTAAAACCCGGGCTATCCCTATGAACACGCACATCCAAAAACGGGATTGAGTTGTCTTGTTCCACTTCTAAAGTAAATTTAATGGAGGGGACTTGGTCATTTAACTGAAGGAGGAAGTCATCCAGGTCACGATTCATGGGCCAGATACACAAAATATCGTCGACGTACCGCAACCAAGGGATGCAACCCCCGGATTCTCGGAATGTAAGTAATTTCAAAAAACTCCATATAAATATTGGAGAGAAGGGGCGACAAAGGGTTGCCCATGGCCATCCCAAAAACTTGTTGATAATGCTCGCCATTGAAAGTGAATTTACAATCCTTGATACAAAGTTTAATAAGCTCCAAAACATGTGTGCAGGTAATGGTAAATCATAATTATGTAATTCTCTGGCGAGAAAGTCAAGCATATCATCAATCGGAACTTTTGTGAACAATGAACAAACGTCGAAACTGATCAATCTATCGTTGGTATTAATGCGAACATTATTCAATTTTCAGTGAGATCCATGGAATTTTTTACGTGTGAATCAGAGACAGTTCCAAGAATGGGGGACAAAACATTAACAAGCCATTTGGAGAGTTTATAGGTAATAGAGCCCACCGAGCTAATAATAGGGCGCATAGGGTTACCCGGTTTGTGGGTTTTAATAAGACCATAAAGATAAGGCAAAGCAGGTGAAGTGGACAAAAAAAGGGGAATTAAATCCTTATGATCTTTGAGAATGCGTTTCAAGCCACTATTGAAAGATTTGATGACATCATCCTGTGGGTTCTTCCTAAGTTTCACGTATGTGGCGGGGTCCTGAAGCAGCTCATTCATCTTTCCAATGTAATCCACTTTGTCCATAATGACTAAGGTGTTAGCCTTGTCCATGGATCTCACTGAAAAATTGAATAATGTTCGCATTAATACCAACGATAGATTGATCAGTTTCGACGTTTGTTCATTGTTCACAAAAGTTCCGATTGATGATATGCTTGACTTTCTCGCCAGAGAATTACATAATATGATTTACCATTACCTGCACACACTGTTTTGGAGCTTATTAAACTTTGTATCAAGGATTGTAAATTCACTTTCAATGGCGAGCATTATCAACAAGTTTTTGGGATGGCCATGGGCAACCTTTTGTCGCCCCTTCTCTCCAATATTTATATGGAGTTTTTTGAAATTACTTACATTCCGAGAATCCTGGGGGTTGGCATCCCTTGGTTGCGGTACGTCGACGATATTTTGTGTATCTGGCCCATGAATCGTGACCTGGATGACTTCCTCCTTCAGTTAAATGACCAAGTCCCCTCCATTAAATTTACTTTAGAAGTGGAACAAGACAACTCAATCCCGTTTTTGGATGTGCGTGTTCATAGGGATAGCCGGGTTTTAAGTTAGTATATATCGGAAAAAAACACAATTTGTCCTACGTACACTTTTACTCTGGACATGACACCCCTATTAAAAAGGCCATATTTTCCTCAATGTTTCTCCGCGCTCTTAGGATCGCCAGTCCTGAATACATCGATGCCGAATTGGAAAATATCAACGGTATTGGAAGTGAGTTGTGTTACCCTTCTGCGTTCATGGAATCTTGTCTTAATAAGGCTAAACGAACCTTCTATCGTGTGAATAATAACACTCGCACCTTGTCAAAGAATATTTTAGTACTTCCATTTTTCCCGGGCTTCTTAGGCATTGCTAATGTACTTAAACTTTTGGATATCAGTGTAGTGTTTTTCATATAACAATATTGTGAAAAACATCATAGTAAAAAATAGCCCTACCAATAATTTAGGCATTATCTATAAAATTGGGTGTAAGCAATGTGATTCCTTTTACATAGGTCAGACGGGAAAGGATTTGCAAAACGCGTGTAAAACAGCATCAATATTCCGTTAGAACGGGACAGTTGTCCAGTGCCCTTTTTGTCCATTTGTCAGAGTTATCCCATTGTATTGATTGGAATAATGTTTCAGTTTTGTTTCACTCTAGCAACATTGTTAATAGAAATATTCTTGAGTCGGCTATAATTCAACTTACAAATAACCTTAACATGAGTAAAGGTCTGTTTCAACTTGATCCCGTTGCTCTGAATTCCTTCAGAATGGATTTAAACAAAAAGGGCAGGTTGTTAAATCTTTGGTAAAAAATTTGTTTTTGTCTGTTGTTTCCCTTACAATTTTATTTTTCAATTTTTGCTGTATGAGTGTATGTGTATGTATGTATGTGTATGTGCGTATGTGTGTGGTCATTGCAGTTAAATGTGTTTGTATGTATATGTGTGTATATGTATGTATGTATGTTGTATATGTATGTATGTATGTA
>JAJOZX010000963.1:0-200000 GCA_023014485.1 Bathynomus jamesi | reverse complement strand
GATTGGCTGATATCCCCCGCATCATGCAGTCATGGCTCATCTAATAATATAATTAATTTCGTCACTCTCAAAACTGCAGTAACTATTGTTTGACGAGCTTTAAGTAATGTTTTAATATTTACTACAAATAATTTTTTAATTCTCTGGGGTTGGTTTACCACCAGTAAATGCAATAACAAAAAATATGCCTCTCTCCCAGAGACATCACATTTAATGAGATGCAAAAAAGGCAAAAGGAAATAGCAGAGAATCTTAAAACAATTTAACTTATGTTGAAAGGGTTTTGAGAATGGACAAAATTAAGCCAATTTAGTAATGCATTTGTTTCAAAGCCTCCAATCCAAAAACCTTTTTAAGTAACCAAGTTTAAGCAAAGCGCAATTTCCCCATTCTTAAAACCTATTCCTGCGATTAATTAATGTTAAGTGGCAAGTCATTTCAATTTACTAACTAAAATGGCTAAACAGGAATGCTAATTGAATTTTTTATATACATCTGTAATAGCCTACACTTAATTACTTATGGGTCAACTAAAAAAAAAAAAAAAAAAAAAAAAATCCAAAAAACCATTCTAACAGTTTGTATATGCACCAAAATCATAGGAAGACAATTTGCTCTAACACTGAGAAGTCACTTCAACAGATCTGCTTTTAAAACTCCAACCAAAAAACCATTATTCCCAAAATTACATTCATTAATGTCATTAAGAAAATTTCTGTCTCAGCAATGGACAGTTTTTTTCATAACTTCCCCAACACCTAACACTAACAAAATCTTGATAGACTAACTTGCCTGCAAAAATACAACCTGCTGACCACATATCAATAGAAGTGTTGTAAATTTTGGCTCCAAAGAGGACATCCGGAGGTCGGTACCAAAGAGTGACAACCTCAGCGGAATAACAACGCACAGGAATACCAAAAGCTCTCGCGAGACCAAAATCTGCTAACTTCAGCTCCCCATTCTGGCAAAGAACAAGGAATATGCGTGAGACCATGATTAAGTACAATACCAGTGCAAATTTCATTTGAGGTCAACATAAAAGGGTCACAATAAGGGACTACTCTAAGAAGCAATTCATGACTGGCATAGCTAAATTAAGTGTGCATTTGAATATCTTTAACTCTAGACCTAATACTTTCGCAATCTTGTCTACCAGAAAAGATAAAAAGTTATTGTGTTCCAAATATACTGTACAAACATTCACTAACTGTAAACCTACGATCTACAAGAATAAATGATCTATCAATTTATACCCCCAACAGTTAAGTCTAAAGTTTCATAGAGCATTAGACTAGCCTCAAATGTAACAATAAATCCGACAGTAAACCTTCACACATTTTCATACTACTACTACTACTACTACTAGGGTTTAGTGAAGTTTAAATATATGGTACTAAGTGAAAATACCCTCAAAGTATTGTTAATGTATGCAGGAGCCTCTTAAAATAAATACAAGCCTTTTTTCCAATATATTTATAAAATTTAAACAATATTGTGATCATGGCATAAACTAAACAAAATATTGTATCTAAATCCAAATGATTAAGTATTACCTTATTTATAAGCAAATTTTGAGGTTTAAGATCTCTATGAAGAACATTTTTGCTGTGACAGAATTCAAGACCTCTTAGGAGTTGGAACCTAAAAGATAATGCAAAAGCGGATCAAATGCAGGCAAGTGCCCAAGCTTACTTTTTATCCAAGTTAAAGGTTACCATAAGCTATTACCAGACTGGTCAGCTTACATCTTAACAAATGTGCACTTATCTAAGTTGGATCCAAATTCAGTTTGTTTACGGCACATTTTTATTCAGACTAGTCAAATCATGAGGAATAAATTATAAATAATGGCTTTATTGCCTTGTTTGCTCACATGCAATTTTAACGTCAATGTGTCAACCTACTTCAGTCTCTGAAATACAGGCCCTATAAGCAAAATGATCTTAGCCAAAGTAGAAATTTGCGATGTTAGCCACATATTGTACATTGCAGGCCTTGCTAGAAATTAGACTTTAGAATGTAATCTTTCCCAAAATAATCCATTTTCCTTCCATGGGGTAAAAAAGGAAGTAGAGCAACCAAATCAGTATTTGTGGATACACCCCCATGGCAAGTCTAAGACTACTGGTATGTCAAAAAGTTATATCATACAAAGTTAAAAACTGAACTCACATAAAAGCTTTAACAATATCTGGATCAATCTCCCCATTCAAACTATCAAAGTATTTCTTCAAATCTTGGTCACAGTGTTCAAATACAAGAGTCAACTTCCTTTCTGAATGAAGGACATCATGCAATCTTACAATATTTTTATGTTTGAGTTCCTTCAGGAGACAGATCTCCCTCAGTGCTGAAGATGGTACACCCTGAAATATAGTTAACAATTATGTAAAAAAGTATTACCATCATGGATATCATCATGGGAACACCAAAGGTTAAGTATATTTGAACACTGCTAAGCAATGAAAAGTGATGCATAGTTTACCTCATCATCATCATCGAGACGAACTCTTTTCAGTGCAACTATCTCCTGAGTTTCTCTGTTCTTTGCTTTGAAAACTGTTCCATAAGTACCTGTAATTTAATGTATTTTTAAGTTATGTTAGATACCAAAATAATGTACAAGTACAAGATGTTTAAATTATACCCAAATCTCCCTGATAACTTGTATGCAATTCTAATTAAAATAAAGAACTGATTTAAACTAAATATGTTGACTGCCCAACCAACCCTCCAATAAAGATTAATCACAAATGTTTGAAACTGAAATGTGCATCCATAATCTCAATGTACAGTTGTGCCTCATTTAGCACAATTGGTATTTCAGGATTTTTTTTTTTTTTTTTTTAAATAAAAATAATAAATACTGTACTGAACAGTGCATGTGTGTGTGTGTGTGTGATTGGATTTTGCAGCTTAAGTCATCATTAAGGCGAGTAGAACCGAATAGATTAAAATTATGAGTTTTATATAAACATACATCGTGATTGATGACTGCACTACATGCATTTCTGCAGTCTTTTTTTTTTTTTTTTACATTTGCAGTGGCCAATCACTATCCGATATCTTCTGTTGAATTGTCAGGCACCATAGTTAAGTTATTTTCACTTCATTTCTATTACAAAATTAATACTTAACAGTAAATAAGGGAAAAATAATTTTAATAAATCGTGGCAGAAAAAAGAAAACTGAGCGAAGGCAGTAAATTTTAAATGGCACACAAATATTCATAGCATTTGTATAACTGGAAAATCAGCAAGTGGTGACAAAGAAGCAGTTGTAAAGTTTCCTGACAAATTTAAGACAATTATCAAATATGCTAAGTATCCTCCTGAGCTTGTTTTCAATGTGGATGAGAAGGGCAAACCAACCAGCTCATTCCAAAACAATTTATGGTAAGTGGTGCTTTACTTTTACTTACATTGTATTTATTTTTATTATTAGTAATAATAATTAATATCGAGTAAATATTAACTAACATTATTTCTAATAATATTCACGTGTATTTATATTTTTAAATTAAGTAAAATTTATATAGTGAGCCATGGGCTATCATGAACCAATTCCTATTAAGTACGCATTATAAACCATTTGTTTAGGGCAAAGACCCTTCAGAATAAATCTTTTGCACTAAACAAGGCACAGCTGTATACTGCACTTAAATTTGAAAATTGTTTACAGGGTCTATATACTGGTATAGCCTAGGATTCTATGGTGAAATCCACGCACTTTAAAGATTACAAATGTATGCATAGTTCAATTGTTTCTACATTTAAGTCTTATTTAAAGTAATCAATTACTGCCACAATTTTCAAAGCTCTCTTCCACATTGCCAGATGCAAAGAATTCCATTAACAGTATGGAGTGCCATATCAAAATGTTGGCCAATTAGACCTACAACCTCATGTTATGGTTTTAATTTATACATGGTACTGTATTATAAACAAGAGTCACTTCACACACAATTCAGGCTGGAACTCAGACCTGAGGCACTGAATATGAAGGTTTTACATGGAGAAACATATGTAAAATAAAAAATTTATATAAAGTACAAATAGGTTATAAGTAGAATGAGACCCTAATAAAATTTCCCTCCCACCTACACCAATTCCTTACTTTAAACCACCTGGTGAGTCAAATTCCTAGTTTCTGGTTCCAACTAGATATAAATTCAGGAACTCTCTTCTAGCAGAATCAAAGCCATTACTACCTATGGTAATAATGGTGACTGAAGTAATGTCAATGGATTTCAATTTATGAAATTCTACTGAACTGTTCAACAAAGTTACGCAAATACTTCCCTATAATTGGGGTTAAATGGCCAGCATTAACCTGGAAGTTAGAATTAACTTTTTTCAACAATCAGATAAATTAAATCCTACAATGAGAAGGGGTTTATACACCAGGGTTGCCTTGGCCTGGGACAATTCAACTGTTCCCATTTTTTCCTCCCCTCCAAGAAAAAAGGTATTTTTTTAAATTTTTGTCCTCCTTTAAGGAAACTTTTTTATACAGAAAAAACTTTTTGACATCTTGATTGGCTTATTTCATTAATATAAACATTGAACTAATCTTACTATTTATAATAATAATAATAATAATAATAATAATGTAAATTAAGTTAAAGAATTCTAGAAGTTAAGTTTTTACGTAGCACTATCATGTAATGTAGAAGCTAAAAAATTATCACAGTTTGGGTTTGCATATTTTATTATAATTATATTTTGTAGGTGTTTAACCCTTTAACGACGGATGGTACCTTAAGGTCCACCAAAAATAACAATATAAATTGTACTACAATGCCTCGTTTCTATAATTTATGTTTCTACATGGTTATATAGATATTATTTAATTGTTGAGAAAGGAACCCAAAATGTGTATCATTTCAGTGACTAGTTACTAAAATATTTAGTTTTGAATAACAATAAAACCTATACATTCTGGTAATAAGAGTGACTGCATATGCTGCGGACTCATCCTTAAAGGGTTAAGATGAAATGTTTACTCGTGTAAAAAATAAAGTTAAAGAGGATTAAGAGGTAGATACTAGATAGTGACAAAAAAAATTGAGACTCGTAAGGCTCCTATCCTATCTTTGCAAAATGTATTAATATAATCACAATACTTAGAAAATGAGACTAATGAACAGTGTATCTGGTATTTCTATAAAGGATACAGATTAGGATAGTATGGTGCACAATCATTAATGCACCAACTATTTTAATTTTGGCCTCTATATGAAATTACTTTTGTTTGCTACATCTATTTAATATATAAGCAGTCAACATATAGCAAAATCTCTGTAAAAGCAGCAAAGCCCTAGAAAAATTTGATGAAAAAAAGCATTACATTCACTAAAAGAAAAAAAACTCACATTTGAGTTTTTCCATGAAATACAGTAATGAATAAGTGGGTGCTTGTAGCTACAATTTAGGGAAAAGTTTAGGGACCTATTCCATAGCTTCAACATATCTGACTGAATCTTAAATTTGATTTCCATTCCTACAAAGTATCATGCTTTGCAAGATGAGGAAGATAGACATTAGCTTGGTATATAAGTAATACTTTTATTTAATAACCAAATTAAATAGCATTTTAAAATATAGGCTACCTTATTCTTGACTGCGAGAACCTGAGTATAATCCATCAATAGCTTTTTCATTATACATGAAAAAACTGAATAGTGGAGCTATGTTTTGAAATATATTTTTATGCTTCAAAATAAAATAAAAGTTTAGAATTTAAAATTTTCTGTGCCCCATTTTCTCCAGACAGTGAGGAAATACATAATGGAATTCAGTGTAACATGTTCTTTGAGGATGTTTGGGATGATTTTATACCCTTCCCCTTCAACTTGAAATATCCTTAATTACCACCAATAGTGTATCCCCTACAACGGATTAGATGGAATTCAAATCTGGCTTTTGTGAAAGCCAACCAAGTGAAGATATTTGCACCATGAAATGGAGAAACTTCACAACACTTTCCACATTATTATTATTAAAGCAAAATATATTATCAATATTATTTTAAAGCAGAGCTGGGTACCAGCAATATAAATGATACTGGTATCGGTAGCTATGATAATTTTTTAATTGAATTGGTACTGGTAGCCAGGGCCATTTCTAGCCATTAGGGGGCCCTAAGCAGTATACCCATTTGAGGCCCCACCCCTCCATCCACCAACTCACGCCTTACTACATCACCTCAGCACACACACACACACACACAAAAAATGGCTGTGTTAATAAAAAACAATTATGAAACATTTATGTCCAAAATAACAAATATGTACTTTCAGAAGACAAACAGAAAAAATACTCTTCATGAAATTCCTGAAAATTAGCTTATACATTATCTCTCATTTATTGACCCAATGGCACAATCCACTACCACATTGAAAAATTTTACTTCCAACCTCTTTAAGGCTTCTGTAAATGGTTCATCAGGAGCTTCGTAAGCAAAGTACTTTTTGTGGATCTGAGCCTCTTCTCCTTCAGCACAGCCTTCACATTCATTTCCTCACATATGTCCTTAGCTATGACTTGTGCTGCAACAAAGCCTGTGTTTCTGTAGCTGGTGAGTGAGTCTACTTCTACCATTTTATCACATTTGTCTCATACAAAAACTTTAATTAATATGACAATAATAATAATAATAATAATAATAATAATAATAATGATGATGATGATAATATTAATAATAACCAGCTATATTCCTATTGATGATGATAATAATATTAATAATAACCAGCTATATTCCTATTCTTGCCCACTGAGCTATGACCTGGAGCCTGTCTAGGGGCCCCCTAGTAGCAGCGGGGCCCTAAGCAGCCGCTTAGTCTGCTTATGCCAGGAAACGGCCCTGCTGGTAGCTAATCGTGACTAAGTGGTACTGATATTACAAACTTTCCAAAGAGTACTGGTACTAACTATTGTGGTATTGGCTAATAGTTATAGGGCTGACAAATGCTATACATCTAGAATCTACAGATCAATGAAAGAAAGCCACCCCCAGCCTTCTTTAGTTAGCTTTATAAGGCTAACTAATGAAAATATAATGACCTAACCAAACCAATCATCAAGGCCATACAGTTGACCTAATGATTGGTTAGGTTAGGTCATGATATTTTCATTAGTTAGCCTTATAAAGCTAACTAAAGAAGGTTGGGGGTGGCTTTCTTTCATTGATCTAAATCTACTTTTAATATTACAAAAATAAAAACCAATTTTATATACAGTATGCATAAGTGAAGAAAATTCTTAACCTTCTGATCCTGATCATTGTGGAATCAATCTTTAATATTGCCAAAATGAAATACTACTACCTAGCTATTTCTTATATATGCATACTGCAAAATAAATTTTATAGGCAACCCTCTTCATCACTCGTAAAAAAAAAATACAAAAAATATTGTCTGCTTTTTAGTTAAGTCCATTTGACTTCAAAACACAAAATATTATTTAAGGAGGTTTCTGACAAAGATGACCAAATCATTGAGAATGAAGTGCATAGATGAAAAGAGCCTCTCCACACTCTCAAATTGGAGGAAATACACAAAGTATTTTTTGAGCAGCTTCTACTAAAAGATTTGGTCATGACTTCACATTTTATAAATTCAGTAATAAAAATAAAAATAGAATAGTTCTTGGGCTTAGAGCATCAAGAAACTTGAAGGTTATTTGAAAAAGATCAGGATAGGGTCAAAATTTTAAATGAAAATACCAACAAAATACCACCAGATTATGTGGTATACCAGCTGCTTTTAAGAGTTACTGGTACTGGTACCAAAGTCTAAGTGGTAGTTACTGATATTTGGTACTGATGCTGGTACTTGGTTCTTAGCCATTTTAAAGCTGGTGCATAAGTTACATTATAGGAAGAGATCTATAAAAACTAGAGCCATCTATAAAAATTTATATTAAACAAGTGGCCAGTGAAATGCATTGGAGGTAAGTTTGACCACTAGTCAAATTCAACATAGCCTATATCAAAAGAAAAATCAAGCATAACTGAAATATATATAGTAGAACTTCAATTATCAACAAGGCCCAGGACCAAGCCTATTGTGAATTTACAAGTTTTGCAAATAAAGCCACCTACGGGTCATTCCATGTCAGTTCAACGGAATTTTGGGTCGAAAAAACGTGACCATCACCAATTTTTTTTTTTAAATTGGCACACTTATAGATCTCGGTGAGAAACAGAATGGCACTTGTTTCAACACTCTAGGTCATATGGTTCTGGAGATATGGCCATTCGAATTTTGTAAAAAAAAGGCCAATTCCCAAGGTCATACCATATTTCAACATGAAATATCTCAGCTCCTATTGCACTAACAGAGACCATTTAAACACTATTTTAAAGCGTTTAAGCAGATCTACAACTTTGTTTCTATTCATATTTTACCTCAGTGATAAAAAAAAAGTTGATCTTATTTTTGACCTTTGACCTTGTGTAGGTCATTTGATGTCACAACCAATTTTTTTCTCCTTTCACCCAATTTTGGGTACACATGTCTACCTTAACCTAGAACAAGATTTTTGGTGTTGATTTAGTATAGATACTACAGCCATTTCAGTGGACCATACCTACCTCCATTTTGACCAAGTACCTTTTTCCACCAAACTTTGGAGTGCCATTTCTTTGGAACTGTTTGAGCTAGAGTGTTGCGAAAAGTACCATTAGATTTGTCTCACTGAGATCTATAATGTCTGCTATTTTTAAGACAATTTGCCTTTTAATATTTTTTGTATTGGGGCGTTTACCGCCATTTCCCGCTATATGGTAGCGGATATCATGGCGAGGCGGAATACGAGAAAGAGAAACGGAGACGGAGAAAAGGCACTAGAAAAGGGAGAACAGCTGACTACAGGTGAGAAGCCACCTAAAGCTCAGATAGGATGCGAGATTGGGAGAGGAAGAGGAAAAGATGGTCAAGCGAGAAGAGAGGGCTCTCAGCGAGCATAAGGCGTAAACGTTTGGGGAGGGGGAAATCAGAAAGGAACGGAAAAGCGCGACGACGTACTGACGACAGGGTGGGGCATTCCACAAGGATGTGAGAGATGGTGAGGGGCGACTGGCAGGAGGCGCAACGAGGAGCCTCCTGCCGGAACATAAGATAGCCGTGCGTGAGGCGCGTATGGCCGATGCGAAGCCGCGCAAGGACGACCTCTTTGTGTCTGGAGCGGTGGAAAGAGGACACCCAATATGACAGACGGGGGCGGATGGACCAGAGTTTATTTCCGGTGGCATCGTCCCAGGACTGTTGCCACATGCGATCGTAAAAGGAACGAAAGACCTGCACATAGTCTGAGAAGGGGAGCGGGCGGGGGAGGGGAGGCAGCGAGGCGGCGGACCGGGCTAAGCGGTCCGCCGCCTCATTACCGGAAACACCAACATGGGCGGGAACCCAGCAGAAGGTGACCCGGATCCGGTGAATGGTGTGCAGGACATGGTACTCCTGTTGAATAAGGCGTACGAGGGGGTCCGGGGAATCATAGCGCTCGAGCGCCTGAAGGGCGCTCAGCGAGTCCGAAAAAATGGTACAGGAGGACCGTGAACAACCCGATACCAGACGGAGGGCTTCCAGAAGGGCAAAGAGCTCCGCGGAAAAGATGGAGGCCTGAACCGGCAGGGGGATACCCCGGGAGGTAGGTGACAATGACGGAGAAGACGGCGGCCGCGACACCTGCAGGGGAGCGCGAGCCGTCGGTGTAGACGGGAACGTCGTCCGAATGGACGGGAAGATGGGCCAGAAAAGAAGACCGGAGGACGGCAGGAAGAGACTCCTTACGCAGGCCACGGAGCGCCTGGCAACGGCAGATAGGGGTGGTCCGCCAGGGGGGCGACAGATCGAAGGAGAACGGCAGAATAGAGGGTGGGGGGATCCCCAGGGACGAGAAAATCTCGGCCAGAGAGGCAGCGAAATGCCACGTGTCAGGCCGGGGTAGCGCCTGGGAGATCGCGGAGAAGAGTAGGGACTTCGGGAGGCGGCAGATGCGAAGGTAACACTTCGCCATGAGAAGGCCCCGGCGAAGGGCCAGGGGGGGGTGTCCACAGTCCACCTGAAGACTAGCGACAGGGGACGAGCGGAAGGCACCCGACGCCAGGCGAAGGCCACGGTGGAGAAGAGGATCCAGCATACGGAGTGCCGGAGAGGAGGCGGAACTGTAGACCACACAGCCGTAGTCGACACGGGATTGCACCAGGGAGGTGTACAGGCGCAGCAGAGTACGCCTGTCCGCCCCCCAGGTCGTGTGGGACAGATGACCCAAAAGGGAGAGGGTGCGGCGAGATGTTTGCCGCAACCGCCTAAGGTGTGGAACCCAACCGAAAAATCCGTCGAGGGTCATACCCAGGAATCTAACGGATGGGACGAGGGGAAGAGGAGTGCCGGCAAGGGTAAGAGCGAAGGTATGCGACAGACGGAGGCGCCGAGGACGGAAAAGCATACTGGAAGACTTAGAGGGTGAGAAAGCATAGCCAACCGAGGACGCCCAGCGAACCACCGCATTGATGGCTAGCTGGAGCCGACGTTCAGCCAAAGACGGGAGGCGGCCAGAGCAATAGATAGCCAGGTCATCGGCATAGAGGGAGCTACGAACGGATGTAGGCAGGACCGTAGCGACTGTGTTCATCACGAGTGAGAAACACAAGACGCTAAGGACACTACCCTGAGGGACACCCTCCTCCAACGGAAAGCGGTCAGAGAGGGCAGAACCGATGCGGACGCGGAAAGAACGGGCGGACAAGAAGTTATAAATAAAGGAAGGGAGAAAGCCTACGAAACCCAGGGAGCGTAAGCAGTCGAAGACCGCGCTCCGCCGGGTAGTATCGTAGGCCTTCTGGAGGTCGAAAAAGACGGCGAGTACAAATTGACGCCGGGAGAAAGCCTCCTGCACGTCATGGCTAAGGAGAAGGAGGGGGTCGGTGGTAGACCGGAAGCACCGGAAACCAGCCTGGGTAGCAGGGTACTGGTCACTCGCCTCCAAGGTAAAGGACAGCCGCGAGGCGACCATCGCCTCCATCACCTTGCAGGCACAGCATGTTAGGGAAATGGGGCGATAGTTCGACGGGAGTGAGGGGTCTTTATCGGGCTTCGGGATGGGGACGACGATGGACTCACGCCATCGGTCCGGAAATGAACCCTCCAACCAAATCCGGTTATAGAGGTCCAGTAGAAAGCTGAGAGCAGAGGGGTGGAGATGCCGTAAAAGGTCATAGGGGATATTATCGGGGCCGGGGGCGGAGGGCCTCCCGAAGCTCTGTCATGTGGAAGAGGTGATTATAGGGGTCATTCCTATGAGGTGGAAATTCCGGTGGGTCGCGGCGGGAGTGGGGGGAATCGGAACTGGAGATGGCTGCAAAGTGCGCCGCGAGTGCGTTCGCGACGGCCTCCGGGTCGGACACGAACTCGTCGTCCCCGACCCGAAGCACCGGGGGTCGAGGGGGGACACGGGTCCCCTCAAAGCTACGCACCTTGCGCCAAACAGTCAAGGGGGCAGTCGAGGAGGAGATCCCGGACACGTAACTCCGCCAGGAGGTACGCCGGGCCAGTTTCAGGACCCGACGGGCCACTGCCTTCAGGCGCTGAAATTCTATCTTGTGCTCCAGCTGGCGGGTCCGGTAGAAGCGGCGGCCGGCACGGCGCCGCTCCTGAACGGCATGGGAGCACTCTGGGGTCCACCATGGGACGCTTCGCGGTCTGGGGAGCCAGAGGTACGGGGGATGCAACTGGCGGCAGCCGAGAGGATCTTACTCTCGAGGAAGGCGAGGGCCTCATTGACGGAGGGAAAGGCAGGAATTGATGGCGAGATCGCCGTGCCCCTCGCGTATGAGGCCCAGTCTGCTCGGGCGAACAGCCAGCGCGGGCGGACAGAGGTGGGGGGGAGGAGACGGGTCGGGGTAAGACACACTGGGAAATGGTCACTGCCGGAAGAATCCGGCAGGACCTCCCAGGTGAACTCCGTCACGATTTCGAGGGAAACCAGGGAAAGGTCGATACAGGTGAAACTGTCATGGGCCGAGTGAAGGCAGGTTGGGGAGCCATCGTTCAGAAAGGTGAACTCGAGCTCGTCCATAAGGGAGAGAAGGGTCCCGGAGAGAAAGGTGGAGCAAACGTCCCCCCAGGCCGGGTCCCGACTGTTGAAGTCCCCGAGAATCAGAAAAGGGCGGGGAAGCTGGAGAATTAGGTCACGGAGAGAATCGGGTGGGGGGCGTACGTTAGGGGAGAGGTAAAGAGAGCAGACCGTGAGCTGGCGCCCCAAGAAAAGGCGCACGGCCACAGCTTGCAGGACTGTACGGAGCGGGAGGGGGCGGAAAGGGACGGAGCGGTGCACGAAGACCGCGGCGCCCCCCCTCCCCGCCCCATCGAGAGGCGGGGAAGGGAGCCCGCAGTAACCGGACACTCGAGGGAGGGAACGGGATCCCAGAATCGTCTCCTGAAGGCAGAAACACGCCGGACACCTGGAGGCCAGGAGAGAGGAGACTCTCGAGGCCTACCAGGAGCCCGCGGATGTTCCACTGCAGGAGCGAGGTATAGGGAGGGGTAGGAAGGTCAGCGTAAAGGATGATTATGGGGTGGGTGGGCCGATCGGGCGGCCCGAGATTAAAGAGGGAATCGGAAAGCCCCGGAGTTCAGTGAGGGACGCCGAACGAGGGCGAAGGCGAGGGTCCCCCCGACGAGGGGGCGATGTGGAACCAGACGCCGGCAAGTCCTCCAGAGGAGGAGTCTCCCGGACGTCCGGGGGAGAGCGATGCAGAGAAGGGGATGTGAGAGGTATCCAGAATGCCCCTCCCTTCACCGGAGGTGCGGGGGAGGCAGGACTACGAGGGGGAGTGGAAAATAATACCTCACCCAGAGGCATTGGCAGGTCGAGGAGAGAGATGGGGCGGGTCAAACGCGGGGGCGTGCACGTCCCACCCACGCCGACCAGGCGGGCGAGTTCCCCCTCCAGTGGGTCCATCGACCGGGCCGGAGAGGGGTGTATCTCAGCCTCCACCACGAGGGCCGACGGGGACCCCAGGGGGGAGCGTGCATAACGGTTGCGCAGTGGGGACGGTGAGGACACCGGGGCGGTAGGGCGAAGGGGGCGTTTGTGTTTAGGAGAGGAAGGTGATGCGAGGCTTATGGCGTCGAACCTTTCGGGGTCACCACTGGAGCGGCGCTTGCGGCCCCTATCCCTCCGTCGTGCGGCCCGCGTGGGTGACGGCGGGTCACGATCCGGAATGGGGGTGGCCGAAGGCGCCGGTGGAGAGGGCGTAGAAGGGGCAGGGGGGGTTGCCGACGAAGCATCGGCGTTCGCGGAGGGAGCACGTGGGGACGCGCTGGTGGTACGGGGAGCCGCGGTAGGAGTCCGCTGGGCGGCAGAGGATGGACTGGGAGTAGCGGACACGGTGGGTGGAGGCGCGTTGGGAACCGCCGGTGAGGACGGGGTCCGGGAACGGAGAGCCTCGGCGTACGAGGCAACACGCCGGGCCTCGCCGCCACGCAACCGCTCCCGCGCCTCCCGAGCGCTGAGAAACTCTGATGAACAGAGGGCCCGAACCTCCCTTTCAAAGAGGAAGGACGGGCAAGAGCGGGATGAAGCAGGGTGTGGTCCATGGCAGTTGGTGCAGGAAGGCGGAGCAGTACAGGGCAAGGGGTGGGGAGGGCCGCCGCAGCGGACACACAACGGGGCCGGCTGACGGCAGGAGCTGCTCACTGGCCAAACCTATTACACTGAAAACAGCGCGTAGGATCTGGCACGTATGGTCGTACTGAGAATTCGCACGCTCGTCTCTCACCAAAGCCCCAGAATACCGAAACGGGGGGCACCAGTGAGTCGAAAGTGAGGAGCAGGCGAGGAGAAGGGGCAGTTGGGGACCGCGATCTGTCGGGAAAGCGGTACACCCCTCACAAACACCCTGGGAGGCGAGGTCAATCTGGAGGTCTTCCACCGGGATGGGTAGAAGACGAGCAGCGTAAATTGTGCCCTGGCACTGATTGAGGCGGGGGTGGGAGTCACCGTGATCCCGCAGCCCAGGACATCGGGGATAGCGAGCAGAGAGGTGGTTTCGGCAGAGGAACGCGACCTTATCAAAATGGAGCCATCCCTCTGAGCCGAAGGTCAAAACGCGCCGTCCCCGTCTTCCCATGGATCGCTCGAAAGAGACGTTCGTGGTTAGTGGGGAGGGGCTTGGAGGAGGAGGGGCGGAGGACGAGGAACTTGTCCATCGTCCTAAGGCCGAGTGAAGCCGTCTGGCCAAACACCACCGGAACTTCGAGGGGGCGAGAAGACGAGAAAGGCGGACGGCGACGTCGGGTCCCACGTCCCCCAGGGGCCGAGGGGGCCGGGGGCGATGAGGCCTGACCGGAGTGGGGCGACCGGGGCCGCGGGCCCCCCACCTGAGGGCGAAAAAGCAGGTGGTCCCTATCGGGACGTGGAATATGGGGGGATCCAGGGGTCGGGGGGTCCACTGCAGGTCCATCCGCTACTGGCGGGGGTCGGGCAGCGGCGCCACGAGCCTGGGAAGGGAGGCGTCGGCAAGAAGAGCAGACGGGGTGGGCGAGGGCTGCCGACTGCCCTTACCAGACCCACGGTCCAAAGAGGTAGTCAGAGGGAGGTCAGATGCACAAGCCGGGTCGTCAACGAGGTCCATTAGAGTTGTAAGTGTTTCCATAGAAAATTTTTATTGTAGTTTCGCGCCCGGGGCCGCGGGGAACCGATTACCCGGGGCCCAAGGGGACCAAGCGCACGCCGGCGGGGGGTGGGTGCCTCGTCCCATGCAGGTACCCCCGTTTCAAAAGGGGCCCTTGCAGCGTCGAGAGTTCTCCCCCGCCGGCAGCAAAGACCAAGGCCCCCCAGGGTCCCAAGCCTGGGCACCCTACCAGCCAACTTAGTCCGGCCCCGGCCATGGGGGCGAGACCCCCAGCGACCAGCCCCGGCAGCCCACGGGGCGCGCGAAGTGAACAGAGAAAGCAGAAAAAACAGAGGGGGCAAGAAAGAGGGGAAGACAGGAAAGAGGGGGCTGTAGGATAGCAGGGTATGCTAAAAGTCCACTTCGCAACCGGGCGGGGACCCGGCAGAGCCCCCAGCCGCGGCTGACCCCCCTCGCCACATGGAGGCAGGAGCCCGCGGGCGATCCACCCCAGAAAGACCGCCCGCGGGGAGGGGGCCTTTTAATATGTATATTAAAATAACCTATTCCTTTATTTTTACCAATTGAGTTATAGAATACAAAGACAGAACAAGTCACCTCTAATAATTTAGAAATTTTGCACCTTGCCTGTAATAATCCTTGCTCAAATGATTCTCACTGTAAATTCATAGATAGGTATTATAGTAAGATAATATCCCTGTTAAGAGAAGCAGGAAGCCCCCATGATTAAATCTTACAACTATCATACTAAGATTATTCCTGGATGGAATGATTTTATTGCCCCCCCTGAAGAGGGAATCGAAAGACACCTATGATTTGTGGTGCTTTCATGGTAGACCCAGATTAGGACCAGTATACTTGAATATGTGTAGAAGTCGGGGTCAGTATAAGGCGGCGATAAGGCGATGTAAACAGGAACAGGAAGAAGAGTCTATTCAAGCATCAAAAGCCTGTGAAGCTCGCATAAATAACGATAATAAAAAATTTTGGAAATTTGTTAAGAATCAAACAGGTGTCAAAAATGTCCTCCCTCCGACAATCGATGAGGTGTCAGGGGAGGATGAAATTGCAAAGCTGTGGAAAAACCACTATTCTAACATTCTTAACAGTGTGAATAGGGATAATCTTAAGATAGACTGCAGCGAAACGATTGTGGGAGGGACAAGGGAAAATACTTTGATATCATTTTCTGAAGTAAAGAGGTTAATTAAAATTAAAAACTGGTTCTGCATCAGGGGTAGATGACTTATCAAATGAGCACTTAAAATATGCAAATGACGTAGTATGTCTGCATATATCATTGCTCCTATCAGCCATGCTTGCTCATAGCTATATCCCTGCAGAGTTCATGAGGGTATATATATCTTGCCCCTGGTGAAAAATAAGTATGGAGACATTCTGTCCAGCAATAATTACAAGCCTATTGCTGTCGCTTCCTGCTTCTCGAAACCATGGCCATAACTACCTATGAGGTCACCGAGGTCCGGACCTCGGTAATTATTTCCTAAAAAAAAAAAGAGACAACCGTTCTCCGTGTATGAAACGCATATTACCGCTTTTCTTTTGAAAAGAGGGAGCATCGAGCGTTTTGTGTTTTGTGTTTAGCTTGGGTTGTGTTTGTAGATGTCATTTTGGTCTGAATTTTGCTCGTCCCGCCGCACTCGAAAAAAATCTGGACCTCACTAATTTCTAAACCCTAGTTACGGCCCTGCTCGAAACTACTAGAAAAACTCTTGTTACGCCAATTAAATGATTTCCTATGGACATCTAATCAGTTTGGCTTTAAAAGGTCCCACTCAACTGACCTGTGTATCTATGTACTTAAAGAAACTATCTAAATACATTGACAGTAATTCAACTATTTATAGCTGTTTCCTAGATATAAGTAAGGCATATGATAGGGTGAACCACAATATTTTATTTGTAAAACTAGAAGACAGGAAGGTTCCCATGTACATATTAAATTTATTGAAATTTTGGTATTCCCACCAATCTTTCACTGTTAGGTGGGGCAATGTACTATCAGAGTGTTTTGGCTCCTCTTGCAGGGTGAGACAAGGCTCCTTGCTCTCCCCTATGCTGTTTAATGTGTATATGGACGGATTAATTGCTTCACTTAATGAGGCAACAGTGGGATGTTGTATAGATAACACAAGGATAAATAACTTAGTTTATGCTGATGATATGGTGTTAATAAGTCCCTCTGTTAAAGGTCTGGATCGGCTACTAAAAGTCTGCGAAGTGTATTCGCAGAAACATTATATTCTTTTTAATGTTACAAAAACTAAGGTTATGCAATTTCATCCTAAAAGCTGTAATCAGCCAGCTGATATAAGGTTTAAAATGAATGGTGAAGTAATTGAGGAAGTACAAGAGTTTAAGTATTTGGGTCAAACTATTACCAGATCCTTGAGTGATGACTCGGATATAAGAAAACAATCTCGAAGCCTGTGTGCTAAAGCAAATATGACCATAAGGAACTTTTGATTCTGTACAAGTGAAGCTAAAGACACTCTCTTTCGTACTTTCTGCAGTAATATATACAGACAGCAACTGTGGGTGAATTATAAAAAAGGTTCTGGCAGAACTCTAAATTTGCTGTACAACAGGTCTTTTAGACTCTTACATAAATTAACCCCCCCAAGATGCTCAGCTTCGCAAATGTTTGCTACCCACAATGTCCTGAGCTTCCCAGAGGTAACAAGACATGCTCAATACAGTCTAATGCAAAGAATTAAAAAATCAACCAACCCGATCATCCAAGCTATCCATGAGTCCTGCCATTTATCCTCTAAGCTATGGACTTCTTGGTACAAAAACATCTGTCTGTAGCTCCACTTAACTTCGACATTACAGTATTATTTCTAATCAATTGTATATATTTCTATCCTTAGTATATGAACTGTCATTCTATTAATAATATTTGTCATATGGACTATAGTCTGCCAATAAACCTTTTCATTTCATTTCATAAGAACCGATTCTTGTCTAACTGGGTGAAACCATGAACAAAGAGGCATCAACATAACTTTATATTTAAAAAAGGCAGTTATTAGGTATTTACAATATATTTTATGGAAGCCATTATTGTTACATTTATAATAATAATAAAGTATTTGTATACGCCTTTCAAGGTAATTATTTATCCTACCAAAGATTTGACCTTAGACAAAAACTGAGATCATTATTCAACAGCAAACAGTAAGAAAGAAAAACCTATAATAAGAGACTTTAGTCCTGCCTAATAAATGGTACAATAAACATAATGGTTTTAATAAACAATGATAATAAAAAATTTAAGTACCACTGAACTAACTTACAGACATTTCATATGAAATATGTGTACCTAATATCAATGAAAAAAAAAATCACATCAATGAGGCAAAAAAGGTTACCTGTTGGCTGTTACACTACTAAATGTTCAAGCATAGATGTGCCCTTCTTCATTTCTGACCGGGTCGAAGTGTATGTCCTGCCATTTGTGGTAAATGGACTCACAATCATCAGCACATCACTGGCATCAACTAGAAGTTCATCAGGTGGCGAAGGATATACAAATGAGCGTGCAGGTCCATGGGGGTGAAGGAAGGTCAAGTTGACCTCATTGCTCTCTGGCTTGACATCTAAGATGTAGGCAAGATACCAGTGGGAATCATAGACTGCTAAGCAATAGCCTTTTATAGATGCCAATGGGATGTTGCTTCTCTGAAGAATGGTGACTCTTTCTGATCTGGATATAGTCAAGGAAGAATACGTGCAGACTTCTACCAGTCCATTGCTGATTGGCTTGATGCAATGGATCTCCTGGGTTCCTGAAAATAACATAGGTTTTAGCAATGGGATATAATTTCAGAATATTTTGACATTTGATTACAATTACAATTACACAAATATAACTATCTATTCTATATATCTAAATATATATCTAAAATAAATATATATCTATAAAAATATATATCTATACCTAAGTATAACTAAATAAACTATCAAAGGTTTATTTTCATTGGATGATGTATGACTGCCAGATCTAGGGGTATAATTTTTAACAATTGATATTAATTGATCAATTACATCAGTTATAGCTCAAAAATCAATTACAATTACCTTTATTTTTATTTTATTTTGAATCAATTACAATTAATGGAAATTAGGATCAATTAATTAAAAATACAATTATAATTATTCATTGTATACAACCCTGTTAAAAGCTACTTTTGCTTAGATGGCACAAATAAAATTTGGGATCTACTGATCTTGTTTCAGAGGTCTACAACAAGAAAAAAATGTGGTTTGATTTACAGATTGGAATAAATACAGATGCCAAAAAAATCCTTGCTCCAAGGTTTAAATAAGCTTATTTTTACATGGGTACATACTGTTGTACACAATGAATAAATACACAAAGTTAAGTATTCTATTAAAACTCATCTAACTCTTAAAACTGAACTTATTCTATAGGGTAGTACCTATAGCCTAGTATAAGGTACTTATATACGTACATAGCTTTACCTTTAAACAGGATAGCAGGTTCGAAGTTCTTCACACTTTCGAATGTCCATATATATTAATTAATTATGTAATTTAAATTACCTATATTATATAATTCTCTGAAATATACAAAAAAAATTAAATTTTATAATAGGGCCGGATACTTATTCGACCAAATAACTGGGTTAGGTTAGGTTAGATAATTACCAATTTTTTTAAAAATTAGCAGACATTATATATCTCAGTAAGAAAAATATAATGGTATTTTTCTCAACACTCTAGTTCAAACAGTTCCAAAGCTATAGTGCTCCAAAGTTTGGTGGAAAAAGGTACTTGGTCAAAATGGAGGTGGGTATGGTCCACTGAAATGGCTGTAGCATCTATACTAACTTAATCAACACTAAAAATCTTATTTTAGGTTAAGGTAGACATGTGTACCCAAAATTGGGTGAAAGGAGAAAAAAATTGGTTGTGACATCAAATGACCTACACAAGATCAAAGGTCAAAAATAAGATCAACTTTTTTTTTTACCACTGAGGTAAAATATGAATAGAAACAAAGTTGTAGATCTGTTTAAAAGCTTTAAAATAGTGTTTAAATGGTCTCTTAGTGCAATAGGAGCCGAGATATTTCATGTTGAAATAGGGTATGACCTTGAAAATTGACCTTTTTTTTACAAAATTCGAATGGCCATATCTCCGGAATCATATGACCTAGTGTTGAAACAAGTGCCATTCTGTTTTTCTCACTGAGATCTATAAGTGTGCCAATTTTCAAAAAGATCGGTAATGGTCACATTTTTTTCGCCATTGAACTGACAGACTCATAATAAATTCCAAACATACAAAAATACACTTCAATTTACTGTAAAATAAAGATAATAATGAACAAGACTAACCTGTAGTTCCTAAACAGGTTTTACTATCATATTCCTGTTCTTCCTTGTGTAACATACTGCACTTTTGTTTGGGGAAACCCTACTAACAACTTTAAACAGTATCTTTGTCATCCAAAAGTGAGCAATAAGGTTATTATTTGATGCCAATTTCCTTGATCATTCTAGTGCATTATTTAAAAAGCTAAAACTACTAAAGCTCAATGTAAATAAAAATAAAATGTGTCAGTTGACTACAAGTGTAAGAACAAAATCATTAACTTACAATTGGTAAATAAATATTTTGTACGTAACTAATCAAGAAATCCACTCATATCAGACCAGAAATAGATCAAAAACACATTATACCTCAATTTAGATTGTCTTCATCTCAAAAATTATCCATTTTCTTTCATTGGATTGAAACTATGGAATGATTTAACCCTTTAAGGACTAGTCTGCAGCATATGCAGTCACTCTTGTTACCAGAACGTATAGGTTTTATTGTTATTCAAAACTAAATATTTTAGTAACTAGTCACTGAAATGATACACACTTTGGGTTCCTTTCTCAACAACTAAATGACATCTATATATAAACATGTAGAAACATTTATAGAAACGAGGCATTGTAGTACAATTTATATTATTATTTCTGGTGGACCTTAAGGTACCATCCATCATTAAAGGGTTAAATGCAAATATAAAAAATTGTGAATGTAAATTTTTTAAAACAAAGTTGAAATCTCTAATAATCTAGGGTTAAATGTAGCTATATTATTCATCTTATGCGTAATCTAGGATTAAAAGGTACATTACTCGCTATTGTTCATGTCTTATCTCTCGTGTTTAATAGTGATTTGTTTGTATAGTATTGGTAGGGTTGCCAACCATCCTTTTTTGTAGATTTTTGTCCTTGTCCTTTCTTGAGTTCGGAAAGGATGCCATTTGTCCTTTTCTGATAACAATCTTGTTCCAAACAACAGTTTTATAACAAAACTTTTGTTTAAAAGGAAATAATTATAAAGTCTTAAGTCGAGTAACATTTTATAAATTCATTTCTTTACTTAAATGTTAATGTTCCGTGTAGATAAATTTAAAAATAAATATTGTTACCATAAATTTTGTCAATGCATGACTCAATGGGTCAATATCTGTATATCAATAAAAATATTTACTTTAGGAAAATATGCAATAAAAAAGCATGCAGTATAAATTGTAATAAATTATAAATAAAATTTTACTTCTTTCCCTAACCTTGTAGACAGTATATTGGAATTGATGTTCTTGTCCTTTTTTTCAAACTTCATGGAGTTGGCAACCCTAAGTATTGGTATCATGTATACTTTCAATAATGACTTATATGGATAATAATTTAAGATTAATACATACCCTACTTAATAATTCTTATTCATGATTTATGTATTGATAAGAACTATCTATTTTACTTTTAAAGCCTAAATCTTAACAGACAAATTAAATAAGTAATCCAGCTTCACACAATTATTTACCATATGTCATTGTAAACTGTAAAAGAACCGCAATTTATTTTGTTAATAATAATAATAGCTAATGGTTATTCAAGTCAATTCAACATACATGTATAGTTTTTCCATAAATACTGTAGCAGTGGAAATAATTCATAAATAGAACTGTACTTGGTATAGAAAATGGCAACATATTTATTGCACACTTTGAAAAACATTCTGTTCAGGTCACGTGATAGTCATTGTCTAGAATTTGAAAAGTTTTACCAGTAAAGATTCAGTAGAGCACATCCACCTAAACTAGTGATGAAAATAGGTTTTTGTGGTGTATTTCATGCTGTTTCAATTTAATCTGACCTTCATTTTTGGTGCAAATGCACCATTATGGAGATCCCCCCCCCCCCCAGCTAGGGCTTTGTAGAAGTGGGAAATTGTGGGTTAAATGGGCCAGAATCAATTGAAACAGCATGAAATACCCCACAAAAACCTATTTTTGTCAGTAATATTCACGGCAAAAGTAACCTAACCTAACCTGGTACTACTTACCTTTCCAGGTCCCAACAATGACCCAACCTTACCTTTCCAGATATAATTGTTTATGGCATTGGATACCACAAAGGTTAATTGAATGCCCAGTTAGGGCAACTGTATGCCCTTGACAATTGGTTAGGTTAAGTAGTGATATTTTCATTAAAACTAACAAAAATAACACAACTTAACCTAACCAATTGTCAAGGGCATACAGTTGGCCTAACTGGGCATTCAATTAACCTAACTAAGCATAGGTACCCCATAATGAATTCAGGACCAGGAAAGGTACCGTAAGTAGTACCCTTAACCTAACCTAGGCCTTGATGACATCCCACTTGAACTAGGAGCTTCCACGACTGACAGCCATTCTAAAGCAACTGTTGAATTCAAATTTCAGCCACTGGACCTGCATGGGAGTACCGTATCATGTGACAATGGGGAAGCTGCTGAATGGCTAATGATAATAACATGACTACATACATTATGGGATGAGATGGTTTGAGTAGTGAATAACACTGCCCAACACCAATTTTGCTGATTTAATTCGAACACCTGTTTTTAGGTAACTTTGGTGTGCTGATTTAAAAAATCACCTTAGTTTTTGCCTATCATGTCAGGTTTTCGAGCAATCAAATATGGAGATATCGCATTTTGGCAGGGTTATGCCCAATTTTTTTTCTTTTCAAAAAATAAGTTTTTAAATACTCAGAATCAGCATGGAAAAGTAAACAATTGTGCAGGGCGTGAACTTCAATATACAATGGTAATATTGACACACAAAGTGATTAAAAGTGTTTAAATAAGCAAAAAATGAATCCATGATCATGACATCACGCTCACACCTGGGGAAATCACAGATACCCAAGATTTTAATATGTTGTACATGACCTTTAGATTTAATGCACAGATTTGCGTATTCCACAGATAAAATTTTAACAGCAAAACAGCTGTTAACAGGTCTCAAAAATCATAAATTTTGATAAGTGCCCTTCATGGATCACCCAAAATAGGCATATTGCATTGCACGAAAACCTGATGTGATGGATAAAATCTAAGGTGATTTTTGAAATCAGCACATCAATATTATCCAGAAACAGGTCTTAGAATTAAATCACCAGCAAAAAATTTTTTTTGTTGGGCAGTGTAATGGCACCAAAATTTAATTTTGAAAATAAATATCTTGATAAATAGGAATTTCCACCAAAATTAGTATAGAATAAAGTGTTTTTGTTTTTTTCACTCTATCTCGCTGTATAAATATCAATATTGAGTTTGGTGGATGTGTTCTACTAAATCTTAACCATTTTACCCACTCACTGAAGGGGGGAGAGATAGGTTTGAGTGACAGTTGTGTAACCTGACTGAAGACCAAAATTGGGAAACAAATTTTGCTTTGCATTTTACTTTTAACTAGTTTCTTTTCATACATTATATGAAAAATGTGATAGGTATATAATTTAGGCCGGGCTGAAACTATAATTTTTGTTTGATTTTAATTTATCAGAGTGACTTTTGACATTCCAAAACACCAAACATTAAATTATACAATTAACAAATTGTCATTTTGTCATATTTTAGCATGATAAATAATAATCTAGAACTTAAAATATTTTTTAGACACAAAATCTTTCATTAATTTATGTGATCTAATTTTGTTTCTAATAAGACCATCTCTACGCTCATGACCTACAACAGCCAAGGATGCTTCAGTGACAAGCTTGATGTGCCTTTCAACATTCTGACTGTGGCACTCGTGATCCAGTTTCAATGCGGTATTAATGATATCACGCAGTTCATCATTACTGAATTCTTTTAATACAGGTGGAACAGTTTCCCATTGGGACATAGCAGACAGCTTGTGGTATGCAGAAGCTTTGAAATTGATGAATGGCTTTCTAAAAACCCTAACATTCTCATCTATAGCAGGATATTCATCAGTACCACCTTCATGATCCTCTTCATCACTTTCAATTATTCCACCTGCAAAATCATTGCTACTACCAGATTCATCATCAAAATCCTCTATAACTCCCCTCAGACACAGAACTTTATTGACAGCACACCTCCTCACCTCTTCATCTTCATCAGCCAGCATTCCAACTAAAATATTTTCACCATGAGCAAAATAGCTGTTATTGTTTAATACATCATAACAAATTTCTCTAATTTTCCTGTCAGGGAATTTATTTACTCTTTGGATCATATTGAATAGGTTTCTTGACCCATCACTTAGCCTCTTATTAGCCTTGATATTGAACCAACTGTGAAAGTATACTTTGATGATGAATTCTACTATGATTTTGAGGTTCTTACTGGGTCTTTTTTGTGAAACATAAAAGCGAAGAATTCTACAGGCTAAGGTGAGCCATCGAGAGTGATTTAGCAGGCCAACTTCTAAGAGTGCAAGGTCTTCATCCACTTCACCAGTAATAATTGCCCAGCAGATGCAGTATCCATAGTATTGGTCTGTTGATAAATTATTGACCACCTCATTTGGTAGAAGCACAAATGCAGGATAAGGTATAGATTTGAAGTCCACAACATTCCATTCTGACACATCCCCATTGAGCTGAGAACCAATAGGGCCAGAAAATTTGTCTGGACTTTTTGTTGTCCCATCTAAAGTTATGAAGATGTGTCTAAGTGGCAATTCATTTAGATGCAGAAGACAAATATCCCACTGAAGAGGTTGCCCTAAAAACATTTCCAAATATCTGATTGACCCATGCATATGTCCTGTGTTAGTATTTGTCCCATCTGCTTTAACTAAGTTTAATTTGGCCTCAAGTTCTGTCCCTTTAATGATCTTATAAATGCCATGAGCAATGTCAATGCCTCTGCCACTCTCCGGGGTAAAATGGTCGAGGTAGAAATCATCTGAAAATAAATGTAATTAATTTTACAATTAAATAAAAATGAAAAAGGAAGGAATAAAGTTAACTGGACAGTTGTCACTTAAAAAGAAAAATTTTTAAGTAATTGAAATATTACTTTATAGTACAGTAATATAACAGCATAATGCCTATAACTGTATGACAATCATTTCCATTTACCTGGCTCTCCAGTAATGACATAATGTTCCTCTAGGATTGTGGATGTATAATACTTTTCATTTACTTTGTTAACAGCAAGTGTAGCAACTGTAGCATCCTTTCTACCATCAAAGCCAATGCCAGTCACTTTTTCAAATATCACTTCTTCTTCCTTCTTCCTTTCAGCTCTCTCCCTTCTCAACTTGTTTCTGAAAAGTATTTCAAAAATATTGGCCATGCATTACTGCATTAGCATTATACAAATATACAAAATACAAATGTCAGTGTCCTGTTTGAAACTAATTAATATAAATACAAAATAGAAATTTTGACGCTAATTAAAAATAATAGTAAATCTGGTGATTTAGAACTTATAGCAGAAGCTAAGAAATGTAATATCTAGAGTGATTAAAAACATACTTATCAATAACATTTTGTATGTTATCTGGGGTGATTACTCCAAAGTCCACCAATGTAGCAGAACCAATAGCCGCTCCTGCTCTATCACTTACTTGATATCTGTTAGGATATTTAAAGTAGATTTACATATCTATTGTCAATGAATAATTTATTGGTAATCTTAATCTCTTAGTCACAATGATTTCACTTTAAGCTGTATTAAAAGATTTATCTTTCAGTACTATACCTGTCACATGCTTCAGCTAATGAGCGTAATCTAGTTCTGTTCTGTAATGTTGAGACTTCTGGAACATAGTCTGCATCAAATGAATCATTACAACTGTCACTATCTGTCAACTCAGGAATGTCCATAGGTTCAGGAGGATGAGGCGGAGGAACTGATTCTTTTGCTTTTTGAGATTGAATAACCCGTGATTTGAATTTTAAGTCAGTGGCTGTTTCTGGGACTTCTTTCAGGGTACAGTAACCATGCCTAGTTGTTTTCTGGTCCTACAAAGTGATTATATTTCATTACACTATAATGTATCTTTTATCTATGGGTCTCTATATGTAAATTGAAATTCTTACAAAAATGAGAAAATACTAAAATATTACTTCATTAACATCATTAATAGTGTATTATTGATATTACTAACTTATTAAATGCACTTTAAAAATTGTAGCAAATTATTAATAATTGATAATATTAATAATTGATAACTAATTAATATTAATTAATAATTTACAACTTGAAATTCAATCAACAGACCTACCTCATAAAACTGGTAATCAGATTCAGTCATTTTTAGTAAGTGCTTTTTCTCTGTATCTGCCAACAGTTTGTGATCATGTTGATATATGTCAAATAAAACGTTTACAGTTTTCAGAAAATCATCCAGATCTTGATGATATTTAAGTCCCCTTTTCTTTTTGTCATACTTCAGAAGGCGGTTGAATTCCTTTATTTGGGTTTTCAGAAGGCGGTTGAATTCCTTTATTTGGGTTTTCAGAAGGCGGTTGAATTCCTTTATTTGGGTTTTCAGTCGGCTTTGGCTCTGTATGGCATTTACTGATATTGGATAAACATTATATGTGACCCACAATTTATGCAATTCCTCAGAAGTAGCTCTCAGTACAGCATCTTTTTATAGTCTCCGAAACACAAACACCTTTCAATAACTTGCTTCAACGTAGGCAATTTCCCTAAAGGAAACTGGGTGCTACTGTAGTATGCGGTCTACCTATGATTCGGCGGTCTACCTTTTAATTATAGCTTCTTATCTTGTTTACTAATTGTTTGTTTACATCCCATTGTCAATCACCCTTGACGATTGGTTAGGTTTAGTCATGATATTTTCATTAGTTTTAACAAAAATATCATGATTAAACCTAACCAATCGTAGGTAGACCACATACTACAGTAGCACCAGAAACTATTCTGCTGGCATAAAACGTACATCACCAAGTACTTTAGCAACTGTTTTCCTTGTAGAAGTCATACTTTATATTGCAAATGTTGAATTCAATGACAAATTGCAGTTGGAAACTTATAACAAAGGCACCTGAAAAAAAAACAAGTTTTCAATTTATTACGTTTAAAAAAAGTTCATGAAGCAGCCCCACCCTCTATTCTTTAATCAAGCATAATGGATGCAAGATAACAAGGAAAAGTCATATCATATGATCACTATGTCCATGTCAACATCCTTTTAGGGCAATGTTAGTAATCAAAAAGCCAAATCATGCTTATTTTAGAATTTCTTTTGTCACTAAGGTCCGTCAAAAGGGGGTCTATGGGCCCCAAAAATTAGTTTTTCTAAAATAACTCAAATACTAAAGGTTTTATGAAAAAATACCACTCTTAATAATTTGTTCTAAATCAAATTCTGCATCTTTTGGTATGCAAACGATCTCTCTAGCTTGTTCAGAAGAAGAGATATTGCCATTTTCCTGATTTTGCTAGTGCGGCATTAGATGTTTTTACAAAAATGGGGGTGGCCAGACACACGTTGGTGGCCACCAATTATTTTTTTCAGGAATCTTATTTTTATATCAAAAGCCAACTGTTAATGACTCTGATTAATTCTATCTTGAGTTTCAGCCCGGCCTAGACTATATATTGAAACTAATGGATATTCTTTACGGTTATTATATAGAAAATGGCGCAACCCAAAGTATGATGTAAAAAACATTTTATTAGGTCAATTTCGATGTGCTGAAGCCAAATCTGTTAACCATTTGGTGTGCAAATTACATTTTTACAGATTATAAATAAAATTACAAATTTTTGAAGTTCATTCATTTGCCCATCATTTATGTTTTGGTTCCAATAATTTTGCTCCGCGAGTCAAAGTAGTTCTTAACAGAAGCAATTTTATAACCCTTTTAAAATGCGCCCTTTTAATGTTTGTATAGCAATGGAGTGTGAAGGGTGTTCTGTTAGATACATTGAAGCTATTGTAAAGTGTTACGAAAATGATGAAGAAGCAATTCTATTTTTCCAAAAACATGGTGTTTTACTTTCTGAGTTGTCGTGCCCAATGTGTGGTTATTTTACTCTTAGGTTAGGTTAGGTTAGGTTAGTTTTCATGTGCTTGTTAGACATTTTTTAGGCAAATGCTTCAAAATAAGAGTAAAATATAAATAACTACTCTAATTTGAAGCATTTGCACACCAAATGGTTAACAGATTTGGCTTCAGCACATCGAAATTGACCTAATAAAATGTTTTTTACATCATACTTCGGGTTGCGCCGTTTTCTATATAATTACCTTCTTTACTTCAACATACCATAACCAATAATGAAACCAATATATGTTTCTAGGTAACTATGGTGTGATAAGTCCATATATCATGTTTGTTTTTGTCACAAATGAGATTGTTAGGTAAGTGCAGGCAAAGTGTTCATTTGTGACAAACATGAACATGATATTTGGATTTATAGCACCTTAATTAGCTAGAAACATGTATTGTTTTCTTTGGGTGCTATGGTATGTTAACTGTTGAAGTAAAGAATTACCAAACTAATTGCCAATGAATATAATGATATACTTTCTATTTAAAAAAATAAAGTATAAAGTAAAAAAAATGCTGGCCATCCCTAATTATAGCAAAATCTTTGGTTATTATTCGTTTTTTGACCCAGTCACACCCAGCTATAACAGCAATATATATTGAATAACCAATCAACGCTGAATAAGAAAATATATATATTATATTGTGCAAATTTGTATAAAATGTACTTTTTTTTTAAATATACTTTCTACTTTCTAATATGTATGTATATAAATTTCGGTTAGTTTGTTTATTTGGGCTACCTTTTTTGGACTTTTTTGGAGATTTTTCTTAGCTTTTTTTGGCTACTTTTTCTTGCTTTGGCTACTTTTTTCTGTTTCTGGTCAGTATGGTGATTTTCGTTCTACTGGTATGACGTGTGAATCTTGTGAAGTTGATTTTGAGGACCTAATCCGCCTTGTTGGCCTCGATGAAAATAAAAGTTGGTTTTTTCCAATCATGGCATAATTCCGACATCCATGATTTGCCCTAAATGTAATCAGAGCTGGGCACTTGCGGGTTTTTTTGCGGTACTGCGGTACTGCGGTACTACCATGTTGGTCGGTACCACGGAAAGTACCGCAGGAAATTTGAATGCGGTAGCGGTACTGCTGTACTTTCAGCGATCCTTTGCGGTACTGCGTTATGCGGTACCGGTTTGGTAGTGTGGTAGTAGTACCGCAGTACCACAGTACCGCAAAAAAATGCGCAAAAAAACGCAAGTGCCCAGCTCTGAATGTAATACTGCCTGTATTTTAAGACAAGACTCGAAGGTGTTTAGGTGCCATAAAAAAAATGGAAATGTGAAATCGTGGGTTTTACGTGCTGGAAATAGACGTCCTCATTACCGGCAGAACATCCTGACGATTCTATAGTTCTGCATCACTTCCTTACTGCAATTGCAAAACTATATCCTCCAAAATAAGGTGACTGGTTAGGTTAGGTAGTTAGGCTAAATTAGGTTAGGTGGTTAGGCTAAGTTAGGTTAGGTTGTGTTTAGCATGAATGCAAACTTTTCTGGTCGATTTTGAGGTGTTTTGCACGAATCTGCCATCCGTTTCCTGTGCAAATGCGTAGTTTTTGAGATGACAATATCTCGAAAACTACACATTTGCACAGGAAACGGATGGCAGATTCGTGCAGAGCACCTCCAAATTGACCAGAAACGTTTGCCCTCATTATAAAAAGAGACTGGGTCAAAAAACGAATAATTACCAAATCTTCATACAACACCGGAAAATTCAAGCAGACTTTACAGACTGGTTACAGTGTAAGTTACCCTAATTGCCTACATAGGCAAGGGTTAAAATAGTCAAACCTAAGTTTTGAACATTACTATAACTGTTTGCATCAATTTAAAACTTACCTTCTCCAATTTTCTCCAGTTTTTCATATTTCTGCATTTTCAACTACTGTAAATCAATGTCCTCTTTGGTTAACTTGATAATTCAAGATTTAAATATTTTTCCTCACTCCAATTTTGAACTCTGAATTAAAAGTTTTGGTAAAAAAGTTTTCCTCAAATTTCTCCTTTCCCTAATACAATAATTATTTTCTGTACATACAATATTTACTACTGGTACCATATGCAAAGAAAGAAATTCTATCTACAAATGGGAGGAAAAAGTTAAACCATTTTCAGATCTGGGGCTGGCTCCAGATCATAGGAAAATGATGATGAGGCCTGTTATTATTACTAACTAGTGAAGCATGAAGTCAAAGTAAGAGATAGTACTGGTACTTTATGAAAAACTAGCTGAACATAAGAGGCTGATTGTTAGATTAGATAGAGGAATATAAATTGACTGACTTTAAGAAATCTAAAATGAGCTTAGAAGGCACAAGGCAAGATAAGACAGTAGAGAGGGTGAAATCAAGCTGTTCTGCAGTGCAAAATGAATGAATATCAGATTGAAGTGAAGAAAAAACTGGGCAATCAATAAAAATATGTTCAATGTGAAAGTCATATTACACTGGAGACAGGTAGGAATGGGACAGGCACTAAAATAATGTTCGTGTGTCAGGAGACACACCCCTAGTCTGAGCCGGGCTAGGACAGTCTGGTCCCTTCTGCTACCTATGTATGTGTTCCCAATCCTGAGGAAGGGGTTTAACATCACTGAGAAAATTATTGCTATGATTCCATTGACACTGCCACCTGCTGCGCACACAAGTGTGTCAAATTCCAAACCTCCTGCAGGAAATTCGAAGACTGACCACCTCTCCTGAGTGCACAGCAGACTTGGCTGCCAAGTCCACCACCTCATTACCCAGGATTCCAACATATCCAGGGACCCAAAAAAGAACAAAACTGTAATGTGGAATAGATCTTAACAAAATAATTATATTGACCAGAAAATGAGAAGTATTCCCTGACTTGATAGCATGTAGAACTGAGAGAGAATCATAACAGATGAGAAACTTGTGATGTGTAGAATTTACAGAAACAAAATGAATTGCCTTGTAAAGGGCATACAGTTCAGCTGTAAATACTGAGCAATGAGGTGGCAACTTATAACCCATCAGTGTACCTTCAAAATTAAAGGCACAACCTACTCCAGTTGGGGACTTTGAATCATCAGTAAAGAGAACCTTGTAACCTAAATCTAGATATGATGCTTTCAATGAAAGAAACTCGCACTAAAAGTTATTAGCACAGGTTGTAGATTTCAAAGCAGAAGACAGTCTAAGATCATAAATGATATATACTGGAACCCAACTTGTAATTAGTGATAGGGAACTTGTAGCAATATCCTCTAAAGAAAGGCTCATTTTAGTCAATCCATCTTGAAAATGGCCAAAGAATGGAAGTGGGTGGGGTCACAACCTGTAAAACTGGTAAATATGGAAATCTACAAAGAAAGGCTGGATGGGATGCTGGTCATATGACAACACTTTGGCACCATAGTTGATACCCAGCTGCTGATGACAGAGGCTTAGAGGAAGGAGAAAGGCCTCTTCATTTAAGGTGTCAACTCTGGTACATTTGAGGGGTCCAATAGCCAAGGAAATAGCCCTATACTGAATTCTGTCTAATTTTACAAGTAGTGATGGATGGAAAAACTATACGCGCTTACAACATGGTATCGTATGTGATACCTTTACTTCATAATTAAATATAAATTATTAATTAATTGAATTAAATATCTATACAAAATTGCCTCGGGATTGGCGACATAGCCTAATGGGAATGAAATGATTGCCATACATACATAGAACCCATATGTAGGTGTCGGGCCTGCATAACCACGAGAAACATTTATTTCACGAGAACAAAATTTTCCATTTCCTAACTCATGTAAAATACGAGAGAGAAAGAGTCAACAACCTTTGCCAAATCAGCAATTTATACTGAAATATGACGATATATTAAAGGAGTGGCCTCAGGGCTGTTTATGTTACAGCGAACGCTTTAAACAGGGAGGATGTGCTTTTGTCTTCCCTAAAGTTCTGAGTGAATTCCTTATGATAAACTACAGGATAGGCCTATCCCTAAAAGTGTTTATATTGTGACTGCCTATATTAATTACATCAAGTTAATTTGTCGCGTAACTCCATCGTGGCGGCCCTACACCGAAAAAGATCGTAACGCCCTACATCGAAGCAAACCAAGGACCCAGCAAAAATAAGGTGGGACAATTCTTTTTCATTCTAATATAGGCATCTAAAATCCCGACGCTAAAATTACCATAAACAATTAAATATAAAGAGGTCCTTTAAAGACCTACATATTCATAACTCTCTAACGAAAAAACATAGGGCTTTTGTCGGTTAACTCTCCACTGAAATCTGCTGGAAATTTCCAACGGATGAGGGTATCAGGCAATCAACCCATAGCCCTATAAAGTTTTTTCATAGATGGGGATGATGTATCATAGAGGAATGAAGCATAATCTAATTTGGACCAGATGAGAGATTTGTAAAGCTGTAATAGAGTCTTCCTTTTAGAGCCCCATGTTCTATTTGACAAATACTGCACGATATTAAAGGCACCCTCACAACGCTCCACAAGGGAAGCAATATGGGGATTCCAAGTCAAGGTTCTGTCAAATGTAATACCTAGAAATTTATAAGGAGACAAAAGGAATCTGGCTAGTCAGCAAGACAAGAGGTTGAATGAGTTGAGGGGGAACTGGCCACTTACTAAAAATGACACGGGAAGACTTGGTAGGAGAAAAGTGCAAGCCATTATTCTGTGACCAATTAGTAATCCTGTGTAGAGCATTCTGCATAATGGCCTTGGCAACATGAATGTCAACATGGGATACCCACAATGCCCCATCATCTGCATACAGAGAATAGCTAAGAGCACGGTCCATACCCTGAAATACTGCAAGTCATTAATCATGACATTCAATAAAAGGGGGCTGATAATGCTACCTTGTGGAACGCCAGCATCCAAATGATAAAACATCTGAGAGGATCCAATTGATACTTGTATGTGTCTATGCTACAAAATGTTTTGGATAAACATGGGTAGATTGCCTCACAACCCTAAATAATACAACTTAAGAGAATAAACTGTAGTGCCAGGCAGTATCATAGGCCTTCTCAATGTCAAGAAATACTGCCAAAATATACTCATTTCTAAGAAAAGACTGAGTGATCCCTCAAGCCTCACCAGGTTGTCCATCGTAAAAAAGTGAGGGCAAAAGCCACTTTGAATCTGTCCAGTTTGAAAAATAGAATAGAGTAAAAATGATGTAACACCATCCTTTCAAGTACTTTGCCCAGACAGCTAGTCAAAGCTATGGGGTGATATGAGCTCACAGCAGTACGAGTTTTGCCAGGCTTATGGATGGGCACCAGCAAAGCTGAAGTCCAAACATGTGGAAAAGAGCAGGTCATCCAAACCTTGTTATAAAAGTCCAATAAAACTTGCCTGTTAGAAAGTTTATGAAAGATTGGTGAGGAAGGGGTACACTATCATATCCTCCCCAGGGGAGGTATTTTTTAGCTTAGAGGGGGCCATATCCAGTTCCAGGAGAGTAAAAGGACTATTATAATGGAGTGCTACATTTGTAGAAAAATCAATAGGGATGAGTTCAGCTTTTGTTGCACTGCTCTAGAAAGGAACTGCACTGTATAATGAGATCTACTACTGATAGATGCAAAGTGACAAAGGCATGCCAAGAAGAATGTTTGGATAATCTAACTGTATGCCAAGCAATTGCTCTAGCCTTTTTGTACAGGATATATGTCTGTAAAACAGGATTTTGTTTAATTAACCTATAAGCCATCTTTCTTACTCTAACAGCCTGCTGGCACAAATCATTCCACCATAATGCGTGATATTTAGCATTAAACATGCTGGAAGTGAGAGTGAAATGTTCTTGAGTTGCATGGTGAATTGTTTGAGTTAATGTATGGCAGTCTTCATCCACAGTGGTATCATCTCTGGGATGTGGCAAAGACAAAGCAGCATGAAAATTATGCAGACCTTTCTGTTATTTTCCATAGGGAGCAGTTTGAGCCCACAGATGGTACATACCTGAGATGCGAGAAGAATGGGAAAATGATCAGAATCACAAGCATCGCTCAAAACTTCCCAACCAAATACACAAGACAAGTCCATAGTAGAAAGTGACAGATCTAAATGTGAGAAAGACCTACTGAAACTATAGAGGAATGTAGGGGAACCATCATTAAATAGAAAGAGATTATTGGCATATATGAAGTCTGCAATGGTGGAGCCCCGCTGGTCACTGGAGGGGGAACCCCATAGGGGATGATGACCAGGAAAGGGGCAGGAAGTAAGCGAAGCAGTCTGTGTAATATAACTGTAGAGAAGGTAGGACACCTGGAGAAAAATATATAGTACAAACTGTAACAGCAAAAGAAGTAGTGTGGATTGTTGCTACAACTGCTTCAATATCAATATCAAGAGGAACTGGAGTAAAAGGAAGGGAGCTGTGAATCCCTAGTAAGACACCACCCCCCAGTCTTTCTGGAGCAAACTGTAACCTTTGACACCTGCAGAATGGGATAAATCCAACTAGTCCAGGCAATCTAGAGCAAAAATAGCTTCAACCTGGACAAAATTGCTTCAGAAGCTTTCTAAACTGTTTCCAGCTCAGGAATCATTGCAGAATAACATATCCAAAATCCGACAAAATTGGACCCGGGAACACCCCCAAAAATGAAATTCAAAATGGCGGACTGGCAGTTTCCTACGAAATACAATAAATTTTAATTTCGCTTTGTAGAGAGAGTTATGGCGTTTTTCTTGATCAGTAAAATGTTTTAAAACACATTTTCGTTTCTAAATTAACCTATATGACACTAAAAATTGTATTAGGCGGCTAGTATTAAACTATGACGTCACGTAATGTAAATAAAATATACTGTATGGAGTGTATGTGAGAATGGACATTGCTACATCTTTATAAACTTATATTATATACAACTCTTTAATTCCGACTACCCACTATCAAATCTGCGTATTTGTGCTTGTCATTTTCTTTAAAACTGTTATTATGTACTCCTTTTAAATACTGCAACACAGTTTATTAATTTGTGTTTTCTGTTTCAGACTGACTCGGTGTACGGCTGACTCGGTGTGCGTCCGCCTTCAAGAATGCAGACCCCTGAAGAATTGCGCGTGATTTGTAAGGAGAAATTGGACAGCGGACAGGAAGTGGTTCACATCTCGCAAAAAGGAGCAGATGGTATAAATGCATCCAGCTGCAGCCGTGGAAGCGATGTTGTTGCAACAGCTGGAATAAGTGTTCACGTTGTATGTAGGAAAAGGTTTACGGATAAAAAGACCATTGAAAAAGAAGCGACAGACCGCAGCCGAGGCAATACCAAGGAAAAGTGCTCGTTTTCATGAATACGCATTTTCCAGTGCTACTCACTGTTTGTTTTGTGATACCTTTGTGGACTTTTTTTCCAAACACAAACCAAAATCAGAGCATGTCAAAATAAGAACTACAGAGTTCTCCGAAACCATAAAAAGGTGCTGTGAAAGCCGCTGCGATGAATGGTCGTTTAATGTAAAAGGCCGTCTGGAGTATTATCTTCGTGATCTTCCTGCTGCAGATTGTGTCTACCATCACACCTGCAGCGTAAATTTTCGAAGTGGAAAAAACATTCCTCGCGCATACTCCTCCGACGATCATGATTCGAAGAAAGGGAGACCAACTAATGAAGAGCAACACCAAGCATTCCTTCAGACCTGTGCTTACCTGGAAGAGAATGATGATGAACAACTGTTGATTGGAGACCTAATTTCCAAAATGGAGGAATATCTTCAAGGAAGTCAGAGCTCTGTCTACGAACGCAGGCACATGAAGAGAAAGCTTTTAGAACGTTACGGAGACAAGATCATAATATCAGGTGAAAGTGGGAAGGCAGATATAGTAACACTACGAGAGACAGCTAATGAAATTCTTATAGATTATCACAAAAAGTCGAAAGAATGTGATATAGATATAGAGCTACAGAAGATTTACCTAGTAGAAGCTGCTGCAAAAATAATCAGAAGTGATATCAAGTCTGTCGACCCGCCTAGAAAAGATGTGTAGCCATCTCCAAATGACATCACTGCAGAAAGTGCTCTTGATTACATTCCCAACAGTCTGAAATTGCTATTATCAAAAGCATTTGCGGGACAGGATGCTTCAAGAAAAATAGGTGCAATTGGGCAGAGCATTATGCAAGCACCCGTCCTAGAGGATTACTATGTCCACTACAGATCGGTTTGTCGGTTCAGCTACACCACAACTTTAGGTCAAGGTACCTTATCGACGTTCTCCATCAGCTGGGTTACTGTTCGTCGTATGCAGAAGTAACAAGATTCGAAAGAAACGCGGCGCTGGCAAGTGGGTCTGGCTCTTTTACTGTTGATGAAAACACTGCAGTCCTTCTAGCAGCAGATAACGTCGATCATGATGTCTGCACTTTGGATGGGAAGAATACCTTTCATGGAATGGGTATGATTGCCGCAATAACTCCGAAGATCAAGACCCACCCTTCTATTCACAGGTGTAATGTTGGTGACAATGACATTAAGAAGATTGCAACCGTTGACATTAGGGAATATAGACACGCGAGAAGCATGTTGAGGGACATCTCATTCCGCGAACTTCCAGTACCCACTGCCACCATAAGTCGACTTAGTCTTCTCTGGCAGATATCTTCAGCAGAAAGATCAGGTCCAAGTTGGTCCGGAACAATGCAGGCAATTCACGGTGGATCAAGTGTCTCACATCCTGGTATGGCGTCGATCACGTTCCTTCCCATCATAGATATGTCGCCAACTGACATGACCTGCATATTTTCGACATTACTATATTTGAGCAAGATAGCACGCGATCAAAAAGTCCCATGCATTATTACCTTTGATCAGCCTTTGTTCTGGAAAGCTTCCCAAATCACCAATGAACAGAGAGACCTGCAGGACATTGTTTTAATGCTGGGATCATTTCACACTCTGATGAATCTTTTGGAAGCAGTCGGTACTCTTATGAATGGTTCAGGATTGTCTGAAGTACTTCAAGAAATATACGGACCAAATGCCGTGCAACACATGATGTCTGGAAAAGCTGTTTCAAGAGCGATACGTGGTCATATGATAGTAGATGCAGCTCTTAGTACCTTACTAGTCGCAGACGTTTTCCCCTCGTAATGAAGATGGAACTCCTCATGACCTCCATAAGGAAGCTTGTGACCTGCTCGACGATGTTATGACCGCCAAACAATCAGTTGAGGATCTGGAATCTTCGAATGCATTGTCTCAGATTGCTACCACTTTGGATGCGAAGAAAACTGACCTACAATCTACTTCGCAAACAAGTCAACTCTGGTTGGAATATCAGCGAATGATCAACATTGCACGTTCCTTGATAACAGCAGACAGAACCGGCTCGTGGGATTTGCACTTGCAAGCTATGCTGGAGACCATCCCCATAATTGCAGCAGCCGGACATCACAATTACCTGAATTCGATATACCTGTACCTGCAGAAAATGTTAAGTTTGCCTTCTGAAAATCTAGCCGTTAACAAAATGTTCCAGGAAGGTAAGTTTGTGGTAAGAAGAAGCGACAGATTATGGGCCAGACTCGGCACAGACCTGGTGATAGAACAAGTACTAATGCGTTCCCTGAAAAGCAGAGGCGGACTGACACGCTGAAGTGGATTTACAGACATCCAAAGGACAACGTGGCTCTTTTCTATGCCTCTGTGTTCCACTTATAACTTAGCAATGCAGGAATACACCAGAGTTTTGTTGGAAAGTAGTGAACAGCACACGGAAATGAGGGGAAGTAGACAAATCAGGGACAGTAATGACATGAAGAAAGTACTTGAACGTCTGGAATCCTTATCCCCATTCCATTCTACCTCGGGTCTCTGCAACATTGTAATAGGGCTAACTGCTGATCCTGGAGTTAACGTTCATCAATTGCATTCAATCGGTACGAACATTGTCGTAAAAATGATTGGGAAACAAGCCTTTACATATTCTGCCAAAAGATCTGACAAAGTGAAAACACTAGGATCTGCTTCTGCCGTTGTGATCACTGATGCTTCAGATATAGAAGTAGATCCTGCACTACTGTTTCAGAGAATGATGACTGTTGCCACTGGCGGAGACATGAATCTTGAAGATGTCATGTGTTACGAACTGTGTGCATATCCTCCTGCATTGTTCGAATCACGAAGTATCTTGAGGAAACCCGATAAGTCTCAGCTAGCTCATGCAATAATCAAATACACTGACCAGGGCGGATTAACCATTAAGCAAAATAAGCCCGTGCTTAGGGCATCAAGGAAGGGGGGGCACCACAGAAATTTTCCATTGTCGGATTTCTTATCACCACCTTTTACAGTACACAATTGTTGACAAACTTGAAACTGAGATGAGAAGAAGAGGAGAGATATACAAAGAAATAGCAGAGAGATTTTCTTTTCTAAGTGATGTGCCACATAATGTCACCACTTCATCATCTACTGAAATTGAAAGGTATTCTCAGGGTTGTAAAAAGATGATTGATGCTTACCCAGAGGACTTGAACACTAATTTCTCTGCTGAGCTTCAGCAGTTTCACTCATATGTGTGCCATAAGTTCAGTGCAAAAAAAATGTAAAAACAAGATTCAGTCATGCTGAACTTTATAAAATAATTGTAGAAGACAATATTGAGTGTGCCTTCCCAAATGTAGAAATTGCCTTTCGTATATTTTTAACATTAATGGTCACAAATTGCTCAGCTGAGCGTTCATTTTCTCAGTTGAAGTATATTAAAAATACCAACAGAACAACTATGCAACAAGGCAGGCTGGATGCCTTATCTCTACTAAGTATAGAAGCAGATGTGTTACGTAAGATTAGTTTTGAGGATCTGATCAAAGACTTTGCAATTAAAAAAAGTAGGAGAAAACTTTTCAAATATAAATGAAGTGGAAGTATACAAAAATAAACATTATTTTCCATCTTACTGTAAGTTTTGTTTCATTTCAAAAAATAAAATTTTATTTTATGGTTTATTTTTGTTTATATTTTGAATTACATATATATGGGGCACCAAAATCTTTTAAGTGCTTAGGGCCTCTAAAGGTCTTAATCCGGCCCTGACACTGACACTTTACGCATGGAAGAAGTTCAAGAAATTCAGTGCACAGACCAGTACGTATTGGATGGTGGATCTCTACTACATCGTGTTTCCTGGCGTCAAGATGAAACGTATGAGAGCATCGCCAACTCATATGCCGATTTCACTCTGAAAACATATGGAAAAGCAATCATTGTTTTTGATGGCTACAGCAGCTCTCCTACGATCAAGGACATGACCCACAGAAGACGCAGCACCAAGACAAGCAGAAATGTGAATCTCAGTCCAAGCATGAAGTTTGTTGGCCAGAAGGAACACTTCTTGGCTAATGAAAACAACAAGCAAGCATTTATTTCCCTCGTAGGTGAGATGTTGAAGAAGCACGGGTGTACTGTTCACAACGCAGATGGGGATGCTGATGTGGACATCGTTCGTGCAGCAGTTTCCTCATCAGAAAATGCAACTACAACAGTAATAGGGGAAGACACCGACTTGCTGATTCTCCTTCTGTACCATGCCAAGGACAGTGGTTTCAAGTTGTACTATCGCAGCGATATAAGACGGGGACCATCTCCTAATCCTGTTTATGATATTCTCAGCATTCAATCATTGTTAGGCAATGACATCTGCAAGTATCTCCTGTTTGTGCATGCTTTCACGGGCTGTGATAGCACATCCAGAATTTTTTCGATCGGTAAAGCCAAAGCATTCGACACACTGATGAAGGTGGCTGAACTCCGTTCAGTTGCAAATACATTCTGTTCTGATTGTTGCCAACACTCTGACATTGAAGCCGCAATGCTTCTGTTGTATGGCTGCAAAACACTTGAATCCACTAACGCACTACGTCATCGAATGTTAATTGAAAAGGTAGCTACAGCTAAATCTTTTGTTACACCCGAACGTTTGCCACCTACCGATGCGTCCACAAAGTACCACAGCTTTCGCACATACTTTCAAATACTAATCTGGAAGTCTACAGAAGAGAAGATCGATGCAGAACAGTGGGGTTGGTATGTAAAGAATAATTCCTACTACCTTACAGCCTGCGACAAGCCACCAGCTCCAAATTATCTACTCAACATGATCCGCTGCTCCTGCAAGACGAAATGTGCTACTTCAAGATGTGGATGCAAGCGTAATGGAATGCCCTGTTCAGCCGCTTGTGGCGAGTGCCAAATCAGTGGTTGCGATAACAACCCAAGTACCGGTAATCTATCCGATGATAGTGATGAAGAGGATTAATTTCTGTATGTTTGTGACCAGGTATCACTTCTTCTGTAATGAACATAACTTGAAACTGGGAAAAAAATAATTGTTGTATTATTGATTATAAAAATCTGTAAAAAGCTATATAACATTATATTTGCGTAATAACTGGTTGTGTTGTATATTGTTGAATTATTTAAAACATTACAACTGAAAGAAAAAGCATCAAATGTATCTATAAATAAAAGCGTAAATTATATATTTTTTTTTTTCGTAGGAAACATCCAGTCCGCCATTTGAATTTCATTTTTGGGGGTGTTCCCGGGGTCCAATTTTGTCGGATTTTGGATATGTTATTCGGCAATGGTTCCTAAGCTGGAAACAGTTTAGAAAGCTTCTGAAACAATTTTGCCCAGGTCTAACTACAAATTGCCTGGACTAAACCAAGTTTCTTGAAAAGCAAGGATGAGAAGGGAATACTGTGACAATAACTACTGTATAAAAGGCAGTCATCTCCTATAACTCCTTACATTCCACTGGAAGATGGATAAAGCCATGATGTAAAAGGATAAAGGGAAGCAAAAGCTAATAGTGCCTATGAACATTAATTTGTGCTATTAAATAATATCCAGAAGCCATCCCTAGGATCAACTGCAGTCTTTTGAAAACCATTCTTTGCAAAGAATCGAGACATTTTTTGAGCCATAGTCTGTGGAGCTGTATATACTTTTAGCCATGAGTGACTTGAACTCTAATAAGCACCTCCAAAGTAAGGTATCATCTACAGGAGGGACTATGGGATGAGCTATCCCAGTAAGTCTGCCTTTTGACCTAGGACAATCACTACTGGAATCAAGTTTTCCTTTTAACCCAATGCTATCTGTACTATGAAGTGGTTCTATATCTGGTGACAAAGCAGTCTGAGGAGGGTTGGTCAAAATCAAAGAATGAATATTGGATACCATAAGACTTGGTTTCTATGGGCTGGGAATTAGACATAGAACCAGAAGCTGCTACTGACAATCCAGAAGTCTGTATCTTACTTGAAGGTGAAGGAGACCCTCGACCCACCCCACCATAAGAGACAGACTGAGATGACCATGGACCCATCTTAGCAGCATATCACTTACAGGCTTCAGTAAATGTAATATTATTATACACCTTTACTTTGACAATCTCCTTCTCACGTATCCAATGGCTACAAACTCTAAAAGAACATAAATGTGATCCCTTACAATTAACACAGGTATACGAAACCAAGTCCTTCTGACAGGATCGAGTATCATGAGGCTCGCACACTTAGCACAAGAAATTTTATTAGTGCAATTACGCATACCATGTCCAAAATGGAGGCAATGGAAACACTGAAAGGGGTTGGGATAATAAAGGTAAACATGGTACTGGAGATAGCTACAGTGAACATACTCAGGATGAGTGTCAACCCCAAAAGTAAGGACAAAGGCTAGGAGGAGTTTTATCACTACTATTGTTTAATCGTCGAATGCCAATTCCATTTCTAGTAATAGATCATCTGTGTTCATGTGAAACAATTCTGGAATATAAATGATACCCTGAGTAGTATTCAGATTTTTCGCAATTGAGACTTCTACTGGAACATTATTAAGAAAAGTAGTTGCGTTCAAAAGATCAAAAGTTTGAGCTGCATTGAAAGCATGGCCTAGCAAGCTACCAGAATGGCAGTCGGCAACAGACCTTACAGGTCCACCACAAATGCATTCAATCGATTTTTGGTAATAATCTACTTAAACTCCCGTCTCTCCAATTTTCATAAATTATACATCGGTAGCCTCGTTTCTTCATTAGGAATGCGATTTAGACTGTCTCTAGTAAAGAAAATGCTTCAAAACCTAACCTAACCTAAAAAAATCTAGAGTTTTAAAAAAGTCTAGTAAGTTTGTAGTTTTACAGGATTTTTAATGAAAATCTAGTGTTTGTTTTAGTTAGAAAAAATCACCCCAGATTGACATCATTAGTATTCATGTAAATTCTAATTGGATTTAGTTTGGTGGTGTTTGTGATAGAATTATGAAGTGCCATTTGTGTGATTTCGACTTTGAGGACTTGATTCGTCATGTGCCCTAGATGAAGACAAAGCATTGGATGTTTTTATCAATTACGGTGTTATTCTCTCATCCTTAACTTGCTTGAAATGTGACAGTGAGTGCCTAATACGAAAAGATCAGAAGATATTTAGGTGAAATAACCAATATTAACCTGTTAGTTAATTGAATGCCCAGTTAGGTCAACTGAATACCTGGTTAGGTTAATTGAATGCTCAGTTAGGTCAATTGTACGCCCTTGATGATTGGTTAGGTTAAGTCGTGATATTTTCGTTAGTTTAAACAAAAATGACAAGAGCAAACTTTTCTGAGTCAATATTTAGGAGATGCACGGCCTCCAAATTCAGATTTTTTTTATTCATATCAGTCGTTAGTACATATGATTTGATGAATTTAAAAAAAACTAGACCTTGTGCTTTTAAAAAATAAGGGAGATATTGATTTTTTTCACTTCAACGAATTTCTGACATTTTCTGAGAAACTGGTTTTGAGAACTGGTAAAAAAAAACATTACCACCAGTACAAACTTTATCCACCACCACAATAAAAGCTGTTATTTTTTTGTTCGTTTTAGTGAAGGTTGGATTGTTGTTGTTGTTGTTGTTTTGCCAATCAGCCCACCCTGATCGAGCAAGCCGGCGGCACGCATGTAACTGATCGCCCTCTCCGGAGTGGACCAGAGGTTCAGCGCACTAGTGATGGTGTTGTGTTCGTTGTTGTGCTAGAGCGGTACAGTCTGTCATAATGTGTTCAATTGTTTGTGGTGTGTCCTGGCACAGGTGGCAGGTGTCATCTGTGGAGTTGTCTAGTGTGTGTTTATATGTCCGTAAGTTGGGGTGATGTCTACATCGGAATCGTGCTAAGTTAACTCGATCCGATCTGCTCAGGCTGATTTCTGACCTGTTAATGGGTGGCGGCTTCGCACCTAGGACCGCATTCGGACCGAGTCGTGTCAGTGCTTTGTGGGTTAGGTGTGTGTGTGTGTGTGTGTGTGTTTTTCTGTACTGTGTGAGGTCTGTGGAGCATGGTATGGAATGGAGTATTTGGTTATAATGTCTCTCTTGTGTTACCTTAATGGTGCGAAGTGTCAGTGGATGATTGTACATGTAGTGCAAGGGTGTTGTGGGTTAGTTGTCGCTGCTGCCATGAATTGTGTTCCCCTCGTGTCTAAATGTTCCCTAACTTTCAGTATTTTTGTTTGTGCGTGCAGGTGTTCTGTTGGTGTTGTTTGAGTGCATCCTGTAATGATATGAAGTGCGTTGTTTTGTATTGTCTGTAAGGTGTTTATGTGTGTGTTTGAGATAATGGGTGCCCAGCATGGGCTAGCATAATCCATAACTGAGCGAATATATTGTTTGTATATGAGTGATGTTTCCTGCTGGTGTCCAAAGTTTGTGCCTGTTAGTACCCTAAGCGTAAGCGTGTTAAGTCTTGACATACATTTGTTTTTAATATCCTGAATGTGGTTTGCAAAAGATAATGATGTGTTGTATGTGACCCAAGTATTTTGGTCCTGTGAGTGTGTGGAATGTTGGTGGTGTTTACTGTAAGCTGTGGAGTTACCTGGTGTTCTTTTGTGTTGCTTGTAAGCAAGGTGATGGTTGATTTTGTGGGCGCTACTTTGAGTCTATTGTGTGTGAGCCAATCTTGTATACTGTTTATGTACGGGGCTCCAATAAACCTTGCACCCCCGCCCATGGCCTAAACCATTAGAGGTACAGTTAAACTAAACATACCTTACAAAAGAGAATTTAATCCTGCATTTAATGAGAAACAATTAAAACTTGGTGTTCCCGCCATTGGCTTCCAAGACAGCCTGAATTCGCTTTGGGTAGCTTGCCAAAAGTGACGTGAATAGATCTTGATCGTTACGCAAATTTGCTAAAACAGTTTCAATGTGTTGCGTCATTGTATCCTTCGAAAATCGATTTGCTGCAGGTTCTTGAAACAAGAGACATTCAACCTTGTCCTTTATAACTGATCCAATGTGTTCACAAACGTTCAGGTCAGGAGAATTTCCTGGCCATTCTTCATTTCCAAAGAAATCGATCTCATGGTTCCGCAACAACTGTTGAGTGGCTAATGTCTTAAAGCAGGGTGCCTTATCGTGCAGAAGTGTAACCTGATCGACATCCATAATATTGTTTGGGTTTCTTAGAAAAGGAATGACATGCTGGGATAGAATAATATCACGAAAATACTGTCCATCCCAACTCTGACCATTTGGCTTCAGCACCCACATGAGCTTCTTTGCAGTGAACAAAGCAAACACATCAACACAGTCTGGACTTTTTAATAATTCGCGATAATGTTCATTGTCATCGATTTCATCTGGTGTTGTGGCCCACACTCGACCATTTTGGTAGTTAGGCCGACGTGTTACGTAAACAAAAAATTCATCGGAGACAGCTAAATGCATGAAATCATCCACATCCTAATCTTCAAGATAATGGGTAAACCACATTCTGTCATCGATGTTAAGTTGAGTTTTTCTTGGCTTTGGAAGTTCATGCCAAGGCTTTAAACCTTGCCTATGACGGTACAGTCGAATGATCTCACCACTAACGATCTTTCTTCTTAACACTTCGATCTCTCTAGAAAGTTTAGCACAGCTGTTTTTCAGCTTACGCGTACCGCTTTCTTTTGACGAAGTTCTCTTTTCTTCGCAACTTTTTGGCAACCCATGATCGTGTTATAAAGGTGGCTCCAGCATCACGAGCTTCCCGAAATGTTATTGCTCGTATGCGATCTATCACACGTTGCCTCTCCGAATCACCAATTAATTGAGAAGCCATTATATTATCACTTTATCAGCTACAGTAATTTTAATACCTGCAATAAATAAAGAATTTTATATATTTTTATAATCACTAAAAACTATTTCGATATAAGTAAACATGTAAGCTGCAAATGGGAGGGGCTAAGGTTTTTTGGAACCCCTTATGTTTGTAGGTTATTTGTAGCGGTGTCGATGTTGTGGTGGGTGGATGTTAGAATGATGTCATCTGCATATGATGATAAGGTAAGCTTGTTACCTATGGGTGTTGGAATGCCATGCATGTATAAGATGAACAGTGTTGGTGAGAGAACAGAGCTTTGAGGGACCCCATTTCGGAAAAAGCTTGTTTTTGGATGACTTGCCATTAAATGTGACATGTAAGTATCTTCCTGAAAGATAGTTGTTCAGCCACCTTTTGGTGTTATTGTGCATGTTTGTGTTGAGTATTTTGTTTATGAGAGGGAAGCATGGGATAGCATCAAATGCTTTACCAATGTCTATTGTTGCTAATAGTGTACGTTGAGCTGGTCATCTGGAGTTGATGCCATCCATGATGTGCTGCGTGAAGTTAGTGAGTAATGTCGTGGTTGAGTAGTGAGGTCTGAATCCATGTTGAGTAAGCGATAGTGGTATGTGTGGGTTAGTGATTTGTAAGATTAGTCTTTCTGTTACTTTGGAAGGTGTGCATAGTAAAGTAATGGGTCTATAGGAAGCTGGTTCTGTTGGATTTTTGTTTGGTTTGAGTAGTGTAATAATTTTACCTTGTTTCCATATGTCAGGAATAATACAGTGTTGGTATGAATATGTGCTGATATTTGTGAGAGCTAGTATTCCCTGTGGGCCCAAGTGTTTAAGGTGTATGTTAGATAATTATGTTGTCTGGTCCAGTAGCCTTTGAATTCTTAATGTTTTTGATGATCTTGGTGGTCTGGTCTGTATTGAAGGGTGTAATGGTCGTGTCGAGTCTGTAGGTTTTCTTGTGTCTGGCTGTTTGTCTGTCTGCGTGTTTCTGGTTGTTGTCTCTGTTTAAGTGACTTATCTTTGCATAGTGATTAACTAGAATGTTAGCTTGTTGTGTATATGTTGGGATATAATTTTGGCTGCGACAGATAGGTGAGGTGAGGTGTGAATGCCGCTGTTAGAGTGGGTAATGCTGTTTATAGTCTTGTATAGCCTGAATGTATCTGTGGAGTGGTTTAGTGTTGTTATGAATTCCCTAAATGTTTCTAATGTTTTTTTTTTAAGTTTTTTTTTTTTTTCTGTGTTGAGCTGTTGTATCTGCTGTTTTATGGCTTCTATGCGTGGTGTTTGTGTTATGTTTGAGGTTGTTACGTTGCCCTATGAGGTGGGCTATTTCTCTAGTGTAATTTGGGTTGTATTTCCTAATGTTGCCGTTGGGTATATATTTGTTTGCATTATTGATGATCTGATTAAATGTCTTGAGTGTTGTATTGATGTTTATGATGGGTGTGCTGTTTAATGTGGTGAATTGTTCCTCAGTCTGTATTTTGAACTGTTCCCAATCAGCTTTCTTGTAATTTCTGTAAGTGTGCCTAAGGCTGTTGGGGCAGAGTGTAGAATGTGTTGTAATGATGATGGGCAGGTGGTCTGATGACAGTTGTTTTTCTGTTCTCCAGTGTGTATGTGTTGCTAGTGAGGGGGAACAGAACGTTATGTCTGGGAAGGAGTTAGGTTAGGTTAGGTTCGCTTTAGTGAAGGTTAGGTTAGGTTAGGTTCGTTTTAGTGAAGGTTAGATTAGGTTCGGTTTAGTGAAGGTTAGGTTAGATTAGGTTCGTTTTAGTGAAGGTTAGGTTAGATTATATTCGTTTTAGTGAAGGTTAGGTTAGGTTATAGTCGTTTTAGTGAAGGTTAGGTTAGATTAGGTTCGTTTTAGTGAAGGTTAGGTTAGATTAGGTTCGTTTTAGTGAAGGTTAGGTTAGATTATATTCGTTTTAGTGAAGGTTAGGTTAGATTATATTCGTTTTAGTGAAGGTTAGGTTAGATTATATTCGTTTTAGTGAAGGTTAGGTTAGATTATATTCGTTTTAGTGAAGGTTAGGTTAGATTATATTCGTTTTAGTGAAGGTTAGGTTAGATTATATTCATTTTAGTGAAGGTTAGGTTAGATTATATTCATTTTAGTGAAGGTTGGGTTAGATTATATTCATTTTAGTGAAGGTTAGGTTAGATTATATTCGTTTTAGTGGAGGTTGGGTTAGGTTCGTTTTAGTGAAGGTTGGGTTAGGTTCGTTTTAGTGAAGGTTGGGTTAGGTTCGTTTTAGTGAAGGTTTGGTTAGGTTCATTTTAGTGAAGGTTAGGTTAGGTTCGTTTTAGTGAAGGTTGGGTTAGGTTCGTTTTAGTGAAGGTTTGGTTAGGTTCATTTTAGTGAAGGTTAGGTTAGGTTCGTTTTAGTGAAGGTTAGGTTAGGTTCATTTTAGTAAAGAAAATTAGTTGATCTTGTGTGTTTTCATGTGCTTTATTCATATTTCCTCATCATTTCCTGTGCTTTCACTTCGAAATATGATTTTTTTTTTATTTAAATTGAAAAATTTTCTTATTTTGAAGTGATTGCACAAGAAATGATGGTCATTTATGAATAGAGCACATAAAAACACATAAGATTAACTATATGATTTGATGAAGTTTAAAAAAACTAGACCTTGTGCTTTTAAAAAATAAGGGAAAATATTGATTTTTTCACTTTAATGATTTTTTTACATTTTCCGAGAAACTCTGGTTAACACATCTTTTCTCTGGTATAGTTGCGCTTCTCAAACCACAGTTCTTTCAAAGCCATGGCTGTGTGTGATGGATGCAAATTATAGCACTCGCACTTAATTCAAAAAGTTCTGAATAATGATGCCGAAGCAATTGAAATATTCAGCAATCATGGTGTTCTCCCCGTAGTTGAAAGTATCCATAGTGTTGTAAGCCTATGTCGTACAGGCTTGATAAAAAAGCTTTCGTCCGCTATCGGAATTTATGTAACAAAAAAGTAGACGTACAGAACACTGCATATTTTGTGGAAGTATTTCTCTCTTTAAATCCACGTGGTGTGAGAATACCAAAATGCGTCCCAGTGAAAATTTACTTTTTATAAACACATTCTTGCGAAAAATTTTTAGTCAAAAGTACTGAGAGGATTTTTTAGAATTGAATTCATGAACTGTTGTGGACTGGAAATCATTTTGCTCTGAAGTTTGTATCAACTGGCTTAATAATCAAGAACCAATTGGGGGTCCAGGTATCACATGGTAACATGGTAAAAATGTTATAGTGGGCACACTAGGGGCCCTTCGACCCATCTGGGTGGCTCCACTGTTAATAGAAACAAACCATAAATACAGTTGCATGCAAAATCAAGATCCAGTTGATCTCTGCAAATTGCAGATTGTCACTCATCTACTAGCTGTACATTAGCGTGTAGCGTCATGAGCGATCTGGAGGCACATTTCAGGTTTTGTACAATCAACCTTGCTGATTTCAGAAAAGAAATAAAAAATTTTCTGCAACAAGCAGATCACCTTTTTCGCATGTAAAAAATACAAAATTCTTGTTAATTACAGTTGGCAACACTGACTGACATGGTACTTCTGGTAGCTTTCTAATTATTCTCAGTGAGCCATCACCTGGAATTTCTTAGTTCTACGCTAGCTCGCTTGAGAGAAAAGTGTTTTTTCTGTGGATGGGGTGTTCAAAAACCCCAAGGTACTAACGAAAGGTGCGTTTTGTGATATATACATTATACACATTTCTTTGTTTTGTTGTGTTTTACATTGTTTATAAGTTTGTTATATGTCTTACTCTTAGCGTGTATATATATATATATATATATATATATATATTATATATATTAGTGATGTAGCGGATGTCATTTTTTTCACATCCGCGGATGCGGATGCGGATGTCTACATTTTCGTTATTTTTTAGGATATATTCGAGATTTGTTGTGTTTAACGTATATAATAAGTTATTATATAGAGAGAGCTGTAGCTATAATGTAGTATAATTGATTAATTGTACAATAATTGCTGTACTTTTCTCTGAACATATAAAATAATATCAAGCATCTAACTAATATAGAAATCAATTGTGAATTCGTCTGCAAATAAATTCGTTATATTTTGTCGAGTTTCAGCCACAATTAGAAACCATAATTGTGTTACCAGGATGCGGGACGTGAACCCAACTCAAATGCACCTCACCGACCTCTTTCCCCAACCTCCACCCTTATAGAAAGAGATCTTTAATTAGCTTGATAACTATTTATATTAAGCTTAAAGTTTTATTAGGCATATTTATAAATGAGTAATTAAAATAAAGTAAACTAAGATGTTCATCGTTTAATATTCAAACTTAATTATAGGAAGGTTATGCTTAAGGAACATTAATTTTTCTGCCTTTTCTGCTGCCAGTCTGTTTCTCTTTTCATCATATATTAATCCAGCACTGCTAAATAATCTCTCGCTTGGTACGTTTGTTGGAGGACAGGCTAAATGTTTCCTTGCAAGTTTACTCAAGTATGGATAGATATTCTGCGTATTTTTCCACCAACTAATAGGATTGTCACATGCAGCTAGGCGTTTTTCTTGGTGATAGCTCTCGATCATTTTTACTACATCTTTTGACATCGCGTAGGTCTCGTCATTGCTGCTTGACTCAAGAAACTGAGAGACAGATTCTGTGATAGATTTGCTTGTTGAAGGTGTTGGTTCTGTCACTGAAACTTTTATTCTTTTGGTGGGTGGCGAAGCGACAGATTCAAGAGATTGAAGCTCTTCAACTGCTTTGCCAAGTGATGATTTAACTCGTTCTAATGTACTAGGTGAAAATAACTTAGCTTTGTAACGTGGATCTAAGTAGGTTGCAAGAGAGTAACTTCATACAAGAACAGCCTCTCGTCTTGTCGCTTGCATCACTTTTGCGCACAATGAACTAGTTCTATTATTATAGTCCAAAGTGCGGATGCGGATGCGAGAAAATGTGCGGATGTTATGCGGATGCGGATGTGACCTACATCACTAATATATATATATATATATATACCCAAAGGTGGGCAGGACCGAGTTCCAAAAGGACCGAATTCCAGGAACTCGGTCCTTTTTAAGGACCGTGAGCGGGAAAGTCGGTCCTTTTCTCAGTGAGGACCGAAATGAGGAGCGACGGTCCATTTTTAAGCAATTCCGGACGGTCCGGTCCGGACAGTCTTTTTTAGTGATTTTAGTGTGTTTAGTGATTATTTGAAGTTCTGAAGAAGATGCTAGTCTTCTTGAAAGGAAACTCAAGCATTTAACTTAATAACTTTTTTTCATCATTTATGTATTGTATTAATTATAATTTACGTTAATAAAATTAAAGATTTCCGGTGTCTTTAATTTCATTTTTCATTTTAATCAAATTTTTCACTTATATTATATATAAGGACCGAGGACCGAGTCATTCCTAGGTCCTATCTTCAGAAAGGACCGTGACCGGGACCGGGACCGTCGGTCCTTTTTGAGGCCCGGGTGCCCACCTTTGTATATACCTATGGATATTTATATACATAATACATATGCGTGTGTGCAGTATATTATATATATATATTGGTAAACTTATTGTTTACCAATAAACCAAGCCTTATATATATATTGTAGCTGGTTCCTTCTTGGTGCTACTTGTAGTTGCCGGGAAGAATGAAGGATACGAGAGGCAAGCTATCGCTTTGTTGGGTATCTCTTTTAGGGGCCTCTCGTGTCCTCTTCTCTCCCTGTCGTTTGGGGGTTGGCGTCTTGAAGGAAAAGCCGGTCGTTTTCAGAGTTTATTGAGTTCTTGGTTGGCTGAGGTTATTTTACAGAAGATTTTGTTATTTTATATACAGCTGAATTAATTAAATATATATAATAAATTTATGTACAATACTTATTTATAAAGATTATATATGATTCTTAAAATTACACAATGATAAAATATATACAATTTGGTACGCGCAAAATTGGTTTGTCGGTAACTAATATAAAAATAATATAAATGCGGAAAATTAACTGCGCGGCCCCACACTACTGCCCACCCCGAGAAGCGGAGCACGTATATCAAAAGTAGAAATATTCGGGTCTTGATTTGAATCGGATCCTTCGTCCAGCTCGCGTTGATCCTCGGTCGGCCTCGTTTCCGGTTGTTGCGTTGTCCTGCGCGCCCGTCCTGAGGTCTGTATTTGCTACCTCCGAGGTGCGTCCTCCATCGTCCTTTTTCCTTGCGTGCTTTTTCTCCGATCCGATGTCGTCCGATTGTGCGCCCGGTACCTGTGTGGGACCTGAAACTATATACGCCGGTTTTAAACGATTAATTGAAATGGCTTCTGATGATCCGTTAGTTTTTTTATTACGAAGTACTTATCGTGGCGTTCGAGAACACGGAAAGGTCCTTGATATGGTGCCTCGAATGGTTTTCGAACGCGGTCGATGCGTACCCATACGTGGCTTGATTTGTGGAGTTCCGATGGAATGAATGATTTGGGGGCTGAGTGAATGTTTCCTTGAGAGAGTTGGGCGAAATCGATTTGCGTCATTTTCTTGGCTAATTCGGAGATGAATTTTGAATTGGATTTTGACGACGAATTGGCGATCATTGGCCTCGGGCATAATAGGGTGGTTCCGGTGACGGTGGTGAACGGTGAATAACCCGATTCGTTGGGGAGACTGCGTAAACCAAGGAGAACTATGGGTAAAGCGGGGAGCCAATCTTGTTTTCGAGCGATGATTGCTGTCTTGATGGTGCGATGAGATCTTTCAATTATTCCGTTGGTCTGAGGGCGATACGACAAAGTTCTTAGTCGGTGAAATCCGATGAGAGCTGAGAGTTCCCTAAAGAGTTCGGATTCGAATTGGGATCCGCGGTCCGTTATGACTTGCAGTGGTACACCAAATCTTGAAATCCATACATCGAGAAATGCGTGTGCTATTGATGTGGCTGTAGTATCAATCAGAGGATATGCTTCTATCCATCTTGTGGCACGATCGATGCAGGTTAGGAGATATCTATATGGGGAAGGATATGTTTGACCGGGCAAAGTGGTTGGCGGTAAGGGACCGACGATGTCGATATGTACCGTTTCAAATCTTGAACTTGGTAAATCGAAGGGGGTTATTTCTGATTTTGTATGGCGAGAAATTTTTGAGGATTGACATGATTCACAATTTCGGGACCAAGTTCGAATATCCTTATTCATTGAGGGCCAAAAGTATCTTGATTAATGATACGAAGTGATTGCTTGATGCCTGGATGAGAAATATTATGAAATTGATTGAAGATGGAAGATCGATGCTGCTTGGGAACAAAAGGACGCGGATATGGCGTGGATGTATCGCAATATAAAGTTGTATTTTCTGGAAACGGGAACGGCTTGAGACGTGGGAGAAATTCTTGCGTTTCTTGATCTTTTTGTTGAGATTCCGCGATTGCTGATAAATCGAAAGCGTCGATATGTACTGCGTTTACGTTGCGTGAAAGGCAGTCCGCTACGACGTTTTCGGATCCACAGATATGTATTACATCGCATACGTATTCCGTGATGGCAGACCAATGACGTTGTTGTCGATCTGTCTTGGCTCGTAAGGGACTCTTGTAGGCAGAAACCATCGGTTTGTGATCCGTGAAGAGTATTACTTGACGACCTTCTAAAAATTGACGGAAATGCAGGACGGCTAGGTATGCTGCGAGTAATTCTCTATCGTATGCGGCGTACGCTTGCTGAGTTGTAGTTAATTTCTTGGAAAGGAAGGCGATGGGAACTGGTGTGCTGTCGATTATTTGATGAAGAACTGCTCCAGCTGCTATTTGGGAGCAGTCCGTAACTAAATGAAGGATTGAGCTTGATGAAAGAGGATGACAAAGCGTAACGGCGTTCCGTAGTGCATCCTTGACATCTTGAAAGGCTTGAATTGCTTCGTCGTTCCACTGTAGACTTTTGCTTTTGACTTGAGTTCTGACGATTTCACTTAAAGGTGAGACTAAATCTGCGTAACAGGGTATCATATGGCGATAGAATCCCGTCATTCCTGGGAATCTTCTGAGGCTTTGGTAATCTTGCGGTTGGGGAATATCTTGAATTTCGGAGACTTTGTTTACAGGAGGACGAATGCCTGCTGGGGAAACTTCATGACCCAGAAATTTAATTTTGGATTGCTGAAATATGCATTTTTCTAAGGAAATTCTTAAATTGTGTTCTTGAAGGATCTTGAATACGCGTTCTAAGTCTTTCAAATGGTCAACTGCGTTATTTGAATGGACTAAAATATCGTCGAGATACACAAATACGCAGTCAACTCCTCTGAAAATTGTATCCATGAAGCGTTGAAATGATGCAGGGGCGTTTCTTAAACCAAATGGCATGTATAAATACTGAAATAAACCAAATGGAGTTGTTATAGCCGTTTTCTCGATATCTTCTGGGTGGACTGGAATTTGGTGATATGCTCTGACTAGATCGATTTTGCTAAAGCATGATTTTCCGTGCAGAGATGTTGACAGACTTCTTATATGAGGAAGTGGATATCTGTCCGGTTTCGTGACAGCGTTTAGGCTTCTATAATCACCACACGCCCGCCATTCGCCTGGTATCTTCTTCGGAACGAGGTGTAACGGTGAGGCCCATGGTGATTTTGAGGGTTCTATAATTCCATCTTGAAGTAAGTTGTTGAAAGTAGCCTTAGCTGAGGATAATTTATCGGGTGGAAGACGTCGAGGGCTTGCAAACACTGGTGGTGCGCTGCCAGTGTCGATGGTATGCTTGACAGTGTTGGTGGAAACTTTCTGCGGTTGAGCTGGTTTCAGTAGTGAGGAGTACTTGTCAAGCAGGTTCCTGATTTCTTGAGGTAATTTGTCGGTAGGGTTAATATTGATGAGGTAAAGGTCTTCGGATTGCACAGGTTTAGTAGTGGCTTGAAGAGTTGTTGCTCTATCCTTCAAAATGCCATGCTTGCAGTCCACAAGGATGTCATAATGGGATAGAAAATCGGCGCCGAGAAGTGGACTGGAGACTTGGGCGACGACGAATGGCCACCTGAATATTCTTCGTAATTTAGGAATTGATATGTCCAGTGTTACTTCTCCGAATATTTCGAGCGGCTGACCGTTTGCGGTGGAAATCTTTACTGCGGTTGGGTGGAGTTGACAATCATTGACACAAGTTGGTGGTAAAATTGAGATGCTCGCTCCTGTGTCAATGATAAAATTGACCTTCAGACTGGCGATGCGAGCTGCGACTGAGATCAGCGGCAGGCCGGACGTCGCGTTAATCACACCTGCTTATCTAGTTTTCCGACGTTTCTCTTGATGGTGAGGAAGATCTTGAATTTGGGCGTGACGAGGGGAGCAGCTTGGCGTCATCTTTATTTGGCCACTTGCACCATGGCCTGCAGGTCCTTGCTTGGGGGCCATAATAAAGGTGCGCGCGGCACACCACCGGCCGCTGATTCTCGCTGAAGGGTTTTAGGCCGATGGGGATATTCGTTCTTGGGCTTGTATTGGCTCGAGTTGACGTTGGCGCCGCGTAGCAGCTTTGTTGAGCGAACGGTATTAACTCATCGGCTAGTTTGCCGAGTTGAGTTAGCGTCAGCTCCTTTTGTGCTGCTACGACGGGCGCTATTGAGGATGGGAGCGCCTGGATGAATTTATGCTTCACCAAATCATCGCTGACGCCCACCTTCAGTGCCGTTTGGTGGATATCTTGAAGGAATTGGGAGGGCTTTCCAGTGAGAGGAGTGTTGGAGATGAGTCGTTCGAAGAGTTCTGGCTTCGTCTTTTCGTAATGACTCACGATTTCTTCTTTTAAATCGGTGTACGACTTGTTGGAGAGAGTTGCTGCTGAAATTCGTGAGACGACTTCGGGGGGTAACGAGGCTAGAACATGGAAAAATTTGGTCTCTTCGGATGTTATTCTGGAAATGTGGAATTGTGCCTCCATGATGGAGAACCATCCTGCGGCCGACGCTTCAGAGAACGTGGGTGGCTTGATGGTGACATGGTGCACTCCTGATTCAACAGATTCCATCTTCCGGGAATGTAATTCGGGTCTGCTGCTGCTTTGGTTCCGACCGGCTACTACGGGTGGGCGGCGAAGAGGCGTGGCTTCGGTTTGTTCCGCCCGGCGACTGAAGGATGCTGCTTCCGCTGGCTGCTTCGGGTCACTCCGGGGTCACCAATTGTAGCTGGTTCCTTCTTGGTGCTACTTGTAGTTGCCGGGAAGAATGAAGGATACGAGAGGCAAGCTATCGCTTTGTTGGGTCTCTCTTTTAGGGGCCTCTCGTGTCCTCTTCTCTCCCTGTCGTTTGGGGGGTTGGCGTCTTGAAGGAAAAGCCGGTCGTTTTCAGAGTTTATTGAGTTCTTGGTTGGCTGAGGTTATTTTACAGAAGATTTTGTTGTTTTATATACAGCTGAATTAATTAAATATATATATATAAATTTATGTACAATACTTATTTATAAAGATTATATATGATTCTTAAAATTACACAGTGATAAAATATATGCAATTTGGTACGCGCAAAATTGGTTTGTCGGTAACTAATATAAAAATAATATAAATGCGGAAAATTAACTGCGCGGCCCCACATTATATATACTCATAATCATATATATTTTTTATTTATACGTTTGTGTTTTTTGTTTCAGTGTTCCTGTGTGATACTTGTTGAGTTTTGCTGGTACAATGAGCACGCAAAGAACACGGGGATCTGCCAGCCACATTGTCTTTGGTTCTTCACAATCAGAGCTTCCTCTGTCTGAACTTCCAACCCGTATACAAGTTGCAAGGCATTTCCTCCTCTTGAAGGAGAACAAGTACACCAGCAACAGGGAGATTCTTCCGGAGGTACGCCAAACACTCATTGACCTTTGGAATCGTGCTAACATTCCATCACAGCCAATCAAGAATGTGAAGACCAAGCTGCTCAGATTGATGGAAAAAGTCTCACAAGCATCGAAGCAAGGCAAGCAGGCCACAAAAACCAAGAAGTTCGAGGAAAGCCTGAATCAACTGTTTGACATAGCTGTCTGCCAATCCGATGATCTGTCTGCATGCCACTGTGAAAAAGAAATGAAAGTTCCACGACGAGAGCATGCCTTTCTGATCGACCAGAGAACCACGCGGATCATGCAGATCAGTCGGGTGGATACGAATGTGACTCAGATGATGGAGAGAAGGAAGTCAAGAGAGGATCGGATGCAAGAAAGACAAGAAGAAGAGAATAGAAGAAAAACGGAACGGCAAGAGGTAGCATCCTCTGCAGATGTGGTCGAATCAGCTCAAGCAGAAGCAGACTCCAGTGGTGAAAGTGTTGGTGATGAGTGGAAGGGTGATAGTGCGCCACTTGTGCAAGGAACTCATCGGCCCAACAGAATCTGCAACTCAATGGAAAGGACCAATTGGTAAAGCTTTGGCCACGTGAAAGTTTGCCACTTTCCTCTAAAAAAATTCAATGTATTGCTGATGGCCACACTCTCCCGGATGTTGACCTTACTGAATTGAGTCGTGACCAAGCCTACCTCTTCAGAATGATGAAAGCGATAAGGACTGGTGTCATTAATGAAGATCTTCTACGAGAGCAGCCTGGACCAATCTCCCATGCAAGATGGGTTACAACTGCCAGCAGAATTTGTCGGCTATATGTAGCGATGGCGCAGCCAAGTGATGAACTGTATTCACTCACACAGTTTGTCGTGTGCCACTATGAACCCATGTGGTTTAGCATCAAGTGCCATCCAAGGTGCACAGATGGCCCAAAACATTTCCTGGAGCAAATCAAGCTGCTACGATTACTGCCACCAGCTAGCAAGACTGTCATATGGCCTGTGATCCAAAGAAATGCATATTGGGCTCACCCTGAAAATGTTCTACTGGCAATGCTTGCAGATGCAGATCAAGCAAACCGGAAATTGCCCATCGATGTAATCAAGACCATTCGACGAGCTCCCAAACCTGCTCAACAGCAAGTCAGAGAATTTCGGCCACCAAAGATCAAACAAAGTGCTCAGAATTTGAAAGATTTACTTCCACCAGTGGAGGAGTGCACAATGGAACCACCACTCACGAAGCAGTTCTCTGTCGAACTCGATAAGATCACTGAAGAGCCCCTTGTTGTCCGGATGCCATGTCACTCCCAAGGTGTAGAACGCTGTGTTAGGATGGTAACTGAAGCGTCTGGGGCAGTGTATGGAAAGGATTCAAGAGATGGTTACATTAGAGCAGTACTTAAATCCCGTGACTTTATGCCGTCATTCAAAACTAAACAAGATTTTAATGTATCATTTACTAAATAAAACTATCTAGTCTACCTACCTACCTACCTACAGTGTATATGTTTATTCCAAAAATAAATTTTTCTATTTTTCCTGAAAAGCAGTACATTGTAAGGGGTCAAATGATACCTCAAACCCTAGGAAAGCAAGTGTCCAAAAGTTATGGGTAACTAGCAATTTTCACGATTTTCACTTGCGAAAAAGGAGGTGTTGCATTTGTCACAAAAAAATTTGTTTTCATTTTTGAATTTAGGGACGTCAATTGTACAAAACCTGAAATGTGCTTCTTGATCCGTTACACTTTGCCCAATTACGTTACACGCTACTGTACATTAACTTCAAAACTTTGGATCTTATGGATCATTCATCAATACCACTACTGTACTAATTGTAGACATCATATGGTTATCTCATCACAAGAAGTTTTACATGGATCTATATAGCCATAACCTGAATAATGTAATACAAGCTCTACAGTTAAGATAAAAGGAGGTGCGACTGTAAAGACTGTATAGAGTATCTGAATGTACACCCATTCAGGGTCTCCCATTTAAAGGTGTCTGAAGCAAGTGAACATAATGAGTCTTTCATACATCACAGTGCTATGGGGGCACCGCCAGGGCCGGATTTTCCAATAGGCAACATAGGCCATTGGCCTAGGGCCCACCAGTAACTGGGGGCCCACTGGGGACCTCCTACAATCCCTTGACACAAACAGTATCATTGACAAATTTGCCATAGAAAAAAGCAGGAAAAAGTCATTTTGAACTTCACATAGTCGTGCTTGCAAAATTTATTATGCTTCAGTTTCATTGTATTTTTCCATTATTCCTATGTGTAAGATGTACATGATATGGAACTTGATTTACTTTGATGTACTTGATATGGAACTAATTTGATTAAAAATTATTAATGTGTAATGTATTACATTATGTTGTAATTCTTATTGCAAAATTTATTATGCTTCAATTTGACTGTATTTTTTTCCATTATTCCTTTGTGTAAGAATAAGTTGTACATGATATAAAACTAATTTGAATAAAATTATTGATGTGTTACATTATGTTGTAATTCTTTTTTTTTTTACATTACAATATTACGATATATATATATATATATATATTATATATAATTTTTTTTTTTGGGGGGGAGCACTGATAAGGTTTGGCCTAGGGCCCACAAGCAAGTAAATCCGGCCCTGGGAGTAGTATAGCCGCAAAAGGGTAGAGTGCAGGAATGTTGCAAGTGATTACGTAATGTTGCAAAGGGGGGTGGGGTTGTTGCAAATGGGGGTGGGGGTGTTGCAAAAAAATCCCCCAAAGGGGGATGCTGCAGGTGCAACAAGGAAAACTTGGAGGCGGCGTTATCCCCCCAAGAGAAAGGAGAGAAAGGAGGAGAGAAAGGAGGAGAGGTGTTCACCTGGCAGGAGCCAAGTGCATATTAAGACTTCAGCCGAGTAGGCGTTGTTTTATAGGCTCCTAATCAGCCAGTTGGCTTAGAAGGCGTAAATGGCTTGAGTTGCCAGATAGCGCCATGTATTCATTTAATTCTAATCGAAGACTGAGTTGCCAGATACCATTGTATACATTATTATAGACTCCTAATCAGCCAGTTGGCTAAGAAGGCGTAAATGGCTTGAGTTGCCAGATAGCGCCATGTATTCATTTAATTCTAATCGACGACTGAGTTGCCAGATACCACTTTTTAGCATTATTATTGTATACACTATTATAGACTCCTAATCAGCCAGTTGGCTTAGAAGGCGTAAATGGCTTGAGTTGCCAGATACCACTTTTTAGCGATACCATTGTATACATTATTATATTTCTTAAAAGTTGGTTTAGAACACCGATAGTAGGTTTAGAAGGCGTAACATGATATAATTAAGTAAAACAACATTGCATCATTCTGTTTATTATAAATATATAGAAAATAAATCTACATTTCAATAATAATTGAGGAATATGCATATAATCATAACAGTACAGGAAATATATACACACAATTATGGAGATATATTTATAAAATAAATATACATTTCAAATAGAAATAAATATACATTTCAATAATAATTGAGGAATATGCATATAATCATAACAGTACAGGAAATATACACACAATTATGGAGATATATTTATAAAATAATATACATTTCAAATAGAAATAATATACATTTCAATAATAATAGAAATATGCATATAATCATAACAGGAGAAATATCAAGCAAAATATATGAATACATTTCACTTTTTTTTCAAAATACTAAACTCGGTCTTAATCGAGTTTACAATTACATCATTATTGCTCTGCATTACGCAGTATATGCGGCTTAATAATATTTCACCGCTTAAAGTATAGGGAAACCTGTATTCGATATGAAGGGCTTTCATATCGTTCAGTACTATTTTTGTTCCCACTTTACAACCGGTTGGTAAGTCATCTTTAAATACGTCTAGAATACAATCAAAAGCACGCACAAAGAGTTCATCGTTAGCTACATTATTAAACACAAGTTTATAAGAACGCTTTTCCAATCGAGGGTTTATTTCTACCGACTCGAGCTTTTCAATCGTGAACTCACTCAACATAGCGGCAATTGAAATAATCTTCTAAATCGTTACGACAACTGCGCGTTATATAAAGAAATAGTTCTTCAGGGTGAACGGTGTAGGTGAGCTCAGCCTTGTACCGATCAATTGCTTTGTACCAAAGTTCATGGTATTTCAAAGAGTCTAAACTTTTTAAATAAACGTCCAGCACTAGGCCATTCTCACCAGCCCTACACTCGGTAAACCCATCGAGCAGAGCGGTGTATGCGTATTCAAGTACCGTATCAAAATAAAGCATGTCCGTAACACGCGCGTCTAATATAGGTTTCAGCTTGCGGAATCCGACGATTTCAAACATTCTGTCGAGGATGAAACGGTTTCGCGTAGGAACAAGAGCGTTATTATCAGAAGCATTCTTCCACATCAGCCGTATATCAATGCACGGCCGATCGTTATTTATACACAACGTACATACAACGGCGTATGAGGGTGCGTCACTAATCTGCTCTCTTCTTGTACCTACGTTAGCATGTATTTTATAACGATCTTCACTCCACTTCTCAACTATCACGAAGATTCTATTCATCTCCTCGACACTTAAATAAACCCGTTTGTTTGTTTGTCTACATTCCGTTTCCAGTACATAGCTAATGATACCGGAATTACGCCTGAACACGCGCAACGATTTCGTCACGGACACATCGTACGAGGCGTTGAGAATGCTGCTCAAAGGAAGTTCCATCGTATTCGAGGAGCGCACGTCCACTCGGTTCAAGCTCTGAGATAACTATGAGCCGTGTGAGGCACGCAGGTAGGCAGGAATGGTTCGACGGGCGGCTGACTCGATGATACGTGAATTGGCTTGTTCGTATGATCCGCGAGTCGAATTGTTGTACATATTTCGGTACAAGAATTAATTTCATCACTACCAGCCTACGCACCAGACATTTTACCTCGGGATAAGAACTAGGAACATTTTATGTTTTACTAAACATCTTCACACTCCGGCGCACTATTTGAGAGGAACATATGTTCATATTTTTCCTTTCTGCCCATCAAACGATACTCGTCTCTAAAGTCTGTTAAAAACTCACGCAGGGCACTAGCCACAACCTCACTACGAACCTCATCATGATATACGTTAATATAGTGATAAAAATACTTAAGATTGTCCATGATCACGAGATTCACATTTTCAGTCGTAGGGTATGAGTAATCGACATGGTGTAGCATGACGTAATACCGCTTGTCACACCACCCATCCGCAAGACTCATTATCCATACCTGCTGCTTCTCTTCTGCACGCGTTGTTTCTTTTACTTCACGGTGTATGTGAGACTTTATAAAGTTTAGCTCTGCAGTATACTTCAGCACATCGTCTGTGCAACGAAAGCCTTCAATGGTCTCACCAGAACATCCGTAGAGTATTTGTACATCTTGGAACTTCGCACAATCCAATGTGTTTTTAAAAGAGGTATAGGAGGGAGAAATAGGAAGTTTTTCGGTATCCACCACATCCTGACACTTTGCTGAATACCATTTCATAAACGTTGTACAAGCAATATTAAAGGTAGCCATTTGAATACACGTCTGATCTGAATACACGTCTGATCTCTCGGGCTTACTGCAGTCGACTGACCACGCAGGGACTCCCAGATAGTAGCATGACTCACGGTCTTACAGTGGGCGGAGCTTAGAACTTTCACCTGCGCACACACACACACACACACACACACACAGGAGAAAGTGAAACGCTAATTGAAACATGATTTATTTAATAAACGAGATATTCAAGTTATATATATTTACAAATACGATTTAGTAAACGAGATATTCAAGTTATATATATATATTTACAAATACGTGTAATAAATCAATAGATACTTTACAAATACGATTTAATAAACGAGATATTCAAGTTATATATATATTTACAAATACGTGTAATAAATCAATAGATACGATTATATACAAGACAAATACGTATGAGTTAACAATAGAAGCATCAATCGTTTTGGTATCCAAAGGGTACGGTATCATAGGTACCAGGTAACTGGTAACGTTTCCTATAGGTGTTACGGCACACCTTCGTACCCCTAAGTTCCTTCACGCCCCCCAGCTTCTACGCCCGAAAATTGTGGGTGCCTACAATTAGTTGGGGAGGTTGTTCGCCCTCATCATCGTCCAAACATACTAGATCCTTCAACGACTCAAAGTTAACAACCCGCCGATTCGCATGGTTGAGCGTAATACTCTTTGCCTTCACGATATATTTCATTTCCTCCCCCCCCTGACCCGTACCCCATAAGTCTTAGGTCCTGTTGAGACAAAAGAGTCGGCGTATGCGTTGTCCCCATACTCATCCTTGATCTCATCAGTGAGCTCGCCGAGGAACTCCCCAATAGCGGGCATATATTCACCCTCCCTCTCTGTGAATATCACGCTATCTGTATCGGCATACAATACTCTCCGCCCAAGAGAATGCAATAGACCCCAAAGTTTTATACGGGCGTAGGCTGTTGTGAAGCTGGCCACAGGTATGTTTGTAACCCTTGAGGTATCTGTGGCAAATTCAGTGTTGTTGTACTTTATTACGTAAGTATTACCTACATTCACGATCTCCATGACCTCTTTATCGGGGGCATTGGCATAATCCCAGACATCGCTATAACTTTGTGCCAAATGAATGCTCCCTCTGCCGGTATTCTGCGCAAATTTTCCCCATAGACTGTTTAGACACAACTTTGCACTAAAGCGCTTGCCAGGATTCTTTACAATTTGGACACGATCAAGTTGTATACCTTCGCGGTCGCGGTAACGTTGAATATAGGCAGACTTTTCATCTTCGGTATCAACTCCTCGCGGATACCCTGCTGCCTCAACCTTATCCTTCAAAAAGGTGTTTATATATGGTGTGAAAAGGTTGGGTAGCTTCTGAAACCTCCACACCTCATGTATCTTCAGTATTCTATAACCATGGCGTACGGCTAGGGCCAACTCAGGACTTGTATATATGCTTCTGATCTTACGCTGGTGGGGTATATGGTTACATTCGCCGTTATCCTCTTCCGCGCACTTCACGCACAGGGGAAACATGAGCTTGTCGTCGATAACGACAGGTAAGATCGGCATCCATAAATATAAATTGCGTGGGGGGAGTACGTCTACGAAAGAGAGCCCAAAGTAACGATCATTCAAATTTTTTGAAAATTCATTGATGGAGGGTAGGCTAGGTCCCACCAGTTTCTCAGGAGCGCCCACGGGGTACGGATTGCTCTTCATCACGTATGGGTATAAAGAACAGAAATCGTAGTAATGGAGCTTCACGCCCTCCGTAGGTGGAAAGTATAGTCTGAAAGGATTTGTACGTCCTCCAAACAAGCTATCACCACATTTGAGAGGATCCAGCACCATTGAACGCTTGATCGTTTTTATTTCCTCACGGTACACCTCGTCTGTCTCCATCCGTGCATCATATTCATGCTCCCACAAGACTTTGTGAGTGAACTGTGATCCTATAAGTTGATCGCGGGTGCGGGTCCATGCAAGACAGTCGGCAGGAGACCTACCGTGGATATCTCCGGTGATTCCGCACTCAGGACGGGGGCATCCATGCCACCAGCAACCGTTAAAGGAGTACACAGTCTTCACACCAGTGACACGGTTTTCACTTAACCCATCAACCCAAAAAACACGTCCATTAATCTTAATGGGTACTTCACCCGTGTTGCGGGCGTGCTTTATGTATACACCTGTCTGTTGCTGTAGGTGTATGAGCCAGTAAATAGCCTTGTGCCCGTAACTGCGGGGGTTGTTTCGGAGAATAATGGCTAAGGTGTCTTTAGGCATGAAGTTATTCTTGAACACCGTAAAACATAATGATGCGATGGTGGTTGCGACTTGCAGTGGATCGCATTTGAAACGGGCTATGTACATCCTTCTAAAGGCCTGGAAACATACTCTAAGCACGCGCACATCATTCACGCAATAACGCTCACATTCATCAGCTAGTTTTATACGGGCGTAGGCTGTTGTGAAGCTGGCCACAGGTATGTTTGTAACCCTTGAGGTATCTGTGGAAAATTCAGTGTTGTTGTACTTTATTACGTAAGTATTACCTACATTCACGATCTCCACATAATGGGGATCTGTCTGTATACTCTGTATATGTTTTAAAAGAATGAACATTATTCCTTTAAGGTCCGATGAGGATTTGACACGTGTTATACAAACCTTTGAAGAATCTCGGAATACGGGGGATATACTGAACAGTCAGCAATGTCACACATCCTCCACCATGGACCTGTACGTCTCCCCGGAATTGTATGAAGAAAGTGATACTGCAGCATTAACCGCAATTAGTCTTTTCAATGCGATTGACCGTGGCGAATTATTTCCAACGCAAACCGTTGAAGATATTTGCAGTGACGCTCCTTACAACCCGACGCAGGGGACTACCATAGAAATGTAAGTGTCTATAATTCGTTTTTATATATATATGGAGAGTTGTAGTATCTCGTCAAATAGATACTCGCCAAAAATTTTTTTATGGCAATCAATGTTATTTGGTTTTACCTCTTATCCCCATTATGCTAAAATCGAAATTTTTTATGGCAATCAATGTTATTCCTCGAACCAAAGATATCTTCACATAATGGGGATCTGTCTGTATACTCTGTATATGTTTTAAAAGAATGAACATTATTCCTTTAAGGTCCGATGAGGATTTGACACGTGTTATACAATCTTTTGAAGAATCTCGTGTCATGAATAGGGAGGATATACTGATCAGTCAACAATGTCACACCGAAATAATGTAAGTGTTTTTCGATCTTTTTGGGATAAGAAGACAATATATTTTCATAAATTTATTAAATGAAAGAAATCAGTACAAGAAACAACTACAGAATATATCGTTACAAATATACGAACAAAACATTATAATATACAACGAGTACGTACAATTGGAAAACGGTTTTTTATCTGTCTGCATACCATTTCATCGTTTCGGCGAGTGTGACACGGGTCAAATAAATTTAAAAAATTTATAAATTCTTTATCACTTGACATATGCATGAGAAATGAGACGCAGTACATTCCGCAAACATTAGTAAAATATCCTTGCATGCGAAATGGGTTCCATACAACTTCGGGAATATGTAACTGAGCGAGAAATTTTACAATAATAGGGTCACTCCAGGGTTGAGTACCGAGTGAATCAAAATAGTACAGGCGCTGTCTATTTTTAAAATAGACAGCGATCCAGTGAATCCCTTCATTACCGATGATGTCTGTGTTCACAATAAGACTACCGCATTCTCGCGTACTTGGCAAACTCAATGTTTCATTCTTCGCAAACACGCCGATAAATTTGGAACGTGTGACTCGCTCCATTACTTTCTGAAGTGTATTAGCATCCATTTTAAAAGTCAGTGATAACGCTCCTAAATCTATTTACTTCTATTAGGGCTTGCGATTCGAGATATACTAGTACACTAATAGGAGCGTCTATAGGCTTGGCGAATTCCAGCCGCACTGAGATGTTTCCGCTCTGCTGTGGGGTTAAATGGGTATTTACGCTAGCAGATAAGTCAGGTGTAATGTCAAACGGGTAAAGGTTAAATTGATCAAAATCCAAAGGACAGACTCGTCCTGACTTCACGCTCGTCGCGGTTCTGAAGAGCAAACTCTACAATATGCTGTACAACCCGGCGTAGCCCGCGCTCAATTCCATTGCTATACATGGCTCTAGGGTCGACCCTGACTCTATACCGATTTCTAGTCAAGGCTGGGGTGGGGGCTGCGGATCGCACCAATTCGAGCGTTATAGCATCCTCAACAGAACGGGGGGCGGCGGATGAATTAGGGGATATATTAGCGGAAGGTGCTGCTGGGGGGCCTGTTGCGTAGGAGGTTGATGGTTGGGGCTCTATTATTGTAGACTTAACAGAACGGGGGGCGGCGGATGAATAAGGGGGTATATTAGCGGGAGGTGCTGCTGGGGGGCTTGTTGTGTAAGAGGTTGAGGGTTGGGGATCTATTACCGCTGCAACAGGCGCGTATTTCGGGCGCTTTATACCTGACGTGGGGTTCTCACACCTCCGCTTTGGACGTGCTACTGGTATCGCTGGTGAGGGTTCGTTGCGGGCAGGGAGGAGATCACAACTACACTGTCGTCGAGGTCATCCGTAATGTCAATGATGGGATGCTCTACCTCATCGTCATTCACGGTTCTGTGGGAGAAGAAAGCAAAATATAAGGAACAGCACTCAAAATTTGTAATATTTTGTAAATGACCCACTTAGGAGTGCGACGTGTTAGAAATGGACTCTGTAGAAAAATTCAGATTCACGAGTCCATCCACATGTATTATATCTGGACCTACAGGATGTGGTAAAACTGTGTTTATGCTTAAAATCATTAAAGAAAAGGGAGAGATGTTCTCGAAATTTGTGCATAAAGTTATATGGTGCTATTCGACGTATCAATCAGTGTTCAACGAGTACCAAGATGATATTTTGTTCCACAAAGGCGTATATGACGTTAATTCCTTAAAGGGAAATGAGCATACAATCATTGTAATTGACGATCTCATGTTGGAGATGGATAAAACGTTTGCCGAGACATTTACAGTATTCTCCCACCATCTTAACATAAGCGTGTTCTTCATCAACCAGAATCTATTTTTCAAAAATAGATACATGCGCGATGTGTCGTTAAATACGCAATATCTAGTCTTATTCGCGCAACGTAGAGATGTATCACAAATTGGGGTATTAGCCAATCAAATGGTCCCGAATCAGCGTAAGGAGTTTTTGGAAGTTTATAAAGAAGCTACAAGCACGCGTTACGGATATTTGCTCTGCGAACGAATATATTTCCAAACGAGCCTGAAACGGTGTATATTCCAGAATGACAAAGAGACTAAAGAAATACCGTGAATTAATAAAAATCTATCATCGACTGCCCCGGGCAATGCAGCAGATGTTTATTAAAAATATCGACGCCGACTTTTTAAAATGCATCTGTGAAATCTGTCTTAACGTTATAAATTGCAATCAATGAAAACCCATCAGAAGGCTCGCCTACGCCGCTACAAGAACATAATACGTGCACTCGCTCGTAAAAGTCAAACTGTAGTGAAGAAAAAACGAATTATTGTACAAACAGGAGGGTCATTTCTCCCCATCTTATTTTCAGTTTTGGGTCCTTTACTGACTAGATTAATATAATGAAGAAAGTGGTAGTGATTCCCCACGAGGTGTACGCTTCACTGCAAAGGAATCCAGACACGTATCTAGATCCCCGTAAAAGCAGACTTAAAAGAATGGAAAGCGAATTGTTAGCCCTATTAAACAGTGAAAAAACACCTGATGAGAAAAGAATCTTATACCAAGAAGCTCTGCAGAAATTTCTTCACGAGTACGAAAATTATAAGAGCCCTACAGAGATTCCTGTGGTTATTAGGCACAGCACGGGGGACGATGGACATGGCGACATAGGATCTGAGCCCGACGATACAGCTGACCAACCAAAAAGATTAGCCACACAACATATCGAACATGTATTAAAAAATACCCTCCCACTTACATTGAGGAGTAAAGGCTTAAGTCTTTATAATCTATTGAATGAGGATCCCGCCATACAATGAACCGATGCAGGGGAGATCATTGTGGAAGGATCAAAGGTACAGGGATCGAATATCGTAGACATTGTCCATGATCTGGTGAGAAAGTGGGATAGGCCATCACCATCAGGATGGAAGCATATTAAAACAAGACTACAACAAATAAATGTCCCTAAAACGTTGATAGGAAATCTGAACAGGTTAAAAGACTTGGAACATGCAACGCCTGTGACACAATTGAAGGCGCCGTCACCCCCGGCGGTAACACCTTTGAAGAGGAGCAAGAAGAGGTTAAACCAACCCTACCCACGTGCCTCTAAAATACGCAAATGGCTAACGTATTAACTAAACGCTATTATGACATTTCTACCCCATCCTCTTACGGCGGCGTAGATAGACTGTACAGAAGTGTTTACGGAGTAGGAAAAAAAGATGTTGAAAGATTTTTGAGGGAGCAGGACGCTTATACGCTTCATAAGCCTGTGAGAAAAAGGTTTAAAACAGCCAAGACAACGGCTTCCTCGATTGATTCTATTTGGCAAGCAGATTTAACAGACATGCAAAAATATTCTGTGTATAACGATGGTTACCGCTACATTGTATTCATAATAGACGTATTCTCTAGATATCTGTGGCTAGTTCCTCTGAAAAATAAATCACCTGAAACAGTTGCTAAAGCCACCAAAACGCTAATGTTAAAAGAAAACAGGGTTCCTGGCTATTTTTGTACGGATATGGGGAAGGAATTTATAGGCCGTGCTTTTCAGAACATGTTGACAGAGTTTAATATCAGCTATTACACAACCAATTCTATACATAAGGCTTCTTTAGCTGAAAGAGTTCAGCGCACCATAAAGGAACGCATGCACCGTTATTTTACACATAAAAACACATACAGATTTCTAGACATTCTGGAATCATTGGCGTCATCCTACAACCGCTCACACCATCGCACGATTGGGACAACATCTAACGAAGTTTTAGAAAGAGGTACGCTCCCGAGGAGAGATGGATCACCACCACCACCACCACACTCTGCGCGCTTCAAAATCAATGATTATGTAAGGCTGTCGCGTTTGGGGAACAAATTCGCAAAGGGTTTTCAGCAAGGATGGACACGCGAGATTTTTAAAGTTAGGGCTATGAGACCTAAAGGTGAGATAATGATGTATTACATTGAAGATTTGAATGGAGAAGAAATCTCAGGAGGCTTTTACCGCGAGGAATTGCAGAAAGTTGCGTTTAATTTAGGAAAAAATGTGTTTAAAATTGAGAAAATTTTAGGAAGCAAAGGTTCAGGAAAGAGAAAAATGTACCTGGTGAAATGGCTAGGGTACCCAGAAAGCTTCAACACCTATATAAAAGCTGATGCAATAATGAAGCTTAAATAGTATGCAACATGACTCCTAACCAGTGGCGGCTCGAGACTCGATAAAGTGGGAAGGCTGTAGCTTTCGAAAATACTTATAAGGTACAAAAATTAAGAAAACTAGCTTAATAAAATAATAGTTCAATTATAAATACTTAGTATGGTTACTTACTAATGGATGAAATGATTTTATTTAAATATAAAATCCATTTTTCGGGTTCTGGACGTTGCAAAATGATCAATCACTTTTTCATTAAAATTGTTGATATCACTTATCATTCTATTTTCAATTGACAGCATTGCTAAAGCCGTGAGCCTTTGATTCAACATCGAGTTTCTAAGAAATGTTTTTATTCTTTTTAAGGTTGAAAAGCATCTTTCAGTTTCAGCTGATGTCATGGGCGTTGTTATTAAAATTTTTACAAGTTTAACTGTTTCTGAAAATGCCGATTCTAAATTATTGTCCAAAAGAACACTTAATAAATCAGTGAGCTTGTCGTTTGAGCAGATATCGTCTCGACCATAAAGAACGGATAGTTCCGTTTTGAGTTTTAATTTGTCAAGCATTGGATATGCTTCAACAGCTTTGCCGAGTTCCACAGTTGGAAAGTCTTTAAGATAAGATTCAAAACAATTTCTTAGTAGCAGTTTACTGGATTCAAGATGGCCAGTAAAGCTAAATCTATTAGTGCATTCTTGGATAATTATATCGCAGACATCTGTTGCAATTGATGTTTCATTAGTAGTTGAAAACTTCCTCTTTTTATTTCCTTCATTTGAGTTGTTTTGTTCAGAAGTGTGTTCATATTCTTGCTTAATGTTTTCAATAGCAGCAGTAAATTTGTTTACATAGGATTGTGCGGTTGTTGCTTCAATACACCTAGATTGAAATTGTGCGAATAAAATTTCAACTTGGGGCATTATTTTACTGAAGAATTCCAGCCAAAAAGTAAATTCCGGATCATTTAGCATTCTTTTAATACCAGCTGCTGCAAGTCCAGTTTCCTTTGACTGAGAGGTTTCTAAAATGCTGCAGCACTCGATTAGTTCATCTTTTCTTTCGTATACAGCGTTTACTGTTCGACTTTTAAAATTCCATCTAGTTGCTGATACTTGTGGAATTCGATGAGTAATTTTTTCTAATTCAGCTGTTCTTTGAGGGGATTTTGAAAAGAATGCAGGAATTCCAGACAAGCTATTGAAAAAACTTTTGCTTTGCTAATTTTTGATGTTGCTTTCTCAATTATTAAGTTCAGTTGATGTGCGTAACAATGTACGTAATGAGCATTTTTATAGACTTCTTTTATTCTTGTTTGGACGCCTTTCTGCTTTCCACTAAGAGCAGCAGCAGCTCCGTCATAAGTTTGAGCTATAAGTTTCTCCTTATTAGATAGTAAACTATTCAGTTCATTGAGGAGTATTTCGGATAAAGCTTCTCCAGTGAGATTTGGAGGGTTGAAGAAACTCCAAAACCGTTCAACGGGGTTTCCTTTTAGTTCATATCTGAACACTATTGCCATTTGTGATTTATTATAAATATCCGTTGTTTCATCACACATTACAGCTAAGTAGTCAGTTTTTTCAATCTCTTCCTTGATATTCTTTTTGCAAAGAACTAATATAGAATCTAATAATTCATTTTGAATCGTTTTTGAAGTTCCCTTAAAAGCTGTAGCAGTTCGGAAATGAGATTCTAAACTAGGATCTGATTTACACAAGAAATCAATCAAACCGCGAAATACTCCTGGATTTTGAGAAGAGTCACTCTCATCATGGCCACGTAATGGCAACTCAAATTTGCCGCAGAATAATATGCAATCAATAATTTTAGTCTTTTAGATAGCACGCCCCTATTTCTTTTCACTAATTCATTATGTCTGTCAATCGATTGTCTATGTGCTTCACTCAGCTGATTTCTGATATTCACTTTACCAAGAAAAGATAAGTTCACTACGTTTATCAAATGTTTTTGGCTTTGCTGGTGCTTTATTATCTTTGGAGGCAAGTTTTTCAACTTAGAAATGCCATTCGTTGTCCATTCACTTTCTCCTCCAAATAATAAACATGGGAAACAGAACAGAGAATTACTTTGTTCACAGCCACAAATCCACTCATGTTTATCATAAATAGCTGAACTAAATTTGCGAACGTAATCCTTATTTCTACTTTTACCTGTCTCTTCTACAGGGTGTCTCAAAAGTCACTATCTATTTCGGTGACATTAGATGTTTTTTAAAAAAATGCTATGCTGGCATAAAGATATGTACTTCTGGTGCAAATTTGTGTATTTAAAAAAAGTTAATGGTTTATTATCTTGACATGCTTGAACAATTCCTCGAACCTCAACTTCTTACAGATGGCATTCTTGACACAGTAATTTTTCAGCAGGATGGAGCACCGTGCCATTATGCAATAATTGTACGTGATTATCTTGACAGACGCTTCCCCGGTCGCTGGATGGTCGTGGAGGAACACAACCATGGGCAGCACGTTCACCCGATTTAACACCATTAGATTTTTTCGCCTGGGGTTTCATTAAGTCTAAGGTGTACACTGGTAGAAGAATTAGTGATGTAGCCGAACTTCGAAATCGTATTACCGATGCAGTTCAGAAAATAACACCTCAAATGCTGGAAAGTGTGTTCCGGGAAACAACTTATCGCTTTGAGCTCTGTAAAGACACTGATGGTCGCCATGTGGAGACAGATAAATAAATAGCACTAATTCTTTGTGGCACTTACTTTGAAATAAATATATTTTTCATGTCTTAAACCAGTTTTTCGTAATTCCCATTATTTTTCAAAATAGATTGTGACTTTTGAGACACCCTGTATATTTAAAGCAGGAGTTGGACGGCCTTTGTTTTTAATTTCAACCTTTTCGAGGTAGGTTAGGCTTGAAAATTTAATTGATTTAAAAAACGTCACTGTATTTTCCATGGCTTGTATGTAAGGGAGAAATAAAAGTTTTAGATAAGCTAATTGAATCAAATAACCAAGTAGAAATCTGGTTCACAATAATAAATTTAATTGAAAAAGAAGCACGATCAGCCTAGTACAGGAAACAATGACTGACCACACTTGATAACCAGCGTCCGAACACTGCCGTCACGTGCCGTCTGCAACTGTACGCTAGCAGGCTGCATCTGCTGCAGACTTAAAAGATCCAAATTTTGCTGCATATCATATCATTATCTTCTACTTTACCAATAATGTATTTGAAAATTCAGTTTTTAATAGTTTGATATTAACACACGGTGACGGAAGTATAATTTAAATAGATCAACTTTCATCAAATATAGCGAATTAAACGTGAAATTAATCATTAGGGACATCGTGCACCTGGCAGCAGTGCAGTGACCGCACTCACCTCACAGTCCTCACTAAATCTCATACCCTGTATACTGTGTATAGACTGCACGATTGCAGCCTTAAAATTTACATCTTAGCGCGGTAGGCCCTATATTTATATTACATTTTAAATAACCTTTTATTCATCATTGTTTGCTGGAAGTTATCTTTATTTCGTCACATTATTAATATATAAAAATCAGTTTAGTTTAGAATCTCATTTTTTGTTTAATACAACACTTTAAATAAAATAAAGAGACCGTAGAGACGCATTATTCGTCATTTTAGTTGGGGGGTCTGCAGCCTTACAGCCTCTAGGCCAGAGCCGCCCCTGCTCCTAACCATTTCTACGTCACACTCCCGTCCTCCTCGTCCCTGTCTGTACACCCTAACAACACACTAGCCAACTTTGTAACAGAACTCCACAAGCACATTGAATTGGGTCGTGATTCGTATGAGGTGGGGATATGCGAAATTCAGCTGGACACCATCTTTTTAAATATTGAACATAAAGAAACCGTTTTTACGATTCTTAGAGACATTGACGAGTGTGAAAAAGCTGGGGTAGCTATGGATGAAACTATGCGTATCGCTCGGACTAAGATTGCACGGTATTACAGTACAGAAGTAAGACTAGGACCGGGTCAATATGGTTCGGCCGAGGATGTTGTGAGAGGCTTAAACGTAAGTTTAAGAAACTCAAACCTTACGAATGATTTAGTATACGAAATCGTAAACAACCCTGCACATACACTAATCCTAAAATCAAAGACTAACAGACGTATTAAAGACCATAGAAAGTTCCAAATTCTAGCCAATGGCCGCTATAGCGCAGTCTTCCAAAGAGACACATTTCACGAGACACAGCATGACTTGTCCAGATTAATGTATCAATTGAAGATGGAGAAATTGGCTGAAAGGACCCCAGACATGTGCTATATTTACAGTAATATAGTGGAGCACCAGTTTGTTGGGGATACCCAGGCACGCCTGCTGCGCATTGCTCACATCCCCAACCATAGAGGAAGGAGTTTGAGTATTACATATGACAGACCCCATTATGTGAATGTCGCAACTAATTTAATAACCAATATCTCAATATATATAAGAACGATTGAGGGTGAAAACTTCCCATTCGGTGACGGGAGCTTAACAGTGAAGCTACACTTTCGACGCACTGAGTTATAATGGATAGAAAGCCTTTCACCGTCTATCGAGGGGTGCGTTACCAGCGCGGTAGTGGACTTGGGTCCATTTTTTCATCCATACTACGTACGGCTGTTCCTTTGCTGAAGAGGGGTGCCAGATACTTTGGAAGGAAAGCGCTACAATCAGGTATTAACACTGCAGAAGACATATTGGCCGGGGCTAAACCTAAAGAGGCTCTAAAAAAACATTTAAAGCGTACACGGGACGAAATCATCAAAGATGCAAAGAGAAAAATGCGTGGTGGGGGAAGAAGCGGGCTGCCCGGAAGAAGAAGAAGGGGTCACGTGGTATTAAACGTAAAAGGCTATCAAAAAAGAAGTGCTGTAAGCGAATGAAACCTATGGTTGACCACTTTTTTGACTGATATAAGCTAAGGACATTGATCTCATGAATCATAGTTTGTTTGCCACTTGTCGAGAGAGGAGTCACTATTTCGCCATGGCACGCTTCATCCACCCATGTAGTTCACAATGCTGTAAATCGGAGCTGTCCCTTTTTGAGCTACCTCCAATCCAAGTTTCTATTGAGCACAGTGACTTTATTACAATTAACCCTTTAAACACAATTAGTTCCCCGAGTGCACCTATAGAATTCGTGATACCCAGCTCAGGCCCTTACTTTTTTGATCCAAGCTGTGTGCACATGTACGCTAAGCTACGTATAGCCCATTCTGATGGAACGGTCTGCGATGACAAATATGCTGTATACCCTGAAAAACTTTCTGCACTCCATATTCAACCAGTGTGACGTATATTTAAATCAGACCAACATATCGGCAGGCACGGGGTACTATCATCTACGAGCCTATCTGGAAAATGTCCTCAACTTTTCCAAAGAAGCGAAGGCTACCTTTTTAAGTGCGGAGGGATATTATCAAACTAAAGATGAAAATAGTATAAAGGACAAATTTAAAAATTCTAAAAAGAAAATATACGAGTGTTTTGGACGGTTGCACACAGATTTCACTTTCCAGGAGAAGTTGCTTGTGAACGGGGTGGATATGAAAATAAAGCTCACCCGCACGAGTCCTGAGATCTGCTTAAATCTGGATGCGGATCAAGAAGAGGGTGCAAAGCCCGTTGTGGTTCACATTATGGACACATACCTCCGCGTACGGCGAGTGAAATTAAGTTCACCAAAACAACTAGAAATTGAGAAAAAATTACTAAACGCTACAGTGAAATATCCTATTAACAGAGTGCAGATCAAACTATATACGGTTCCTGCAGGGTTGGCATCGAAGCAGATAGAAAACATTGCCCTGGGAAATCTTCCAAAAAGGATATTAATCGGCATGCAGGACCACGCTTCGGTGAATGGAAAATATAAAAAGAGTGCCTTTAAATTCGAGAATTTCGGACTTAAAAATATAACTCTATACGTTAATGGCACTGTTTTGGGTGGAACAATGGGTACGGACTATTCATCAGACGCTGTGTTACCTCTTTGTGCCAGAGCCTATAGTAATCTGACCCATATTGCAGGTGATTGTAATGAGCTTGGTAATGGGGTAACGCAGGAAGAATTCATTGATCAATTTAACCTTTACCCGTTTGACATTACACCTGACTTATCTGCTAGCGTAAATACCCATTTAACCCCACAGCAGAGCGGAAACATCTCAGTGCGGCTGGAATTCGCCAAGCCTATAGACGCTCCTATTAGTGTACTAGTATATCTCGAATCGCAAGCCCTAATAGAAGTAGATAGATTTAGGAGCGTTATCACTGACTTTTAAAATGGATGCTAATACACATCAGAAAGTAATGGAGCGAGTCACACGTTCCAAATTTATCGGCGTGTTTGCGAAGAATGAAACATTGAGTTTGCCAAGTACGCGAGAATGCGGTAGTCTTATTGTGAACACAGACATCATCGGTAATGAAGGGATTCACTGGATCGCTGTCTATTTTAAAAATAGACAGCGCCTGTACTATTTTAATTCACTCGGTACTCAACCCTGGAGTGACCCTATTATTGTAAAATTTCTCGCTCAGTTACATATTCCCGAAGTTGTATGGAACCCATTTCGCATGCAAGGATATTTTACTAATGTTTGCGGAATGTACTGCGTCTCATTTCTCATGCATTTGTCAAGTGATAAAGAATTTATAAATTTTTTAAATTTATTTGACCCGTGTCACACTCGCCGAAACGATGAAATGGTATGCAAACAGATAAAAAACCGTTTTCCAATTGTACGTACTCGTTGTATATTATAATGTTTTTGTTCGTATATTTGTAACGATATATCCTGTAGTTGTTTATTGTACTGATTTCTTTCATTTAATAAATTTACGAAAATATATTGTCTTCTTATCCCAAAAAGATCGAAAAACACTTACATTATTTCGGTGTGACATTGTTGACTGATCAGTATATCTTCCCTATTCATGACACGAGATTCTTCAAAAGATTGTATAACACGTGTCAAATCCTCATCGGACCTTAAAGGAATAATGTTCATTCTTTTAAAACATATACAGAGTATACAGACAGATCCCCATTATGTGAAGATATCTTTGGTTCGAGGAATAACATTGATTGCCATAAAAAATTTCGATTTTAGCATAATGGGGATAAGAGGTAAAACCAAATAACATTGATTGCCATAACAAAATTTTGGCGAGTATCTATTTGACGAGATACTACAACTCTCCATATATATATAAAAACGAATTATAGACACTTACATTTCTATGGTAGTCCCCTGCGTCGGGTTGTAAGGAGCGTCACTGCAAATATCTTCAACGGTTTGCGTTGGAAATAATTCGCCACGGTCAATCGCATTGAAAAGACTAATTGCGGTTAATGCTGCAGTATCACTTTCTTCATACAATTCCGGGGAGACGTACAGGTCCATGGTGGAGGATGTGTGACATTGCTGACTGTTCAGTATATCCCCCGTATTCCGAGATTCTTCAAAAGATTGTATAACACGTGTCAAATCCTCATCGGACCTTAATGGAATAATGTTCATTCTTTTAAAACATATACAGAGTATACAGACAGATCCCCATTATGTGAAGATATCTTTGGTTCGAGGAATAACATTGATTGCCATAAAAAAATTTCGATTTTAGCATAATGGGGATAAGAGGTAAAACCAAATAACATTGATTGACATAAAAATTTTTTGGCTAGTATCTATTTGACGAGATACTACAACTCTCCGAATATATAAATCGAATTATAGACACTTACATTTCTATGGTAGTCCCTTGCGTCGGATTGTAAGGAGCGTCACTGCAAATATCTTCTACGGTTTGCGTTGGGAATAATTCATCACGGTCAATCGCATTAAAAAGACTAATTGTCGTTAATGCTGCAGCGTCACTTTCTTCATACAAGTCTGGGGAGACGTACAGGTCCATGGTGGAGAGAATGATTATTCACTGACGCGAAAATAGCTACTGTTACTCCCAACTGAAAAATAGCCCCTTTTATATGCACAATCGCCAAGCTCCGCCCCAAAAGACCAGATGTTCGTAGTGATTGGCTGCCGGTGTAGCTGGGTGGAGCTATGACGTGTACCAATCCGCTATAATGGGACCGGACGAGTAACATATATATATAAAATCGTGTTTCTTGTGAATAAATTATAGACACTTACATTTCTATGGTAGTCCCTTATATTATATTTTTATTTTTACTTACAAGTTATTTCCAATTCGGCGAGAAATTACACTAGGGTACAACGAAAACTATTTCGTGTTTCTTATAGAACTTTTGATGCTGATTCAGGTTTCAGAATTTTCTATAGCCCATAGTTTTCGAGAAAGAATCATAATAATCGTGTATATTTGTCAACCCTTATATATATTATATATATATATATATATATATATAAAACACAGATGGAGTCGATGTAGACAATGCATGTCCTGAGCTTAAATTATCTCGAAGAAATAGTGAGCAATCGACGAGATGCAATTCTGAGTCCACGTTAAACTGTGGGTCTAAGGCGGGGTGAAAACCTTTCCAATTCGGCGAGAAATTACACTAGGGTACAACGAAAACTATTTGGTGTTTCTTATAGAACTTTTGATGCTGATTCAGGTTTCAGAATTTTCTATCGCCCATAGTTTTCGATAAAGAATCATAATAATCGTGTATATTTGTCAACCCTTATATATATATATATAATATATATATATATATATAAACACAGATGGAGTCGATGTAGACAATGCATGTCCTGAGCTTAAATTATCTCGAAGAAATAATGAGCAATCGACGGATGTAATTCTGAATCCACGTTAAACTGTGGGTCTAAGGCGGGGTGAAAACCTTTCCAATTCGGCGAGAAATTACACTAGGGTACAACGAAAACTATTTGGTGTTTCTTATAGAACTTTTGATGCTGATTCAGGTTTCAGAATTTTCTATCGCCCATAGTTTTCGAGAAAGAATCAATAATCGTGTATATTTGTCAACCCTTATATATATATATATATATATATATATATATATATATAAACACAGATGGAGTCGATGTAGACAATGCATGTCCTGAGCTTAAATTATCTCGAAGAAATAGTGAGCAATCGACGAGATGTAATTCTGAATCCACGTTAAACTGTGGGTCTAAGGCTGGGTGAAAACCTTTCCAATTCGGCGAGAAATTACACTAGGGTACAACGAAAACTATTTGGTGTTTCTTATAGAACTTTTGATGCTGATTCAGGTTTCAGAATTTCTATCGCCCATAGTTTTCGAGAAAGAATCATAATAATCGTGTATATTTGTCAACCCTTATATATATATATATATATATATATATATATATATATATAAACACAGATGGAGTCGATGTAGACAATGCATGTCCTGAGCTTAAATTATCTCGAAGAAATAGTGAGCAATCGACGAGATGTAATTCTGAATCCACGTTAAACTGTGGGTCTAAGGCGGAGTGAAAACCTTTACAATGTAGAAATAATAATAATAATAATAATGATAATAAGAATTGATGTGAAAGGTGATTGATTTAAGCAGTTAAGATGTAGTTATAAGAATATGACCCTATACAAATTACGCATAAATATAAAATATTTTCATTGTAGAAATAATAATAATAATAATAATGATAATAAAAATTGATGTGACGGGTGCTTTTGCTCGTGCTTTTGCTCGAATATCTTGACGAAGGATTAACCCTCGGCCGAAAAGGTCTCTAGGAACACGATTCGAAATGACCTAGGAACACCTGCTGGTTGAGAGACCTTCCCCCCCAATCTCTGATAAGTCTCCCTTCTCTCCAAATGAAAAGAAATTTGTCTCAATTGATTAATTTCTTTAAATTTCGTTTTTTTAATTTTTTTCGTGTGTTTTGGCTAATTTCAACTTTTAAATGAATTGTTTCGTAATTTTCATTTCGTTTCGTGACTTAAATATTTATAATAAAAATTAAGTGTGTAAAAATTATTTATTTAATAAACAAACTCTCTCTCTCTCTCTCTCTCTCTCTCTCTCTCTCTCTCTCTCTCTCTATATATATATATATATATATATATATATATATATATATATATATAATTGTGGGCATATCTAAGAAATGGAGTCGAGAGAGGTTTTGTTCAAACTGTCTAGGAGAAAGGTAATTATGGTCAGAAAAAAAATCGCCTCTGGCAATAGGTGAACCGATTTGACCAGATTCTCGGAATTCCTTTCCTCTAGCGGATTGTGTTTTGGCTAATTTCAACTTTTAATTGAATTGTTTCGTAAATTTTCGTTATTCGTGACTTAAATATTTATAATAAAAATTAAGTATGTAAAATTATTTATTTAATAAACAGAATTTAATTGGATTCATCCCAACGTCAGACCATTACTTTGGTCTTATATAATTATTTTAGGAGAATTTAATAAACATAATATTAAAGTACATTTCTTTCTCATTAAAATGATGCATAATAATATATATCTAGCAAGAACAATCCGATCATTGCAAAAAAAAAAAAAACTGGAAAGGTATGCAATTCCAGGTTTAATAATAATAAAGATTGAGTGTGTAAAAATTATTTATTTAATAAACAGAATTTAATTGGATTAACTACCGTCATATAAATATATATTGTGGTACACTATTTAAATGGATGATTAATATATGGTTTTTGCTATCTGGGACACATGGCGCTATCTGGCAACTGAATACATTGCGCTATCTGGCAACTCAGCCAGAATAGAGGTTTATAAAAGACCGAGAGACGACTGACGGAGTCATTCAAGCTCGGCTCCCAGCCGAGCAAGGACCTCTGGTCCTTCTCTTTCTGGCCCTTTGGGAAAACCCCTTAGAGGCCTCTTAGGTTAGATAAACGAAAATAACTTGGGGAGAACTCCGCCTCCAAGTTGCATGCCTTGCAATCAAAGGCCACTACTCTCTCTCTCTATCTCTCCTTCAGGTGTCTCTCTCTCTCTCTCCTTCAGGTGTCTCTCTCTCCTTCAGGTGTACCCCTCCCCCTTGGCTCAGCCAACTGGCTGATTAGGAGCCTATAAAACAACGCCTACTCGGCTGAAGTCTTAATATGCACTTGGCTCCTGCCAGGTGAACACCTCTCCTCCTTTCTCTCCTTTCTGGCCCTTTGGGGGAATAGCTTGGGGGAGAACTCCGCCCCCAAGTTGCATGCCCCTTGCAACTCCGGTTGGCAACAAAGGCCAGTACTCTTTTTTTTTCTTTTCTTTTTCTTTTTTTTAATTTGTTTTGCAACACCCCCCCTTTGCAACATTACGTAATCACTTGCAACATTCCTGCACTCTACCCTTTTGCGGCTATACTACTCCTGGGCACCGCTCAGCAGAGAAATATCTTTAAATGGGGGGTATAAAGACAGAGAGTATCCCCTAACCCAAGATGCTGCCTTCCTACATCCCATCACTGTGGAAATTGATGAAAGCAAATTTGGTAAATCTAAATACAATCGGGGACATGAACTACAAGGTGTGTGGGTTTTTGGTGGAATTGAAAGAGTTTCAAAGCAAAAATTTCTTTTAACCATCAGTGATCGGAGCAAAGAAACATTACTTCCACTTATACAACGCTTTATTTTGCCAGGGTCAATTGTCATTAGTGACTGCTGGAAGGCTTACAGCCAGCTCTCTGATCTGGGTTATGAACACCGAACTGTGAATCATTCCAACAATTTCATTAGTCCAGAGAGTGGCACGCATACGCAGAATATCGAAAGACTTTAGGAAGATATAAAAGGCATGGGTTTTGAGAGATGGTAACAAAAGAAAACATTACCGTAAACTGAAGTGATTCCGGACATTTTTGACCCATTACACTTTACGGTGCTGTGCTGTGGATTGTAATTAATTTTTTCGTATTCTTTTTGCAACACTGGAAAGCTCATGAAAAGCTGGTCACGTGGCAAATGACAATTTTTATTTCACCCTTCAAGACATTCTACAGGGTGCCTGGGAAGGCATATTCTGAAAGTGCACATTTTTTTTCACCGAAATGTATGGCCCCCCCTCACAAAATGGACAATGAAAATCTGGGGATTTGTACCACCCCAAACGATAGTCCCATTATCCGAATTAGTTATGCAAAAGACGTGGTGTTGATAGGAATTTTCATTTTGGGCATCAAAGTACATTTGCGTCCGATCTGGGCGACGTGTCTGTAATCACCCCATACCTATAAAACCTGTAATTAACCTGTTTATCTTCTAATTATTTATAAAAAATGCATGACTAAACGTTTATTTTCTTTTTCAGTCATTTCTTAATTAATTTATTCATTCGTTCACTTAATCTCCAAATGCCACGAATGTACACCAGGATTACAGGTGCTGTACTGCGAAGGAATTACTCCAAGGCCAGCTTGGCTTGGTGAGACATGTGGCACAAACGTACATCCTATTCAAAATCCAATTTGAAGTTTACGTTTAATGCCCAAAATTCCTCCTCTCCGTCTTTCAGAGTCTGTGGACGTGTGTGAGGGACGGGCTGCTCCTTCGTGGTTCTGGCTGCCGTAGAAGCTCTTCAATGAGGTAACTTGCCTATCAAATACATGCACTTGTATTATTCGCTTCCAATTTTGCCCTTAACTTCAATCATTATGTGGTTTTTTACAGGAATTCTTCTTTTCCTTCTTTCAGGTTGACGTTCTCGGGGACCCCTGCGACGGTTTTGTGGCCTTTTTTTGGTGAAAAAAGCTTTATTTAATGATTTTTTTTAACTTTTTTAAAAGGAGACGTTCATTGGCCTCAATCACCCTGCAATGTAGAGCGTTTTCGGACACATGGACAATGCAGTATTGCTATAGAGAAAAGCGTCCTTAATCACCCCAAGTCTGTGGTGATTCCGGACACAAACCTTTTTGGCAATAACGGTGTAATGGAAGGCTAAATGAAGATTCTGTCTATGGCACACGATAATACAGACCAAGATACAACTTTATAGAAATAAAGTCACAAATTCCACTGGAACGTTTGCGCGCGACACAGGGAAGAAAGTTCGAAATGTCTGTAATCATCCCAGTTTACGGGGGTTGGGTACGATTCGATGTGGCCGACTCGATGCGACCCAACTCGATGTGGCCGACTCGATGCGACCCAACTCGATGTGGCCGACTCGATGCGACCCAACTCGATGTGGCCGACTCGATGTCAGGACAACTCGATGTCAAGCCAAGTCGATGCCAGGCCAAGTCGATGCCAAACAGTGTTGTAGTCGAGTCTGAAGCCAAGACCGAGGCCGAATTCAATAATTACCTTACCTACCTAACCTTACCTACCCTACCTTACCTAACCTTACCTAACCTACCTAACCTAACCTTACCTAACCTACCTACCCTACCTTACCTTACCTTACTTAACCTTACCTAACCTACCTAACCTAACCTACCTACCCTACCTTACCTAACCTTACCTACCCTACCTACCCTACCTTACCTACCTTACCTTGCCTTAATTATTTTTTATGCTTTACTTTTTCTTCTTAAAATACCCTTAAAAGATAATAAAGCACAATATGCTTCGACTTGGCCTGGCATCGACTTGGCCTGGCATCGACTTGGCTTGGCATCGAGTTGTCCTGACATCGAGTCGGCCACATCGAGTTGGGTCGCATCGAGTCGGCCACGTCGAATTGTCCCATCCCGGTTTACGGTACCAGCAGTACTTTGCGCACTACCTATTTCAAGCAGAACACAAAGACCACAAACCTATCCTGAATTATTTTTTTGTGAGAAATCGCGAAACTTTATCCACTGCCACAATAAAAGTTTTGTTATTTTTCTGTCAATTTAGTGAAGATTAGGTTAGGTTAGGTTAGGTTTGGTTATGTTCATTTTAGTAAAGAAAATTAGTTGATCTTGTGTTTTTATGTGCTTTATTCATATTTCTTCATCATTTCCCGTGCTTTCACTTTGAAATATGAATTTATTTTTTTTTAAATTGAAATTGAAAAATTTTCATACTTTAAAGTGATTGCACTAGAAATGATGGTCAATTATGAATAGAGCACATAAAAACACACAAGATTAACTAATTTTCATGTCTGAATTCGGAGGCCGTGCATCTCCTAAATATTGATCCTTTTCTGGTTAATTTTGAGGTGTTTTGCACATTTCCTGTGGTAATGCGTCATTTACGAGATCTCGTGGTAAAACTTTACAAGACACCTGCATTGCCATGAAACATACTACAGTAACGAAACATATCAATCGATAGAACAGAAAAAATGGTGCAAGCAGCTATGTATCATTTTGAAAATATTAGAAAATAACAAAGTTATGACACTACATGATGATGTTACTAGGCCTATCATAGCTTACACCATTTGGATCTTTTCCACTTCATGTACTGTTTCCGATTTTCTTGAAAATAAGGTATTTAATGTAGGTTAACTGAATGCCCGGTTAAGTCAACTGAATGCCCAGTTAGGTCAACTGTACGCCCTTGATGATTGGTTAGATTAAGTTGTGATATTTTTGTTAAAACTAACGAAAATATCACGACTTAACCTAATCAATCATCAAGGGTGTACAATTGACCTAACCGGGCAATCAGTTAACCTACATTAAATATGTTATTTTCAAGAAAATCGGAAACAGTACATGAAATGGAAAAGATCCAAATGGTGTAAGCTATGATAGGCCTAGTAACATCATCATGTAGTGTCATAACTTTGTTATTTTCTAATATTTTCAAAATGATACATAGCTGCTTGCACCATTTTTTCTGCTCTATCGATTGATATATGTTTCGTTACTGTAGCATTTGCTCAATAGTAACTTATGTTCAACACAAAATTTAAATAGCTCCTTATCCTTAGAGCAAAACTTATCAAAAAACACAGTAACTGACATGTCACAACAATCCCTCTTTATGCCTCAACAACAAAACACAAACTGATCAGATCTGACCTAATGGAGTAATTGAACAGTGTGGCAACTAAGTGGATGCCAAATGTTGTTAGATATACCAATAATTGCTAAAAATATTGGCAGATGTCGCTAGATATATCTCAAACAGTCGCTAAATGTCACTAAAAATTACATTGCTTCAAAGTATCATAACTTTGTTATTTTCTAATATTTTCAAAATGATACATAGCTGCTTGCAGCATTTTTTCCGCTCTATCGATTGATATATATTTCGTTACTGTAGCATGTTTCATGGTAATGCGGGTGTCTTGTAAAGTTTTACCAATCTCATAACATGAACATATCCTATATGTTTATGTTATGATATCTCAAAAACTACGCATTTGCACAGGAAACCAGCAGATTCGTGCAAAGCACCTCAAAATTGGCCAGAAAAGTTCAGTTAAAACTCTAGATTTTTTTTAGGTTAGGTTAGGTTTTGAAGCATTTCCCTTACTAGAGACTGTCTATTTACCTTGTCTAAATCGCATTCCTGATGAAGAAATGAACCTACCAATGTATAATTTATGAAAATCGGAGAGATGGGAGTTTAAGTAGATTATTACCCAATTTTTTAATTCCAATAGGGTTTAGATGGGTGAGGGTTGTAAAGCCTTTACTCACCACATACAAGTAAGAGACATGATCAGGAATCAAAGTAAGTTGAGAATTGGTATTTTTTTACGAGTACATTACAGGCTTTTGAGGAATTTTACCTTTGCAATCAATAGTTTAGACAATTCTAAGACATTTTTCTTCTATAACATTTATCTCGCAAATTACTTATAAGTGAGATATTACTTATTTACTTTGTTTTAGCTGCCCATTGGTACAATCATGTGGTTCAAATTTTAAATTCAGTCAGTCTCACCCAGGCTTTAGTGTCGCTCGCCAGGAAACTTGATCATCATGTTTTTCTAGTTCAGGCCACCCTCCTCTACCCAGTGATGGGCAGTATCTAGATACATGTATCGCCGATACGTATCGATCGATACTTTTGTATCGGTATCGGTATCGCTTTAGCTACTTCACAAAAGTATCGATTTATCGGTATCGCTAAGGTCAATTTTCTTAAATGTATCGAAAAAAATCGATACTTCGATACATCGATACATTAATAAGAATTTTTAAATATTTAAATAGATGTTATAATATGACACTACTGAGTTATATTTATGAATATACATAAATAATAATATTATTAAATATTTATTTAATGACAGTACTACTCTACTGGTCACGTCACACAGTACGGCGCAACGTTTAAACACGTTTGTACTTGTGTTATTGAGATTAATTAACCATAATATAGAAACATTGTTAGCTGTAGAGAAGAAGCTAGAGCGTTTGAATTCGGAGGCATTGCGTCATTGTCAGCCACTTCTCAATGCAGTCACAGTAGGGTTCACTAAGCGGTTTGACAATAAAAGGCAATAGATGATAATAAATGACAATAAAAGGCAATAAAAGGCAATAAAAGGCAATAAAAGGCAAATTTAATACTAACATTGTCAAAAAGAGGGTTCAAGAAATGTTGGTTAATGCTGTTAAGAGCCTCAGCGAGCAGACCCCCCAGCAACAACTAAGTGATGCTGTATCTGACGGAAGTGCAGATGATTTCTTCTGTTATGAGTCTACTTCCACTAATGTCTCTGCAACCCAAGATTCCACTGAGATGGAAGTTTTACAGTATCTGGGTGACGGAAGTCATTCTCTCCAATCTCTGAGGCAGTACCCAGGAATTCTACGGGTCTTCCTGAAGTATAACACACCACTACCATCCTCTACTCCTGTAGAACGGTTGTTTAGTTTGGCTGGTCACATTCACGCTCCAAAAAGGAATAGACTCTCTGACCAGATGTTTAGCCAGCTGGTATTTTTGAAGGGTAATAGTAATTACTTTTAATTGTTAGCGTAATATTTTCAGTCATTCATGTATCCTACAAAATTAAAACATACTTTCATTAAATAAAGCAATTGTTTTTATTTACATCTATAAAACCCATTAAAATGTCGTTGATTTTACTTACAGTGCGGACAAATTACTAGTATAAACAATAATATCTAATACCTACATATTAAATGAATAATTATAAAAATGTACCGGCGATACATGTATCGGCGATGCATGTATCGGTATCGGTATCGCTTAAGACATCTAGAAAGTATTGGCGTATCGGTATCGCCTAAGACGTTCTTCATGTATCGATGTATCGGTATCACTTTAGCGATTTTCATGTATCGATGCCCATCACTGCCTCTACCCACCACAGTCAAAGCGTCCGATTCCACCAGACAACGAAGACGACGATGACCCTCAAGACCTTGACGACCCTAAACCTGGCCCTTCATTAGTTTTACCAGAATTTTCCAAGTCTGATTAAGGTAAAGTTTTGATAATATTCCTGATCTGTTAGGTTAGGGTAGGTTAGGTTAGGTTATATATTAAAATTGTTTTTCCGATTGTTTTTGATGTTGTTTGAACGAAATTAACCTTCGTTTTTATCGCAAATTACTACCTTCTGAGGTTTGGTGGGGGGAGGGGGGCTATCTCAGAAACTAGTGATTTCCGATAGAAACGAAGGTTATATTCGTTCAAACCGCATCAAAAACCATCAGAAAAACAGTTTTGATTTACAGAGCCTGTAATGTACACTTGTAAAAATTTACTTCCCCGTAGACAAAAGAGACAAAACAAGAACAGGAAATAGACATTAAGACCTTCAACAAAGTGAACAACCCCACTGTACACAGTCACCAAAAAGCCAAAGGTGAAAACAAGAAGCCAGTATGCAAGTATTACAGGAGGGGCTTGTGTAAATATGGACTTAAGGGAAGAGAATACTCATTTGCTCACCCGCCACTCTGCAAAAATTTATACACGATGGGAATGGCATTTCTGGATGTAGATCCAATGCAAGATGTCCCTATCTTCATCCTCAAATTTGCCAGAGCTCATGGTGGGAAAGAAAAAGTTTTAAAGAGAACTGCAACCTGGCCCACCTGAAGGGAACAATCCGATTGCAACCTGGCCCACCTGAAGGGAACAATCCGATTGCAACCACATCAAAATCAATGGAGAGAATACCAGGATAGTGAGCCTGCTATCCATCAGCACTATTTGGTCCAAGGGATGCAAGAAAACAAGATCAAATACCATTCCTGCACCCAGATCTTATGCTGATGTAGCGGGTCCAGGTAAGCCCACTGATGACAATAGTACAGCAAGCAACCATGAAACCCCATTGGGGTTTTACCACCTCATGAAACAAATACAAGACATTCAAAGCTCACTTGGGCTCCTCATACAAAAGCAAATGAGAACTCCAGCAGGAACCCTACAAATGCCCTACATGTGGGAGATGAAACAAATGGCTCCACAAATGTACCAATAATTTACTTAAACATCCAGGGCCTTCACCCAAACTCAAATCATACCGAAGTACCTTACCTAAAGAGCTTAGTGGGCTCCTCATACAAAAGCAAATGAGAACTCTAGCAGGAACCCTACAAATGCCCTACATGTGGGAGATGAAACAAATGGCTCCACAAATGTACCAATAATTTACTTAAACATCCAGGGCCTTCACCCAAACTCAAATCATACCAAAGTACCTTACCTAAAGAGCCTAGTGGAAAACACTACTAGCACAGTTATAGCCCTCACAGAAACACACCTGAACCCCATGATCATGAGTAGTGAAATTGCAATCAAAGGGTACACCACCCATTGATGTGACAGAGAAGACCGTCTAAATGGTGGTGTCCTGATGTACATCCCTGAAAACATTCAAAGTGAACTGCTCACGGCATACTCAAATGGAGCCTGCGAACTCCTAATCACCATGCTCAGTATAAATAAAGAAGACATAATACTAGTGAATATCTATAGCCCCCCCAGATAGCTCCCATCTAGAGCTCACTGAAGTTCTGGAAAAAATCAGGCAATGCCCAGCTATTATAGACTCGACAAGAGACTTAATCATCACAGGAGACTTTAATCTCCAAAATTGCACCTGGAACCAATATGGTGGTATGAAATCAGGGACAAAAAGGTCCAAATCAAAACACCTGAATGAGTTTATGGAAAAACTACTCCTAGTACATGTTCACTGCCCAACTAGAAAAAAAATATCCTAGATTTAGTACTGACAAATAATGCAACTACAATTGACCACATTGTTATAACACCAACTATACACTCCGACCACAATGTCATGCACATATTCACAAACTTATCTCTCCACAAATGTAAGCAAGACCCATGCCAAATGGACTTGCCATACTCTGACCTAAACCTGCACAAGTCAGACTGGACATCAATAAATAACTGTCTGGGAGAAATAACTGGGAAGATGAATTAGAAAACCTAGAACCAAAAGAATGCTGGAGTAGAATACAATACCTGCTATCATCAGCATTATACAAGCACACACCAAAGAAAAACGATAGTGCAAAGTAAATAAGATTCCACTTTTTGTTATTACGTTTATTGACCAATATCCATAACGCTAAACAATGATGGAACTCTGAAACATACAAACAAAACATAAACACATACATGAAAAATAAAGGCATCAACATGAAGACACTAATCAATAATAATGAATATTCTCTATCTCCCCCCGAGTCTTTGATATAGTATAGTGAAAAAAAGGGGAACAAAGACTGTTATATATGTAGTAGTGTGGTACAGGGTATGGGTGTCGATGGCGAGAGGGGGTTGTTCATGTAGTATGTAGCGTGTTCGTCATATCGTAATCGCTTTGCCATGAAGGTGTCTTCCTATCGCGTCCGGAGCGTCTGACGGCAGGGGCATCGGTTGGAGAAGCGGGACACCTGGAGGCAGCACCTGGAGCAGCAGGTTACGAGGAATATCGTTGCTGGAAGCGCTCAATGGGTGCCAAGGAAGGTGTTGGTGGGCACTGTTGAGGGTGCGCAGCTGGTCTGGAGGGCAGGCCTCGTGGTGGGGTGTGCAGTGGAAGTGATGTGGGGCTGGTCGGTGAGGTTACGTTGCCAGCCGGTTGGTGGGAGGTAGGGAATGATCGCTCGACTGCGGACTGGGAGCGTGGTTTCGGGGGTGAGGTTGCGCACTGCTCCAATTCGGGCGCAGGGCTGGAGAGGTGAAGGCGGGAGTCGTCCATGCGTGGTTTTGGGGATGAGGTCGCGCACTGCCCCGATCGGGCGCAGGGCTGGAGAGGTGAAGGTGGGAGTCGTCCCCGATGGTGAGGCGGCGTCTGTGCGGTTGGGCGGGCACGTATTTCCTCAGAAATTTTCTGTTTCGCAGTCACTCTGCCTGAACCGTCAACCTTCATCACGTATTGATCGAACTGTCGCACTTCTATTACCAGGCCAGTCTTGTCCTATTTCCTGGGGTTAGAGCCGATCTGGTTCTGGATTCTGACCCTGTCTCCGACCACGAGTGGGGGTAACCGTCTGGTGTACTCGGACCAGTATTCAGTGGCTCTCATGTTCCTGTTCCGCAAGGCATCCGCCCTCGCCGCCAACGTCCCGAGCCAGGTATCGTGTGGCTTGTACCTGCCGGGCACGATCGGGATGAAATCTTTGATCGGACGGCCGAACACACGCACAGCTGGAGACAGCTTGATATCTTTGTCAGGCGTGTTGCGGTATTGTAGCATGGCTCGCTGAAAAGCGTCTGTATCGAGCTCACCGTTCGGTCCTGTGTTGTCTGTGATCAGTCGTTTCGCTGTTTTCACGCCAACTTCAGCTCTGCAGTTTGAATGTGGAAATGCTACCGAAGCCAGACGGTGGTGTACGCCCCAGTTCCCCAGGAAGTGACGAGTAGGCGTGGATGTGAACTCAGGGCCGCCGTCAGATGACAGTTCGTCGCAGATGCCATAAGTCACGAACACCCTGCGCAGGCTGTTGATAAGGCCTCTGGCGCCATCCGTGGTCCTCTCCACAATCGGCCAGTTTGAGTACCTGTCGACGATCACCAGGTAGTTGGTACCTTTATAGTGGAAATAATCGACACAGATGCACTGGAAAGGGTAGACGGGGGACACTGGAGGAATTGGAGGAGCAATGGGCTGCGAAGGTGCCATACGGTTGCGACTGTTGTTGTTGTTGTTGTTTAGCCGATCAGCCCACCCTGATCGAGCAAGCCGGCGGCACGCAGGTAACCGATCGCCCTCTTCGGAGTGAACCAGAGGTTCAGCGCACTAGTGATGTTGTGTTGTGTTCGTTGTTGTGCTAGAGCAGTACAGTCTGTCATAATGTGTTCAATTGTTTGTGGTGTGTCGTGGCACAGGTGGCAGGTGTCGTCTATGGAGTTGTCTAGTCTGTGTTTATATGTTAGTAAGTTGGGGTGATGTCCACATCGGAATCGTACTAAGTTAACTCGATCCGATCTGCTCAGGCTGATCTCTGACCTGTTAATGGGTGGCGGCTTCGCACTTAGGACCGCATTCGGACCGAGTCGTGTCAGTACTTTGTGGGTTAGGTGTGTCTGTATGTGTTTTCTGTACTATGTGATGTCTGTGGGGTGTGGTATGGAATGGAGTATTTGGTTATAATGTCTCTCTGGTGTTACCTTAATGGTGCGAGGTGTCGGTGCGTGATTGTACATGTAGTGGCAAGGGTGTTGTGGGTTAGTTGTCGCTGCTGCCATGAATTGTGTTCCCCTCATGTCTAAATGTTCCCTAACTTTCAGTATTTTTGTTTCTGTGTGCAGGTGTTCTATTGGTGTTGTTTGAGTGCATCCTGTAATGATTGAAGTGCGTTGTTTTGTATTGTCTGTAAGGTGTTTATGTGTGTGTTTGAGATAATGGGTGCCCAGCATGGGCTAGCATAGTCCATAACTGAGCGAATATATTGTTTGTATATGAGTGATGTTGTTTCTTGCTGGTGTCCAAAGTTTGTGCCTGTTAGTACCCTAAGCGTGTTAAGTCTTGACGGACATTTGTTTTTAATCTCCTGAATGTGGTTTGCAAAAGATAATGATGTGTTGTATGTGACCCCAAGTATTTTGGTTCTGTGAGTGTGTGGAATGTTGATGTTGTTTAGTGTAAGCTGTGGAATTACCTGGTGTTCTTTTGTGTGGCTTGTAAGCAAGGTCATGGTTGATTTTGTGGGCGCTACTTTGAGTCTATTGTGTGTGAGCCAGTCTTGTATACTGTTTATGCATGTTTGTAGGTTATTTGTAGCGGTGTCGATGTTGCTGTGGGTAGATGTTAGAGTGATGTCATCTGCATATGATGATAATGTAAGCTTGTTATCTATAGGTGTTGGAATGTCATGCATGTATACAGTGGTGCAGTGCTAAATAAAGAAGTGAGGGAACGCATTTTGAAAGTGTTACTCAGATGCGGGGGGGACAATGGCGAGCGCGGCGAGCCCATGCAGCTGGGGGTCCGGGGGCACTGTAAGCCCCCCGGGAAATCTTTTGAAATCTGACCAATTTCAGGGATATTTTGAGGTCATATGCACTGGATATTAGAATATATTCCAAGGTTGAAGATGCAGTATTTCCAGTGTCATTAGATATATGACATCCAGTACGATCAATAAAAATACCTAATAACTGGAATGATTAACTAAAAAAGTTAACAACTGGTACGCCGTGGTGACTGTTTCATCAGATATTTATAGGCTAGCATTGCCTCAGTCGAAGCTAAAAGAAATGAAACAGTTAATGATTCTTTCTCATATTTCTTCTAGGGGTGGGAATTAAAATTTCATGACGTTAGAGATTTGTAAGTTCGGATTTATTTGAAATAGTGAGGGAACGCCGTTCCGTCTATCAAAAAAAGTAAAGGAACGCCGTTCCCACGCGTTCCCACAGCACTACACCACTGCATATATAAGTTGAAGAGTGTTGGTGAGAGAACAGAGCCTTGAGGGACCCCGTTCGGAAAAAGCTTGTTTTTGGATGACTTGCCATTAAATGTGACATGTGAGTATCTTCCTGAAAGATAGTTGCTCAACCACCTTTTGGTGTTATTGTGCAGGTTTGTGTTGAGTAGTTTGTTTATGAGAGGGAAGCGTGGGATAGCATCAAATGCTTTACTAATGTCTATTGTTGCTAATAGTGTACGTTGAGCTGGTCGTCTGGAGTTGATGCCATCCATGATGTGCTGCGTGAGGTTAGTGAGTAATGTCGTGGTTGAGTGGTGAGGTATGAATCCATGTTGAGTAGGCGATAGTGGAATGTGTGGGTTGGTGATTTGTAAGATTAGTCTTTCTATTACTTTGGAAGGTGTGCATAGTAAAGTAATGGGTCTATAGGAAGCTGGTTCTGTTGGATTTTTGTTTGGTTTGAGTAGTGTAATAATTTTACCTTGTTTCCATATGTCAGGAATAATACAGTGTTGGTACGAATATGTGCTGATATTTGTGAGAGCTAGTATTCCTTGTGGGCCCAAGTGTTTAAGGTGTATGTTAGATATGTTGTCTGGTCCAGTAGCCTTCGAATTCTTAATGTTTTTGATGATCTTGGTGGTCTGGTCTGTATTGAAGGGTGCAATGGTCGTGTCGAGTCTGTAGGTTTTGTTGTGTCTGGCTGTTTGTCTGTCTGCATGTTTCTGGTTGTTGTCTCTGTTTAAGTGACTTATCTTTGCGTAGTGATTAACTAGAATGTTAGCTTGTTGTGTGTATGTTGGGATATTATTTTGGCTGCGACAGATAGCCGCGTGTGAGGTGTGAATGCCGCTGTTAGAGTGGGTAATGCCGTTTATAGTCTTGTATAGCCTGGATGTATCTGTGGAGTGGTTTAATGTTGTTATGAATTCCCTGAATGTTTCTGTTTGTTTTTCTTTGAGTTTGTTGTTTATTTCTGTGTTGAGCTGTTGTATCTGCTGTTTTATGGCTTCTGTGTGTGGGGTTTGTGTGTTATATTTGAGGTCGTTACGTTGCCTTATAAGGTGGACTATTTCTCTAGTGTAATTTGGGTTGTATTTCCTAATGTTGCCCTTCGGTATGTATTTGTTTGCATTATTGATGATCTGATTAAATGTCTTGAGTGTTGTATTGATGTTTATGATGGGTGTGCTGTTTAATGTGGTGAATTGTTCCTCAGTCTGTATTTTGAACTGTTCCCAATCAGCTTTCTTGTAATTTCTGTAAGTGTGCCTAAGGCTGTTGGGGCAGAGTGTAGAATGTGTTGTAATGATGATGGGCAGGTGGTCTGATGACAGTTGTTTTTCTGTTCTCCATTGTGTATGTGTTGCTAGTGAGGGGGAACAGAACGTTATGTCTGGGGAGGAGTTTGAGTATCCTGTTTGATGTGGTATGTGTGTATGTTCTTCTGTATTGTTAAGAATGAAGAGGCTGTTTAGTTGTGTGGCTATGTTGGCGCCTCTGGTGTTGCTTTGGTTGTGCAGGTACCAACTAGTGTCTTTGGCGTTGAAGTCTCCTCCTAAGATGACATTAGTGAGAGAGGCCAGATTGTGTAACTGTGGATTGTAATTGGCTGGCACCTGAGGTGAACTATCTGGTGGGATGTAAATGTTGATGAGGTGACGTGTATGTATATATATATGTATATAGTCTAAAAGTCACTAAAGGGTAAATATCACTAAATCTAAGCTGAATGGCAAGAGCAAGTCATAAACGAACCAACGCGGCTGTTCGTACTGCTTTGATCTGGCCTAGACATGTTTTTTCCTATCCGACCTAATCTTTGGTGCTGAGTATAATTAGATGATGGTTCTAAGGTGACAAATCGGGTAGGAAGTTGTTCGTACTTAAGTATAGTTAGGGGTAATGTCTATAGCTTCTAAATTGGTAATGTAAGAGAGAGTTAGGTAGGCTGTTTGTGGGACACAGGAATAAAACGGTAGGCTTCAAGGAATACCTAATTCAACGCACCGGTAAGTGCTTTTGATTGTTTGCTAGAACCTAAGTAACCTAACTGGGGTGTCTACCCCACGCTATCACATTTGGCGATGAGGATGGGATTTGGCTCATTTGGTTAAATTTTGTTCATTGGGTTAAATTTGGCTCATTGGGTTAATTTGGCTTATTGGGTTCAAGTGGTTGTTTGGAAAATTGGATGTAGCCTAGTGGGTCGTCCGATTTGATTTGTTTGTGTGGGTAAGCTACCGTACTATAGCGTAGGTCCCGCCGCCCTAACTCTAAAACTAATTCCTACTCAGCCCTAACTCTAAAACTAATTCCTACTCAGCCCTAACTCTAAAACTAATTCCTACTCAGCCCTAACTCTAATACAATTCACTATTCAGCCCTAACTCTAATAAAATTCACTATTCAGCCTTAACTGGGGAGTAACTAGATCAAATTTAAACCTAACCTAACCTACTTCACGTGATTTGGCCTAATTCGGTTTTGCTCTAGCATGTCGGTGATTGGCCATATAAGCCCCTACGAAGACTCTGGGGAGGACTTCGAAGCTTATGCCACTAGGGTGAGGTTGTTTTTCGAGGCAAATTCCATACCGGATGCTAAGAAAGTACCTACCTTTTTAACTATAATAGGCCCTAAAACGTTTGGTTTAGTTATGGACCTAGTTTCTCCTAAAGCACCGGAAACTTGCACCTATAATGAATTGGTACAGGCCCTAACCGATCACTACAAACCCCGAGTAGTTCTCATCTATGAACGTTTCAAATTTTATTCAAGGCATCAGACGGGAAATGAAAGCATTGCAGAGTTTGTTGCAGGAATAAAAAGCCATAGCCGTACGTGTAAATTTGGGGACAAATTAGATGAAATGCTAAGAGATAGGTTTGTAATGGGTCTCAAAGAGGAGTCTACCCAGAGAGCCCTATTAGCCATACAGGACCTAACTTTTAGTCAGGCTGTAGAAATAGCAACGGCTAGAGAAGCAGCTGCTAAAGATGTTAGAGCTTTTGGCAATCATAGTAAAGCCCAACACGTAAATAGCTTTAAATATTCTAGGCCTGGCAAACCTAACGAGCCTACTAGACAGGCAAATAAAAGGTATGAGGCGAATACGACTAAGCCTACTAATTCTATTAAGCCTTCCAAGCCATGTCCAGGGTCTGGAAAACATCATTGGAAGAAGGATTGCCCTTTTAAAGAAGCAGTTTGCCGAAACTGTAGTAAAATAGGCCACATAGCTAAAGTGTTTTTCAAAGAAAACGAAGGGTGAAAATTCTAATTTTAACATTTCTAGTGTAAATCCTCAAAGGGGAAATACTTCAAACATTGGAGTGGAGTACCTATTTTATGAGCAGCAAAGTGGGAAAAATACAGGCCCATATATTGTAGAGATAGGCCTAAATGGAATTACAGTTCCTCTAGAATTGGATATGGGTGCTGCCCGGACGGTCATGTCCAAGGTAGTTTTTGATTAGATTTTCAAAAACACACCTAAACTACATGCATCTAAAACGATTTTGAAGAAGTATGGAGACATACAAATACCTATTTGTGGAGAAGCATACGTCACAGTTACACTCAACCAGAAAACTTTGTCTCATCCCTTAACCCTTTTAGTGGTGGATGAGCAAGGGCCTACTCTACTAGGCCGTGATTGGATTGATGCTTTGAAAATGCCAATTGACAAAATCTTGCCAAGGGGTCAGGCAGATGTGCATACACTCTCATATCCATCTGACATAGACTCATTGTTAAAGGAGTTTTCTTCTGTTTTTGGGCCTGAAGTAGGCAACCTAAAAGGCCATCAGGTCTGCATAGAAGTAGATCCTAATGTAACTCCGAAATTTTGTAAGGCTCGTTCAATTGCGCATGCACTGCGGGAGAAGGTAGATTTAGAAATTGACAGGCTGCTAAAAGATAAAATTATTGAACCAGTCACACACGCTAAGTGGGCTGCCCCAGTAGTTCCTGTACTAAAACCGGACAAGTCCGTGCGGTTATGCGGGGATTACCGTTTAACAGCAAATAGAGCCGTCCTTCTAGATTGCTATCCTATACCCAAGCCTGATGAATTATTTAGCTCTCTTGCTGGGGGTAAATATTTCACAAAACTCGATATGTCCCAAGCCTATGCTCAACTAAGTTTAGATGAAAACTCTAAAGAATTAACTATCATAAATACGCACCGAGGCCTATATAAGTACAATAGGCTATGCTATGGAATAGCATCGGCTCCGGGTATTTTTCAGAGGACAATGGACCAAGTTCTAGGTCACATTCCAGGGGTACTTTGCTTTCTAGATGATGTCCTCATTTCAGGTTCGACTAAAAAAGAACACCTAACTAGATTAACCACGGTTCTAAAAAGACTCCGGGATGCCGGACTTAAGCTAAAGAGAGAAAAGTGTTCATGGGTCACTAATGAGGTTTCATATTTAGGGTTCCGCATAGATGCCTCAGGCATTCATCCAACGGTGGATAAACTAGAAGCAATAGAAAAGGCACCACCTCCACAAAACATCACACAGTTACAAGCTTATTTAGGTCTCCTAAACTTTTATAGGAAATTTTTGCCTAATGCATCGACTTTCCTTGAACCCCTAAATAAGCTATTACGATCTGGGGAACAGTGGAGATGGGAGAAAACTCAAAAGGAGGCATTTGAGGCTTCAAAGGACGTACTACTAAAGTCCACTCTCCTAGTGCATTATGATCCTAAACTTCCTCTCGTAGTTTCAGCAGACAGCAGTTCTTATGGAATTGGGGCAGTGTTATCTCACCACATTGATGGTGTAGATAGGCCTATCTGTTTTGCTTCTAGAACACTAACTGAGACGGAAAGACGATATGCACAAGTGGAACGTGAAGCATTAGCCTTAGTATTTGCAGTAAAAAAATTTCATTTCTATCTATGGGGTCATGAATTTAAACTAATTACTGACCATAAGCCTCTTTTAGTTTTATTTTCACCTAATAAAAATATTCCAGTTATGGCCTCAGGTAGGATTCAACGATGGGCACTGATTCTACAAGCCTATAAATTTGACTTCGTACATCGGTCAGGTAAACTTCTAGGTACGGCTGATGCGCTAAGTAGGTTGCCCTTAGAAAATCCAAATGATTGTGTACCTATACCTACAGAATGGGTTCACTTGGTGGAGTTTTTGGAATCCACTCCAGTATCTGCAGTACAAATAGAGCAGTGGACAAAATCAGACCCTATTCTGTCTAGGGTCATCCATTTCTGCTCAGTTGGTTGGCCTACTAAGGTTGAGAGTGAATTACAGCCTTTTTATCAACGTCAGTCTGGCCTCTCGATTCAAAATGGCTGTCTCTTATGGGGCCACAGAGTGATTATTCCAAATAAAGGCAGGTCGAATTTAGTGAAGGAACTTCACGCTGAACACATGGGCGCAACAAAAATGAAAGAGCTGGCGAGAGCTTATTTCTGGTGGCCTGGTTTAGATGGAGAACTCGAATCATTGGTTCGTTCCTGTCAAAGCTGCCTAGAGAACAGAGATCTTCCAAGGAAAAGTCCACTTCATCCTTGGGAATGGCCTACTATACCGTGGCATAGGATCCATGTTGACTATGCAGGTCCTATAAATAATATTTATTTCCTAGTCATTGTGGACGCCTACTCTAAGTGGGTGGAAATTCTTCCAACCACTTCCACGACTTCGGGTGTTACTATTCGCTTACTCCGTTCGGTTTTCGCTCGATGGGGTTTACCCGTAGTCCTGGTTTCCGACAATGGTACTTGTTTTACCAGTGAGGAATTTTGTTCCTTCGTCCACCTAAATGGCATTAGATATGTCCGGTCTAGTGTTTTCCACCCGTCTACTAACGGTCTCGCGGAAAACATGGTCCGTACTTTCAAGTCGGCCTTGCGTCATTCTCGTGGGGAGGAAATGCAAGTGGTGTTGGATAAATTTTTGTTTAAATATCGAATAACACCACACACGACGACGGGGGTGTCTCCCTCTAAACTTCTGATTGGCCGGGGAATTCGTTCAGTTTTCGATTTGTTACGTCCAAACGAAACGTTACAACAACGAGTTTTACGCCATCAGGAAAAACAGAAGTTGTACCACGACACTAAAAGAGGGAGAGTTCTAGAAGCGCAACCTAATGATCCAGTTATGATTCGCAACTATGGGGCTGGACCAAAATGGGTTCCTGCAACTGTGCAGGAGAGAACGGGCCCTGTTTCCTTCAAGTGCCAACTAGAAGATGGTCGTTCTATTAAACGCCATCAGGACCAGATATGGGAACGTGAAGTGCAGAAGGACCAGAGTCTTCCGGAAGAGAGAACTGATCCTCCGGAAAATGGTTCAACTTGCCCGCCTATACAGGTTGCACCTAATCCTACTACATCAACCCCGCTCCGCAGGTCGTCTAGGGTCCCTCATCCCCCTGACAGACTAAACTTGTAGGGGAGGAGTGAGGTGACGTGTATGTATATATATATGTATATAGTCTAAAAGTCACTAAAGGGTAAATATCACTAAATCTAAGCTGAATGGCATGAGCAAGTCATAAACGAACCAACGCGGCTGTTCGTACTGCTTTGGTCTGGCCTAGACATGTTTTTTCCTATCTGACCTAATCTTTGGTGCTGAGTATAATTAGATGATGGTTCTAAGGTGACAAATCGGGTAGGAAGTTGTTCGTACTTAAGTATAGTTAGGGGTAATGTCTATAGCTTCTAAATTGGTAATGTAAGAGAGAGTTAGGTAGGCTGTTTGTGGGACACAGGAATAAAACGGTAGGCTTCAAGGAATACCTAATTCAACGCACCGGTAAGTGCTTTTGATTGTTTGCTAGAACCTAAGTAACCTAACTGGGGTGTCTACCCCACGCTATCACAGTTGATTAGTGTGGTGTTGTGTTTTGCGCGTGTTTTAATGTTAACTACCTGTATTTCTATCGTGTTATCTGCTTGGATTGTGTTTGTAATGTTTTGGGTAGCATCAGTGTAGCTAATGCTTTTACGTATGTAAGTGATGAGTCCACCCCCGTTACCCCCAGTACGATCTTGACGGATCGCCGTGAAGTCAGGGATGGTGGGTGTTTTGTGTGTGCGTTTTAGTTTTGTTTCTTGTATAAGTGCTATGTGAATGTTTTGTTTGTGTACGGATTCCCTAAGCTGCATGATTTTGTTTGTGAGGCCGTCTACGTTGTACTGTAATATGTTAATATTATACTTCTGTATGTGTCTCATGGTGCTATTGTGTTTATGTCTTTGTGTATGGTGACATGTGTAAGTTGTAGTGGGGCCTGGATTAGTCTTAATGTCGCCAGAGAATAAGAGTAGTTCGGGGAGCACGCAATTGCTCCCTGTAATTGAAAAAATAGCACGCTGAGAATAGGTCCGGCCCCGGGAGCCGATCGGCACTCTGACCGTGCCACGCAACAGGCCGTCGACTGCCAGTCTGGCCAACCGTAGACAGCCCGCTGCACGGAGATTTGAGGAAGTTTGGCCACCAGCGCGTTGATGTTTTGGTTTGACGTCGCCTCTTCTTCGCGTTGACGTGTCCCGCGCTGGAGGATGCAGCCACTGTTAGAAGCTTCCTCGTCAGCTGCTAACACTTTTTTCAGATTGTTCTAGCTACCTGTTCAGAGGTTTTTTATGAACAAATCTCAGTTTTCTGCCCAAAACGGCTCTTTCTAATTTTAAAATTGATTAGTCAAGGAAGGAAGATGTTGACTTCTATTTTGCGGCAACAGTTGATGATATTTATGTTACTTTACTGATTAATGAAAATGATTAGGCTCTTCAAGTTACAGTATAAAAGATTTCTTTCGTAATCTTTCTTTCGTTATTTACACTCTAATCAGGTAGGTACTTTACTTATGCGAACTTTCTTCAGAGTTTCTTCATATACTGTGAATATCTTGAGTTTCCTCGTTAATCAATCTGATACTTCTCAGCAGTTGCTAAAATGTCTGTTCCGGATTACGTAACTCAAAATCTCGGTTGCAACTGTTCCTGAGGGTAATGATAGCAGGGGTGATGCCGGACCAGAACACGGATACCTCAGCCCTCGCGACCATCGACGATACGCCCTGGTGGGTTGCATGGAGCACGTTCAGTACATCCTGCCGAAGAGAGGGAGGGATCACAACACGGTTTTTGAATAAGACGACGCCGTCCACCGTGTACAGGTCCTCTCGGAATTGGTAATATTCTCTGAGTGGGGGTGGGAGCTCGTGACGGAAGTCAGGCATGCCTGACTCGATTATCGAGACGAGCTCTGTCATGTTTTGGTCGCTGCTCGTCGCCAATCTTACCCGGTCCCAGGTAACGGACTGCAGCGTGTTCAGAGCTGAGATCGCGGAGGCCATAACCTCGTCGTCGAGGGCTTCGTCGTTGTACGCAGCCGTTCCCTCTGTGCGTATGCCAGCTAAGAATGAGTGGCGCAGAGCAGCTGCCGACGGTAGGTCATCATCAGCAACAGCGTCTTGGCTACTAGCGGAGATGTCGTCTGCCAGGAGCATCCTCTCAGGTTGGCGGTCGCCGGTGGGGTGGCGGGAAGTAGCGTCAGCAGCGCGATGCCTCGCACCAGGTACATGGATCATACGAAATCTGTAGCGGAGAGTCTTCTCCTTTAGATTTCTCAGTCGAGCATTCGGTAAGTCTTCCAGCGACCTGTCGCCAAACACCTTCAGCAGCGGTTTGTGGTCAACCGCGATGATGAGGTCATCGCAGTCGAGGACGAAGTACCTGGCCTTGTCCAGTGCGTCAGCGACTGCCAGAGCCTCCCCCTCGATCGGCGCGTAGCGTGACTCTGCGGGGTGGGTGAAACGACTGCCAACGAGGGTGACCATCCAACCAGTGCGGCAGCAAAAGGGTTCAGCACCAGGACATTCACAGTGCTTCTGGGATAGCCAGAATCCGATCCCTGACTTCGACCAATCGGTCGCAAGACAGGTCGGCTTTGTTTTGTCAAATATACTTACACCCTCCTCGATCTCACTGATGATCACCACCTTCGACTCTTCAAACAGATTATTGAGTTGATCATCCCATCGGAAGGGCGTGCCGGGCTTCAAGAGTTGGCGAAAAGGTATCATTCTTTTTGCCATAGCGAAAGCATACGCCACCTAGTTAATTAGCCCAAACCATGAGCGAATGTCGGTTATGTTCTTTGGTGTAGGAAAGTCACGGATGGCCTACAGACAGTGGTGTAGTGCTAAATAAAGAAGTGAGGGAACGCATTTTGAAAGTGTTACTCAGATGCGGGGGGGAACAATGGCGAGCGCGGCGAGCCCATACAGCTGGGGGTCCGGGGGCACTGTAAGCCCCCCGGGAAATCTTTTGAAATCTGACCAATTTCAGGGATATTTTGAGGTCATATGCACTGGATATTAGGATATACTGTATTCCAAGGTTGAAGATGCAGTATTTCCAGTGTCATTAGATATACGACATCCAGTACGATCAATAAAAATAGCTAACAACTGAAATGATTAACTAAAAAAAAGTTAACAACTGGTACGCCGTGGTGACTGTTTCACCAGATCTTTATAGGCTAGCATTGCCTCAGTCGAAGCTAAAAGAAATGAAGCAGTTAATGATTCTTTCTCATATTTCTTCTAGGGGTGGGAATTAAAATTTCATGACGTTAGAGATTTGTAAGTTCGGATTTATTTGAAATAGTGAGGGAACGCCGTTCCGTCTACCAAAAAAAAGTAAGGGAACGCCGTTCCCACGCGTTCCCACAGCACTACACCACTGCCTACAGATACTTCTCGCAGGGTCGTACTCTGTCGAGTGTGATTTCGAAGTCAACAAACTCCACAGTCTTGTACAAATACAAACTTCTCAGGGTTCAGTGTGATGCTGTCTGCCGCAGATATCAAGCCAGTTGACTGCTTGGAAGAAACTTTGTCTCAGGTCGTCCGACCAGAGCAGCGTATCGTCGATACACTTGGTTTTGTTTGGAACGTCGGATACTATTTCGTCGTAACGTCTCGAATAGCCATCACCAGAGGCGATATAGCCCTGGGGCGCCGTGCGGTACCGTACCTGCCCCACGGAGTGATGAAGGTAGTCAGGTGACGGTCTTCCTCGCGGAGGGGCACGCCGTGGTATCCGTTCCAGGTATCGAACACGGTCTTCTTGCCATGGGGCACCGACCGTGCCTGGTGGAACGGTGACTGAGTATGGTGTGTCTCGCGGGTGGCATGTATGTTCAGGGGCTGGAAGTCGACCGTGCGGCGTGGCTTCCCGTTCTTCTTGGCGCACACCACCATCCGGTGACATCATGTCACCGGTTCGCCAACCGACACTGGCTCGATTACGCCCAATTTGACGTCTTGGTCGAGTCCACGCTCGACGTCATCTTGCCAGTGAAGAGGGACTTGTACCGGGGTGTGATATGCCACCGGGTCAGCTAGAGGGTCAACCATAAGTTTCAATGGAGGGCCCTCCATCATTGGCAACGGCTGATGCCCACACGTGTTAAATGTGCTTGACTTGTAGTATTCGACCAAGTACTGCCGCAGTCTGTCGCGGTTCTTCTCAGTCGCCAGGAACGGTAGTTGTGATGGCGGCCGGGGCGGTGTTTGACGTATCGGGCAGTCGCATGGGCTGGTCTGATCGCTCTCGCTGCTGATGCACTATCTCTCGTCGGCACCTCATCGCTCGCGATGTCGGCTGCCGAGGTTGCCTCGAGTCGATGCGAAGACGTTTCACCGATCATCGGGAAGTTGTCGGTGATCATGCCGAGCGCGATGCATGCCTCCTTGCTGAGGAACAGCTTGTCGGAGTTGTCCGTGACATAGATGAGTTAACGAGTTGTTACCACTTTACCGGTTTTGTCCTTTCCAGAGAGTCGCAGGATGACGGCGCCGAGTATTTTGATGCATCCGTTGTTGGCGGCGTACATTCTCATCGTGACGGAGATAAGGTCGGCTTGTTTGAGGCCTATGCGGTGGATGACTTTGATGCCTGCCAGACAGCTATGGCAGCCAGTGTCAGCCATCGCACCAAGTGTAGCAATCTTGGGCTCGGCCTTTAGCTCGAATCCGAATGCAGCGTAATCTTCATCGACGGCTGTCACTGAGGTTTATGAATGGCTGAGGTTTGGAGGCTTGCTTAATCCATGTGTCGGAAAGGCGATGATAAAGATGATGGTCAAGGGCGATGACTCTCCTGATGCGGCGTCGGCCAGTTGTGGCAATCGAGCAGAGGGCCTCGAATACAGCACCTTCTTCGCATAATGCATGTGAATTCGCTACTATCTTGACTCTTAATGGTCTGTGCTTGATCCTACACACTGCTGCAAAGTGGTTCTCACGATTGCAGTGGCTGCATGTGTGGCCATAGGCTGGGCAGTCTTTCTTTCGGACCCTGCCTGGGGCACTTTTGTCGTGCCCTTTCCTGCCGTAATTTGAGCACACCTCATGGTTGCCGACTGTCATCTCCTTCAGAGCGTCCTTCTTGTTCCGTCTGTAGGCGCTGTTAGCAGCCTCGACGCCCTGAGAGTCGAGGAGACGTGATGCCGAGCGCTTGCCGGATTCTTTGGCCTCGACGAACTGGAAGACCTGCTCTAATGTCATGTTCTGGTTCGTGTTGCCGAGTAGGTCCAGTTGAATCTCGGGGTCCTCAATGCTGCGGGTCAGGACGTCGCGCAAGATGGCCTCCGTGTAGTTCACATCCGCATCGCAGCTCGAGCATTTGGTGATGTACTTGCATACCCCTGCCTGGCCACGGAGTCGGGCGCCGAATGAACGCACGGTTTCGTCACGGTCTTGGCGCATGTTGTGCAGCGCAACTCTAGCAACCATGGTGCTCTCTTCTCTGACTGCAAGTTTCTTTATGGCTGCGGGCACCTCATTTTCACTTCTCCCTGTCAGACTACCACCGGCTGATCGTGTGAGGTCTTTGCGAAGGGGTTCATCGCAGCACTCCAGTAGCTGCACCACTTTGTCACTACCCGTGATTTTGGTGGCATCCACATAGTCCATCCATCGCGATGTGAAGTATGACCATTCCTCGCTCGTACTGGCTGAAGATATTGTTGGTCTCTTCACCTTCTCCACTTGGGCCGTGACGCGGGCAGCGGACACGGAATGGACAGTGCAGTGGGCTGTGAGGAGTGCTGCTACAATGGCGTCGCTGTGTGCGGGGGTCTCATATGCGCACCCCTCAATTGGACATTTCCTCACGGACATGTTGAACTGAGAGATTCACTATTGTTTTGTATAAAGTTCCATCATAAATAGGATTCCACTTTTTGTTATTACGTTTATTGACCAATATCCATAACGCTAAACAATGATGGAACTCTGAAACATACAAACAAAACATAAACACATACATGAAAAATAAAGGCATCAACATGAAGACACTAATCAATAATAATGAATATTCTCTACAAAGAAGTACCTAACAAAAGAACACATACAGAAGGACACTTATGAGAAAGAGAACAAAGCTCTCTAAACAACTGACAAAGCAATTAAGTGATACAAGACATAGTAACATCCGGAATCAGATACTGATGTTAGAACTTAAAATAAAGGAGTCAACCATAAGAGAGAATATTAATAATGAACACAAAGCTATTGGCACTATAAAGGAAAATAGCAAATTCTTCTTTAGCTATGCTAAAGTTCTAAACGCAAAGCAGTTATCAAAACGAGCATTGGCCCATTGCTTGCTAAAGATGGACTATCTCTCACATCTAATTCACATGAAATGGCAAACATTCTACAATCTCAATATGCTTTAAGCTGGAGTACCCCTGTAGTAGCAAAGAAAATAAAAACTACAGCATTTTTTGACAGAGAAGAAAATGACCAAGACAGACCATTATTGGAAGATATACAAATAACCACTTGAGATATACAACAGGCAATAACAGAGCTACCAGGGAGTTCAGCCCCTGGTCCAGATGGAATTGGAGCCAAGATTCTTAAGGAATGTAAACATACTTTATCTCTGCCTTTGAAAATCCTGTGGAGATCCTCACTAGACACCAGTAGAATACCACCAATCATGAAACAAGCAAATATTACCCCAATCTACAAAAGAGGCAAAAGAAAGGAAGCCAAGAACTATAGACCCATATCCTTGACTTCCCATATTATCAAAATATTTGAGAAAGTTCTGAAAAGGCACATTGTCAGTTTTATAGAAAATGAACATTTCTTAGGAGACTTTCAACATGGCTTCAGACAAAAGAGATCCTGCCTTACTGAACTTATAGACCATTGCAATACAATCCTACAATATTTAGGAGAAAACCAGTGTTAATGTCATCTATCTAGACTTTGCAAAAGCTTTTGACAAGGTTGACCATGGTATATTATTCCATAAACTAAAAGAACTTGGTATTTGTGGAAAAATAGGAAAATGGATCCATGCCTTTCTCTCTGACAGAAAACAAATAACAATTGTAAATGGAGCAAGATCTATAGAAAAAGAAGTGATTAGTGGAGTGCCGCAAGGTACAGTACTGGGACCAATTCTATTCATTATAATGCTAAACAATATAAACTATAACCTAGGAAGCTCTCTCCTGTCATTCGCAGATGATACCAGAATACTAAGACCAATTACAAAAAAAGAAGACTGTGTAGAGCTACAAAAAGATCTACAAACTATATATACATGGGCAGATGCAAATAATATGGCGTTCAATGAAGACAAATTTGAACTAATTAAGTATGGACCAAATAAATACATGAAAGAACAATTCAACTACACTGGACCCACAGAAAAAGATATTGTACAAACTGATCATGTAAGGGATCTAGGGATTATCTGAAGATGCAACATTCAACAGGCACATTGACAAAGTAACTTCATCATGCAAACAACTAATAGGATATATACTGTACACTGAGGACATTCAGAACTAGGGACAGCATGACCATGCTTACCTTGTGGAAATCACTTGTTCTTCCACGCATTGACTACTGCTCTCAATTATGGTTTCCCAACAAGCAGAATGAATTGCAAAAAATTGAGGGCTTACAAAGAACCTTTACCTCATATATTAAACAAATTAAACTACTGGAATAGGCTCAGAGACCTCGACCTTTATTCCACAGAGAGAAGGTTTGAGAGATACATCTTAATCTACACCTGGAAAATTCTAGAAGGGCTTTTAGTTGCCCCCAATACTGAACCAATGTGCCCACCTTAACAAGAACTGGCAGAATGTGTCAAAAATATCACCTCCCACCAAACAGTTTGAGAAGGATTCAAACCCTTCACTATAATAATATCTCTAGGCAGGGTTCTCGCCTGTTTAACTCCTTGCCTCATGTGATAGCGTGGGGTAGACACCCCAGTTAGGTTACTTAGGTTCTAGCAAACAATCAAAGGCACTTACCGGTGCGTTGAATTAGATATTCCTTTGGGAGCCTACCATTAGATTCATGTGTCCCACAAACACCTACCTAACTCTCTCTTGCATTACCAATTTAGAAGCTATAGACATTACTCCTAACTATACTTAAGTACGGACAACTTCCTACCCCATTTGTCACCTTAGAAACACCACCTAATTTCACTCAGCACCAACGATTAGGTCAGATAGGAAAAAACATCTCTAGGCTAGCCGAAAACAATACGAACAGCCGCGTTGGTTCGTTTATGCCTTGCTGTTGCCATTCAGCTTAGTTTTAGTTATATTTCCCCTTTAGTGACTTTTAGACTATATACATATATATACACACACGTCACCTCACCTCAGTACCTTAGAGATATAAGTGCAGTCCCAGTAGATACTTTTAAAAAACACTTGGACACGTTTTTAGCCAACATACCCGACCAACCCACAGTGCCATGGTATTCCTCTGCCAGACCAGCCCCCACAAATTCAATAGGGGACCAAATCGTATGGCAGGAGCAAGAGAAAAGAAGGGTGGCGACCCCGTCGTGGCCCCGCCTCAGGAGGCGCTGAGCGGACTTCGTGGGAGCAGCGCAGTGGCGGATTTAGGGGGGGGCCGAGTAGGCCATGGCCTACGGCCCCGCGCCTGTGAGGGCCCCGCGCCCTCACATATAATTATAATGTTGGATTCCACTATAAATAATACAATTGATTAATGATTAGTGATAATTATGGTATCACTCTCTTTGCTGGCGGGAGTTTAGTTCTATTCAGGCCGCTGTGGAGTGCACATGTGAGTGTGTTTAGTGGTAAGTAATGGTAAAAGTCGTATCTCGAAAAAGTCGCCAGTCAATAAATGGGGATGGGGGAGTTTTAGTCAGCTTTATAATAACATAAATAAGTTGAAAAATGTTAAATTAATGTAATTAATTTTTTTATATGAAACGTACTTAGGCTAGGTTAGGTCAGTTTAGCTTAGATTTCATAATAAATACATTTTATACATATTTAAGGAAAAAGTCGCCACTGGTGGGGGCTGGCGACTTTTCCCATAAAGCGACTTTTTCACCCGAACAACTGTTTAGTGTCTGTATTTAATTAATTAATTAAACTGTATTAATTAATACTAACCGAGGGTCAAGTGTAAATAGTTTGTTTTTTATGTTTTTATGTTTCAGGATAAGGCAGTGAGGCTGCACTGAGGCACAATGGAGAAATCAACAGTCGTGATCGTGATCGAGGGAGGAAGTATAAAGCTGGCTCTGTTAAACGACAAGAAAAGGCAGACGTAAACCAAAGAGTAAAAAAACTACCAAAAATAACTCAATGGTTGACATATCCAACAGTATCTGAATCTGCAAAATCACAAACTCAAACTGAATCCGGTCAAACTGAATCTGAATCAGTAGAGACACCAATTACGCCTGAAACAACTGGAGAAGCCACAACTAGTACTGAACCTAGTGTAGTTAGCGCAATTGAACCTGAACACAGTGACAGTGAGGAGACACAAGAGGAAGTGAAAGTTATGAATACCGGTACTGAACAAGGATTTGAAACGGATCTTGGATTATGGCCTAAAATAATTACTGAAAATGTGTGTGACTATTGGTTGAAAAAGGGAAGCGCAGAATGTCGACACTGTGATGGTGACTTCAAAGAGTCAGCTGTGAAAGAGCTAAACAGAACCCGTCATTGTACAAAGACATTATTCACTCGAACTCATTCATTATCTGGCCAAGAAATTAATCTTAAATGGCTCTGTTACTCTAAAACAACTGGTAAAGTGTATTGTTTTGCTTGCAAGCTTATGTCAAAGGTGGAAAGCTCATTCACAACTGGCTTCAATGGTTGGAAGAACGCTAGGTATGTCATAGAATCTCACAGTAGGTCAGATCAGCACAGGAAAAGTATGGTCGAAATGATATATCGAAAGACTGCGGGTGCCCGTATTGACTCTAATCTAGTACAACAATATGAAAGTGAATGCGAGTACTGGCAAGCAGTATTGAGGAGGTGTGTAGATGTTTTAAAGCTACTTTGCGAACGCGGGCTAGCCATTCGAGGTAAAGATGAAGTAATTGGATCAGTACACAATGGAAACTATCTTGGGATTCTAGAGCTGCTGAGCACATACGACAGTTTCTTGGCAGCACATATCAAGAAACACGCAAACAAAGGTAGTGGTCATACTTCCTACTTGTCCCATGTCATTTCTGAGGAAGTCATTGGAATAATGGCAGAAAAGGTTATGTCCTCAATAACAGATGAAGTAAAAACAGCAAAGTACTTCTCAATTTCTGTTGACTCCACACCTGATATTTCACACATGGATCAACTTACTTTTACAATCCGCTATGTACTGCCTACTACAGGTCCAGTTGAAAGGTTTTTGCAGTTTATTCCCATGCTAAGCCACACTGGCAGAGATATTGCTACAACTGTTCTTGATTTTCTTAAAGAGAAGAACATTCCAGTTATCGACTGCCGAGGACAGTCCTATGACAATGCCAGCAACATGTCTGGTAAATATCTGGGGACCCAACAGATAATCAAGAATGAGTGTAGTGAAGCTGAGTACATACCATGTATGGCTCATTCCTTAAACTTGGTGGCTAAGTGTGCTGCAGAAAGCTGTCCTGCTGCAGTGTCATTGTTTGCTCTGGTACAAAATATGTACTCCTTTCTTGTTGCATCTACTTATCGTTGGAGGAGACACCGTGAGGTACTAGAGACTAATAAAGATAAGAAGTTGAAAGTTGATAAAATACTTTCAGACACTCGTTGGTCAGCACGAGCAGATGCTGTAGCTGCTCTCAGTAGAGCACACAAAGAAAACATCATTGTTCTGGAAGAGTTATTCTCAGATCAGAATCAGCCAGCTGAAACAAGAGCTGAAGCAAGTGGTCTTCTCAAAGGTTTGAAAAAACTTGAAACAGTGATTCTTCTTGAAGTTTGGGATACAGTATTGGAAAGGTTTCAGAGTAGCAGTATCCAGCTGCAAAAATCTGGGCTCTCCCTCAACACAGCTGTCACACTGCTAGAGTCTCTTTTACAATTTGCTAAAGACCTGAGATCCCAGTTCGATGACTTTGAAGCAAAAGCTATGGCTAAGTGTGATCCCTGTGATGTGACGAGTAATGATGCATACTACGCCGACACGCAGCGTATTAGGAAGCGCAAGCGTCACCACGATGAACTAGACTCCGCGGAGGATGTTATGCTGACAGGGAGAGACAAGTTTAGAGTGACTGCATTCTTGCCCATCATTGACAAGCTCTGTGCTGCCCTACAACAACGCATTGCTGCTTACAGCGACCTTCGAGAGAAATTTGGGTTTTTATCAGAACTCTCAAACAAAACGAACACTGAGCTTAAAGCATCTGCTGAAAAGCTTGTGTCTTCATATCCTAAGGACTTGGAGGCTGGATTGGAGTCGGAGCTTTTGCAGTTTGCACACCTTATGAAATCCATTCCAAGAGATTCACCTGAAAGTGCTCCTTCATCAGGTGGTGCAAAGGCTGCAAAAAGTCCTGAACTAGAAATGTATGAGATAATTCACAGACATGACATGGTAGAAACATTTGCTAATGTTGAAATTGTATTACGACTCTATCTCTGCATGTTTGTCACAAACTGCACTGGGGAGCGATCATTCTCCAAGATGAAACTAGTCAAGAATTATCTAAGAAACACCATGGGGCAGGACCGTTTGTCTTCACTCACCCTGTTGAGCATTGAGCATGAGAAATTAAGGGTGCTTGATTTTACTGATGTCATCAAACAGTTTGTAAGTAAGAAGGCTAGAAAAAAATCTTTTTTGACTGAGAAATAGTTAAGTGTACCGTACAAATTGCCTGCAATAAACAAAACCCACTCATTGCATCATTTGCATGTCAGTCAAGTGGTATTCTCTTTAGTTAATGGTGTATTATTATAGTTATTTTTTGTTAATGGTGTATTATTATAGTTATTTTTTATTGTTAAGCTTCAAAAAAACAAATGTGTAATGTTCAACTATGAAATGGTCATTTGGTTAATTAATTATCAATAAATTGAATATTGTTTAAAAAGTAAATTTATTTTAACGCTTCGCTCGCCCATTGATTTGAGGGCCCCGTAAGGTCACCACTGGGGGATGGGGGTGTAAATCTTCATTTCAGTTAATTAAGCTAGCTTTGCGTAGTTTGGGGCCCCGCACTCCAACCGGCCTAGGGCCCCGCGCACCTTAAATCCGCCACTGGAGCAGCGCACCCTTGAGGCAGAAGCGCTTCAAGGTAAGATCAAGGTAGGAAAATCTCGAACAGCTTTCTGTCTGACTGATAACTTCACTCAAATCCATTAGGTTCCCATCAAGTGCAGTCGAGCTGTTTTGGTCATGCTGGTTTTTACGCTTTTTGCTGGCAGAAGTACACGTTTTCAATTTATCACCTATGCCTACCCCGCACAGAGAAAAGTCGGGCCTAGGCCAAAAGTCTAAGCCCAACCACCAACCTCACAATAGAAAAACAGGCAAAGCCTGACAGTGAACAGACCCAACACACCACAAATAGAGCAAATAAGCAAAAGATAAAATAATAACCGAAAGTTAAACAGCAATAAATAAACAAGGCAAACGTACTAATATTAATACAAAAGCACAAAAGTCAATTCGCTAGAGCACAGCCAACACATCCGATCACCACGAAAGATCACCGAAATAATCTGTACGTTTATCCAAAGATTATGAATGAATAAAAAGATACAAAACTAATGTTGCTTCCCATTATTTTTCGCGTTATCCTGCCAAAAGAATACTAGATACATGCCACCTAGCGTATGGGGGTAAAAACATACACAATTTACCAAAACCAGGGCCGCCGAGAGGGCGGGAAGCCGAGTTAAATCCCCGGGGCCCGAAAAGAGGGGGGATAAAATCTTAAAAATATTAATTATGGAAAACTGATGAGTGGGTAGTTGGGAGGTAACGAAAATGGTTCACTGAGTAGGTAGGTAGTTAATCTAACAATTATTAAATTCCTTTTATGTCAATAACTGGGTGGATGAAACCAATTGGTTGCTCACCAGAGTTATTCTCCACACTAGTATTTATATACTGTGTGACAAGAGCGTGCTCGGTAATAGATATACATTACCGATCAACCAACCGAAAAAAACCAAGACGACGCTGGTGGAAAAAGCCCCGCTAAAAAGGAGAACAAAGGAGAACGAAAATGAGGAACGGGGCGAGAAGGAACAAGAACAGACAACGAAAAAGATCCCCACCAGCAGTGTTGCCAGATGGAATTTTTAAAAATCTGATAAATCTGATTAAAAAATCTGTATAAATCTGTAGATTTATAATATTTATCTAAATAATAATTTTGACATATTTTTATTTAATTTACTGTCTTAAGGTATTATCAATGATAAAATCTTGTATAATATTTTGTTTATTTTTATAAACTTATATAAATATGGCACTTTAACATAAAAAAAAGTAAAGTAAATGAAAGAAAACAAATTGAATTCCGTTACTTTGTGACAAAGGAAATACCTTTTGGTTATTGCTGTAATAACTATAAGAACACCGGAATACTTCTTTAATTCATACACATAAATGAAACCAAAAAAATCCTTTTTAGATTTAAACAGATAAATATCATTTTTTTCAACAAAACAAAAACATTCCATGCTACCATGACGTAGAGGGAATATCAACCAATCAGCGCCGATTAAATGATTTAATCGGCATGTATATCGTAGTCAGAAGCGAGTCGACTCGACTTCTGAAACTGAATACCGAGAACATTTGTGTCCTATTGATTGAGACTGTAGGCCTAATATTTCCTTGTTGTAAATTTTGGAAGTAAATAATAATGATTGCTTGCTGGATTAAAAATCTGTAGATTATGCATAAATTATTGAAAAAATCTGAAAATCTGAATTGCTTCATAAAATCTGTAGATCTACAGATATATCTGTAGATCTGGCAACACTGCCCACCAGCAAGTACGCTCTTAATAAACAAACAAGACGGGAAAAGGGACTCTCTAATAACTAGCAGTAAGTGACTAATTGTGTTTTTAGCCCAGTTGGATCTTCTAACTTCTAACTTAGAAGACTCATTAAATTAAGCTGGGTCAGACAACTTAGGCCTACATTGTGGCCTAAGACCCAGCATCAACTCATAGCTTAACAAAGGTAAAGGTAGATTGCCCTAACCTAGTTTGGTGAGGAATCCTACTGTGGACCTCAATTTATCTGCCCGCTCTGGACCATTTCCGGAATCTCTAGGCTGACCCCTCTAGGCTAGACTTGATCTACTCTATAGTTAGACTGGAGAAATAAGGGGTGGGTTAATTGTGGACCAATTCATACAGAGCATTTTTCACATTGGTGGTCCGTGTGTGGGGAATTTACAAACCTTAACCTTACTTAACAAAAAAATTGCAGAATTAGGCTAAATGGTCTAGCCTAAGCCTAAGCCTAATTAGGTCTACAACCTAGGGCCTAACTAGGAAACATTTACATTTAAGGAGTCTCATTCTCTTATAAGCTTAGACCTGAGTGACACATAAGTACTTGGGGGGGGGGATTAAACCAAATTTAAAACTTGACCGTTTTGTCTGTGCTCTCTTCTCTGGTAATTTCTTCTTGTCCTCTATTTCATTACGATCCCCAGTTAAACAATTTTGACTTAAACATGGACAGTGCGGAATTGAAAAAGTTAAAAAAGAAAAGGGGGGCAAAGTTGGGAGCTGTTACAAAGGCTGTGAACACTTTTAACAATATTACACAACCAGGTAAGGAAGATTTAGAGTGTGTAATTCTTAAATTGGAAATTAAAAAGAAGGAAATAATAGCCATTGATGAGAGTATTTCAGAGTTAGTTGAATCCGAAATGGCTGAAGAACAATTGATAGACCTTTACGCTGATAATGATGATCAGGTAATCTCAATTGAACAGCAAATAAGGAGACTACGGTCTCGTTTGACTGACTTAACACCAAATAAACCTAATTCTGATTTTAATCAAAGTAGAGCTAACCTTCAACAAAATTTAAGTGGCATGCTAAATCCTGAGTCACAAGAATTGAGGGCTCAGTTACCCATTTTGTTAGTACCAACATTTGAAGGGGACACGGTATAATTCCCATCTTTCATTGACAAATTTGAGAGTTTAATAGGTAATAAACCTTATATTTCAACTGTTGATAAGTTTAGCTACTTAACTAGTTTCCTTAAAGGCCCAGCCTATAACCTGATAGCCTATTTACCAGCTGTAGGGAATTTATATGAAGTAGCTATTGATCTCTTAAAACGTAATTACATTAATAAAAATGAGATTGTATATGAATTATCTCAACAAATTTTTGATTTTGCACCCATAAAAGATAACCATAGTGATATGGAAAATTTTTATACAAAATTAGAAGCTATTATAGGACAACTGGTTAGCAATGAGATAGATATTAAAGCTTCATCTTGGATTATACAAGGCATAGTTCTTAGGTACCTTCCTTTGAGGGTTAAAGATATTTTAATTCTAAAGATGGGAGAAAATTATCCTAATCTTGAAGATATCAGAAAACACTTTCCCAATATCTTAACTAATTATAAATTGAGATATTCCAATACAAAATAAGACCCAGACTATGGATAAACCAAAGACTGTTCCCAGAGACCAACTAGCTACAGCCAAACAGACAAAACTTGATACTGTAGAATCAAATGTGACCAACTGTAATACACGAACACCTACATTACAGAACTTTAATGTAACTGCTGCCTCAACTTACACACTACATTACAAATTTTGTGCAAGTAATGAACACAGTAGTACTGGGTATGACAAATATTCAGACTTTAACCAAAGAGCTAAAAGATGTGAACAATTGAACCTATGTAAAAAGTGTACTGGCCAGGGACATTATAAGAAAGACTGTAAATCTAGGTTAAGATTCAAGTGTAAGTTTTGTAAAAGTTTACGACATGTCTCATCAATGTGTGATTCACCAAAGTGTCCAAATAATAGTACTCAAACTCAAAAGATACCTCCACCAAACAAAGGTAATCAAGAAAATGCCACTTTCATGGGACATTGTTTGCTCAAACAACGTAACAAGAAACACTGAGATTCTTTTACCAACTATTACTTTGGACTTAGTGAATAGTGAGGGTAGCACCACTCCAGTGAGATGTCTTATAGACTGTTGTTCTCAACAAACATGTTTCGCAAAATGTAGTTAATAAATTGGGTTTGACACCAAACCCGAATGAACAAAATCTCAATATTGCCTCCTTTGTTAAGGATAACTCGGACAAAAATAGCTATAAGACAATTGACCTGGAACTACATTTAGAAAATAAATTAGAGAAAATTGACGCAGTTATTACTTCTAAAGTAGGACAAAACAAACTGGTTATACCCAAACTAGAACAAACTATAAATCATTTGGGAAAACACTACAAAATAGCTGATAGACATATCACAAACAACACAGTAGCTAACATTGAAATGTTAATAGGGGCAGATTATATTAATCTTATTCATAAGGGCATAGTAAAGATAGGTGATGGTATAGATTATCAGACTCCATCAGGGATAGCCCCTTTGGGTGACCTATCCAAATACAACCTAGACCTAAACCAAAATAGCTTATGACTAACAAATACTATGTGCCTCAACTCAGTCCTACATAACACCTGTAAGAATAGCAACACTTTGAATAATATTATCTCAACTAAGAACATTAATTCATCATTATCAAATGAAACTTTGGATGAGGCAATTCAAACTTTATGGTTGCTAGAATCTGTGGGTATACATGACACACATCAAACTTCAGAAGATCAGTTAATGGTAGAAAGATTTGAAGACACCATTCAGTGTAAAGACAATAGTTATTTTATTGAGTTACCTTGGAAAATAAATTGTCCAACTTTAAGAGATAATCTCAAAATAGCTAAAGGACATTTATATAACGTAATGAAAAAACTCAAACAAGATAATATTAAAAAGTAGTGATGTCTTCAAAGAACAGCTACAGAAAGGCTTCATTGAAGAAGTAACAAATAACCCTTTTAAAAAAGATGGTTGTCATTATTTAACCCACAGGGGGGTTTATCGACAAGATGCCCCAACAACAAAACTCAGAGTAGTATATAACTGTAGCCTCAAAGACAGTGATAAACACAGTTTGAATGATTGCTTGATTGAGGGTCCTAATCTAATTTCTGACCTTGTGAAGATCTTACTGAGGTTCAGGTTAGATAAATATGCCGTACAAAGTGACATTTCAAAAGTATTTTTGAGAATAAATCTTAAAAATGAATATGATAAGAACCAACTTAGGTTCTTATGGTTCAAGGATCCATTTGATTTGAATAAAGGGTTCATAACCTATAGATTTAATGTGTTGTTTGGAGCCAATTGCTCACCTAGCCTATTAGCATTGACAATTGGACATCATTTGAACCAGTTTAATAACTCTTTAACATTGAACTTCCTTAAGGAACATTTTTACGTAGACAATCTAATAGGCTCAATAACAACAAAATCTGAATTATCTGAAGTCTATGAACACACTCAAAACATTATGCAACAAGGTAACTTTGAACTTAGAGAGTGGATTTCAAATGATGAGGATTTAAATAAAAAGATTTTAAAGGATAATGATGGTCTTACTGAGCCATCAGACAGAGTTAAAACTTTAGGTATGAACTGGTATTTGGATGCAACTTCTAACAATCATGATTCAATCTGTACTAAAGGTTTTAAACTTGATGAGGAAGCAAATACTAAAAGACAAATATTATCAGAGGCTTCCAAAATTTTTGATCCTATGGGTCTATTCCTGCCTTCAACAATAAAATCAAAGATTCTCCTCCAAGAAATTTGGAGGACAAATGTTGGGTGGGATGATCCAATAACAAATGAAAATCAAAAATCTTGGAAGAAATTAGCTGCTGATTTAACAAAAGTGCAGAACATTAAAATTCAAAGGTGCTGTGGGTTTAGGGATAAGCCCCAGAGACTTCATGTGTTTGCTGATGCAAGCACACAAGCTTATGGGTGCTGTGCGTATCTTGTAAGTCCTACAGAAAGTCATCTAATTTATGCAAAAGGGAAAGTTGCACCTCTCAAACCTACCCGAACCATACCTCAATTGGAACTATTGGCTGCTGCATTAGCCATTAAAACCATTTCATTGCTTAAGGATGCTTACCATGATGTGAACATAACTGATATCCACATCTGGCTTGACAGTCAGATTTATCTTGCCTGGATACAGAATGATAGCATTAATAGTAAGAATATCTTTGTAAGAAATAGGCTAAAAGAAATAGCTGAAGCTAATAAAAGCCTACAAGTAAACTTTCACTATGTTCCAACTAAACAAAATCCAGCAGACTTTCTGACCAGAGGTTTATCCTACAAGTTGTTGAAGTCAAACAAAACTTGGTTTATGGGACCTAAGTGGCTCTGTAATACAGACCAATGGCCTGTGGAACAAGTTAACTTGACATTAAATTTAATCTTTTCAAATGAAAAGGTTGAACCAATCACTAATTATGAGCAGTATTCTGATTTCAGTAAACTTGTCAGGGTCACAGCCTACTGTTTGAGGTTTGCTCACAACTGTTTAACTACAATTAACAAACAGCTAAATAAAAATAATCATAATTATACAGAAGTTGCAACCAAATACTGGATAGGCCATGCACAACAAAAAGAGTACAATAAAGAGTTAGAATTCTTAACTAATGAGAAACAAACAAAAGAACCTGTACCATCAGTAGTTGTGGATCTAAACTTGTTCAGAGATGAGGAAGGCCTTCTAAGGTGTAAAGGGAGATTAGACAAATCAAAACTGTCATACAAAAGCAATTGGCAAAAAACAGATACACTTATTTGAGTTGCTCACTCTCCTGGCTGAGATTGAGAACATCATCAACAACAGACCACTCACTTATGTGAGTGACAACATTAATGACCCGGAACCATTAACTCCAAATCATTTGATTCGGGGAGAACAAGTTAGTCTCCTGCCGGACTACAATATAGACTTCAGAAGACCCAAACTGGACTCAACGACATGATGAACTCCAGACTAAGTTACAATACTTAACTAGAGTTAAAGCTCATTTTATTAAACAGTGGAAAACTGAGTACTTGATGGGTCTAAGGGAGAGACATAAACAAAGGACTAAGAAGGATTGGTCTGACACAATTAAGGTAGGGGACCTTGTTCTCATACATGACAGTACTCCAAGACAATACTGGCCTCTGGCTAGGGTTTTAGAACTCAGACCAGGGGCAGACGGGGTAACAAGAGCGGTCAGATTAAGGACTTCAACGGGTGACACAACAAGAGACATTTCTCTTTTGTACCCTTTAGAGTCTGGACCCAAAACAATGGACTTTGGAGAACCTTCTCCACTGACAGTAACAACTGGAGACGCTGAACTTCCAGTAACTATTCCTTTGACAGTAGGAGTGGTAACGCATCCTTCCTACTACAACATTGACAGACACAAGACCTCAGCGACAAACAGCATTAAAGGCGCGACTATTTTTACAACAAAAAATAGATGCTGGGGAATTGTAATTTTATCTTCTAATTTTCACTTTTTCTTTTCTTATGGTAAAGACCATAGATAGTTTCATCCTATGGATGTATATTTTCTCTTCTAATTAAATGCTACACCTTCTCCATGAGAAGGTGAGGATAGGCACTGTTAATCAGATTAACAGGCATTTACAGTCAAATAGTTAGCTAGTCTACACTCAGACATAAAAATTAGTGACAATGACACCAAAATTTTTATCTCCCGGGGCCCCCAGTATATGGAAAATTGAGTGGGTAGTTGGGAGGTAACGAAAATGGTTCACTGAGTAGGTAGGTAGTTAATCTAACAATTATTAAATTCCTTTTATGTCAATAACTGGGTGGATGAAACCAATTGGTTACTCACCAGAGTTATTCTCCACACTAGTATTTATATACTGTGTGACAAGAGCATGCTCGGTAATAGATATACATTACCGATCAACCAACCAAAAAAAAAACCAAGACGAAGCTGGTGGAAAAAGCCCCGCTAAAAAGGAGAATGAAAATGAGGAACGGGGCGAGAAGGAACGAGAAGGAACTGGGGAAGGGACAAGAACAGACAATGAAAAAGATCCCCACCAGCAAGTACGCTCTTAATAAACAAACAAGATGGGAAAAGGGACTCTCTAATAACTAGCAGTAAGTGACAAATTGTGTTTTTAGCCCAGTTGGATCTTCTAACTTCTAACTTAGAAGACTCATTAAATTAAGCTGGGTCAGACAACTTAGGCCTACATTGTGGCCTAAGACCCAGCATCAACTCATAGCTTAACAAAGGTAAAGGTAGATTGCCCTAACCTAGTTTGGTGAGGAATCCTACTGTGGACCTCAATTTATCTGCCCACTCTGGACCATTTCCGGAATCTCTAGGCTGACCCCTCTAGGCTAGACTTGATCTACTCTATAGTTAGACTGGAGAAATAAGGGGTGGGTTAATTGTGGACCAATTCATACAGAGCATTTTTCACATTAATAAAGCAGTTAAATAACAGAGGAAATATAATTAACGAACATACATTTTATAGAGATTATCATACTGTATGTTTTGAATAGTGACTTGGACATATAATCAGTTTGCTTATGTACACAAAAAACATTCATAGTAAAATACTGAGTAAACAGGGGGGGCCATATACCAATCCTTCCCTGGGACCAGTGGCAGCTCTCGCCGGCCCTGACCAAGACTAATCATAAAAATTCATTTGTTTCTTTGGTAAATTTTCATCCAAAAACTAGTCCCTATATTAATATAGGGACTCTACCAAAAACTGACTTGCAGCGGACTCTCAAGCGAGCTATATAAAATACAAATCCCATTCAAGATGATTCAACAATATGCAATATGCATTATCAGTGTTTGTTTCTTTAGTTATGTAGTTTAAGTGGGTAGACGCCACTCTGGAGTGGCTTCTAATTTCGGCTTAGGGGCAGGAATTGTTACATATATTTTTTTTTCAAACAAAATACTTTATTGGGGATCATTCACAATCCATAGCCACTTAACCTATTGTGCTTCTTACAGTTGTAATAACACAGATTAAAGTAAAACAAAATCAAAATCAAAATTTATTTCAAACTCAACAGATAGGCTACAGACAGACATACAAGTGGTCCATATACGGTTAAGTAATAGTTGTCTGAAGTAGTGACTATGTAGGACAACGAAGCCCTATAAATAATGAACATACAGTTGCCTATGCCACTGCTTCCAGATTTGAGATTTATAAAACGTATCAGTTACCAGTCCACTAACCCTCACCTTAGACACGATATGGATATGGTGGATATGAGTTACACGGATGCTCTGGCTAGAAAGCTTGCCAGTAAGAATCCAAGAAACTTTTGGGAAGAATTAAAAACAATGAATAATAGTGCAATGTCTCTCCCTGCTAATATTGAAAATGTAACTGGGACTAAGAATATAGTCAAACTATGGAAAGACTACAGTGAGTTATTCAACTCTGTACATAAGAACAATAATGTTAATTGTGATGCTACCTATAGTCCAGATATAAAACTTAATAAGAGTTAGTGGTAATTATTCGTTTTAGTGCTTTTCCTCCTTTCTGAACCAAAACACATTTTTCTGGTGTTTTGTGGTGTGATTTGTTCAAATCTGAACTTCGTTTCTTTCGGAAATGAGCTGTTTTTGAGAAATTTTAAAATTGAAAATTTCTCAAAAATGGCTCATTTCCCAAAGAAATGAAGTTCAGATTTGAGCAAATCACACCAAAAAACACCAGAAAAATGTATTTTGGTTCAGACCTGACCCGACCTAAACTGACCCACGTTTTTTCGCAATTTCTTACCTTAAATAGCACTGTTAGCAAAACTCCTCCAATTAATCGCAATCTCGGAAGCTAACGCTAAATACAGCTGTGCATCTAGCTGTGTCGAACGCTTTGTCAAGAATAACCCAACGTACAATAAGTTTTGCCACAGTTTGAGGTGGGATTTTTCAACGCATGTGCCTTTTTGATGGGAAACAGAGAAGGAACACTTTTTTTTTCTGCTGCGCTCGTCCGGGTCGTTCCTAGTCAATCTTGTGCAATAATATTGATTAGCAACTTCTCTATAATTACAATCACGACCACACTGCGGACAAATAACACGACTAGGTAAAACACAGTGACTCGTAAAGAAAGCTTGAGCACCGGCTTCTTTCTTATAAATATCTTGTATTAATTGATAGTAATCCAAATCATAATGAAAATGAGACTGAGAAAATGAGTATGCATTATCAGAGATTCAAAATGTACGTCTCTGATTGGTCGGATAAGGTCACGTGAAACAAAAACCAGTTTTAATTGGTTGTTTTGACCTATGTTTCCTAATTTTGCCACGAGATGTCTCCCCATAAAACTGGAGAGGACGACGTTCGTTAAAATTTTAACAGCGTTAAGAGCTAAATACTCAGTCAATGGCCTATAATGGCTGCTTTTTACGTGTAATATTTTTTTTTCCCATAAAAAATAATTATTATATTTCCTTGATTTTTATCAGTTTCCCTGAGGTTTCAAGGTGTCCTGAATATGAATTTATATGTTAAATTGTCATAGAATGTCTCCTTCTATCGAAAACGAACAAAGCATTAAAACGAATATTAACCGAGTTAGTGTATTTGAGACTAAACAGGCCATAAAATGTTTAGATTGTAGCAAATCATGTGATATTGAGGGTATTTCTGCTGAGCATCTGAAATTTAGTAGTGACAGATTAGCGCCTCTGTTACTCTGTTAGCTTTGTGCTTTATAGGTTTACTGATACATGGTTTTGCCGGATACAATGTTATCCGTTGTTTTGGTGCCAGTACTAAAAGATAAAAAGGGTAAAATCAACAGTAAAGATAACTATAGGCCAATATCCTTGGCTAGTATTGTGTCTAAGGTGTTTGAATATATACTCATTAATAGACTTGAATGTTACCTGTATACTAGTGATAAGTGACTAATAACCAATTTGGTTTCAAAAAGAAACAGTATTGATGTGTGTGTGTGCGTGTGTGTGTGCCTGGAAGGAAATGGTCTGTAAATACCAAACTCTACATGCTAATGTATTTTTGTTTCTTGGATGTCTGGGTCCAGCGAAAGAATATATTTCATTCAGAATTCATCAGTGTAATGAAATGGTTGACCACCAATAAACTTCCTAAATACCAGTAAAACAAATTTCATGATTTTTATTAAAGTGATCATGTAAATTATATTGTGAAAAAGATTTCAAGGAGCATTGCTATAATGTTTAAACTTAGAAATGTAGTCCCTAAACAAGTTTTATTGACTCTTTATCATACTCTTGTTCTTCCTTATTTAACATACCGCACCCTTGTTTGGGGAAACTCCGCTAACAACGCATTAAATGGTATATCTGTCATCCAAAAATGGGCAAAAAGGTTATCTAATGCTGATTTCCTTGATCACTAGTGCATTATTTAAAGAGCTAAACCTACTAAAGCTCAACGATATAACCAAACTAGCATATTTTATTTTTATTTACAAGTATAAAAATAAAATCATTAATTTATAATGGGTAAATAGATATTGGTTAATATTCGTTTTAATGCTCCTTTCATTTTCGATAGGAGACATTCTATGACAATTTAACATAAATTCATATTCAGGACACCTTGAGACCTCGGGGAAACTGATAAAAATCAAGGAAATGTAATAATTATTTTTTATAGAAAAAAAAAATTTAAGTTAGGTTAGGTAAAACATATTTTTCTGGTGTTTTTTGTTCAAATCCGAACTTCGTTTCTTTGGGAAATGAGCCATTTTTGAAAAATTTTAAAATTGAAAATTTCTTTAAAATGGCTCATTTCCCAAAGAAACAAAGTTCAGATTTGAACAAAAAACACCAGAAAAATATGTTTTGGTTCAGAAAGGAGAGGGAGCACTAAAATGAATAATTACCTTAGTTGTTTGCATGATGAGGTTACTTTGTCAATGTGCCTGTTGAATGTTGCATCTTCAGATAATATAATCCCTAGATTCCTTACATGATCAGTTTGTACAATATCTTTTCCTGTGGGTCCAGTGTAGTTGAATTGTTCTTTCAGGTATTTATTTGGTCCATACTTAATTAGTTCAAATTTGTCTTCATTGAACACCATATTGTTTGCATCTGCCCATGCATATATAGTTTGTAGATCTTTTTGTAGCTCTACAGTCTTCTTTTTCTATAATTGGTCTTGGTATTCTGGTATCATCTGCGAATGACAGAAGAGAGCTTTTTAGGTTACAGTTTATATTGTTTAGCATTATAATGAATTGGTACCAGTACTGTACCTTGCAGCACTCCACTAATCACTTCTTTTTCTATAGATCTTGCTCCATTTACAGTTATTACAGTAGTCCCTCGCCATATCGCGGTTCACATTTCGCGGACTCGGTACATCGTGGTTTTTTCTAGCCGAAATAAAATACGTACTCTAATTGAGTTGACAAAGAACCGCGAGATAGGAAAACCAGCGAAGCTTGTGCTGCTTGAGCTACTTTGCCTATATGATACCGTACATGGCACACCATTGGCTGATGGATGAGACGCGACCAATCAGAGCACGCTGTTCAGTATCCTGGGCGCTGATTGGCTTAGCGTTCGTCGCATCTCGATCTGCAGCCTACCGAAGCATTCAGCATCTCGCCTTGCTCAGTTCGCTTCCACATGTTATTCATTTAGAAGAGATGTAATGCTCTTCTTTGCTGTGCAGTACATTCATCTCATCATCGTCATCACCTTCATCGTTCAGTACTGCACAGCTAATTCATCATCATCATTCAAGTTTTAGTATCTTCGCTGGTGAGTACCCATACGAAATTTTAATGTTGATAAAATTATTAAAAAATACTGTATATACAAATGTTTTCTTTTTAAAATAGTCTCTCTTTCATACTCTGAGTGTAGAAAGTGTTTACAAGAGCGTGGGAAAGGTTTATAAGAGTGCGGGGAGGGTTTATAAAGGCGTAAAATACGTAATAAACATATCGTTTCTACTTCGCGGATTTTCACCTATCGCGGGGGGTTCTGGAACGTAACCCCCGCGATATTCGAGGGAATACTGTATTTGTTTTCTGTCAGAAGGGCATGGATCTATTTTCCTATTTTTCCACAAATACCAAGTTCTTTTAGTTTATGGAATAATATACCATGGTCAACCTTGTCAAAAGCTTTTGCAAAGTCTAGATAGATGACATTAACATTGTGGTTTTCTCCCAAATATTGTAGGATTGTATTGCAATGGTCTATAAGTTCAGTAAGGCAGGATCTCTTTTGTCTGAAGCCATGTTGAAAGTCTTCTGAGAGATGTTCATTTTCTATAAAACTGACAATGTGCCTTCTCAGAATTTTCAAATATTTTGATAATATGGGAAGTCAAGGATATGGGTCTATAGCTCTTGGCTTCCTTTCCTTTGTCTCCTTTATAGTTTGGGGTAATATGTGCTTGTTTCATGATTGGTGGTATTCTAGTGGTGTCTAGTGAGGATCTCCACAGGATTTTCAAAGGCAGAGATAATATCTTGGTTTCAGAAACATTAGGTTCAGGTGATCATTGTATCCTTCAGTTTAATATTGTTTGTAATTCAAGACCTAGTGAAAATAAAGTAGAAGTTCCAGATTTTAAAAGAGGAAATATAAATGGACTAGTAAATGATCTGTCTAATAAATTCGACAGATATTCTACAGCCTGAACAGACAGTAACTAGTATGTGGGAAAAATTTAAAAGTATAATAATGAACATACAAAGGAAGCATATCCCACAGTGTAAAATCAGAACTGGAAAAAATAAAAAAACCTTGGATAAACTGCAATGTAAAAAGAGCAATCAGAGAAAAAACAAAAGCATTTCATAAATTCAAAAGAACTAAAAATGGCACAGACTCCGAAATATATAAAAGTAAAAGAAGCATTTGCAAGAAAGTAATCAGAGATAGCAAACGAGACCTGGAAAAAAGCCTAGCCAAGAATTCAAAAAACAATCCTAAGAAGTTTTTCAGTCACTTCAATTTGAAAAGTAGAGTGAAAAAGAAAATTGGCCCCCTCCCTATATATAGATGATAAAACTATAGATGATGATCTTGAAATAACTGAAGAACTAAACAAATACTTCTCATCAGTATTCACAAATGAAAATTTAAATAATATTCCTGATCTTATACTACCAGGACAAGATGGAGAAATAAATGAATTAAGGGTAACAAAACTAGATATCTTAAAAGCAATAGATAAATTAAAAATGGAAAAATCTCCAGGGCCAGATGAAATGCATCCAATAGTCATAAAAGCTGCCAAAAAGAATATAGCACAGGCACTAGAAATTATTTTTAATAAATCATTGATATGTACTGAAATTCCAGAGGATTGGAAGAAAGCAAATGTGGCTCCAATCTTTAAAAAAGGAAATAGAAACTTGGCAAAAAACTACAGACCCATCAGCCTCACCTCCATTATTTGCAAATTACTTGAAAGTATCATTAGAGGTAAAGTTACTGAGTTCCTTGAAGAGTGCAACCTTATAAATGATAGCCAGCATGGCTTTCGAAATGGAAGGTCTTGTCTAACCAACTTGATTGAATTTTATGATGGAGTCCTATTGCATTTGGACAATAAAGAGCCAGTAGATATAGTATACTTAGATTTTGCAAAGGCATTTGATACTGTTCCTCATGCAAGATTGTTGGTAAAAGTTAGAGCCCATGGTATAAGAGGTCATATAGCTGATTGGATAGAAGAATGGCTGAGAAATAGAAAACAGAGTTCATCTAAATGGAAATAAGTCTACTTGGAGACCCGTATTGAGCGGAGTCCCACAGGGGTCTGTTCTGGGACCTCTGCTTTTTGTTGTCTATATAAATGATCTAGAGAAGGGCCTATCATGTAAAACCTCAAAATTTGCTGATGATACAAAATTAGGCCATAATGTTAAGTCAGTAGCAGGAGCAATGACAATACAAAAAGACTTAGAGTAACAGCCTGGGCAGATAAGTGGGAGATGAAATTTAATGTTGAGATAAGTGCAAGGTTATGCATATTGGGCCAAAAAATCCAGAATTTGAATACAATATGAATGGAATTTGGATTAAAAATGATGATAAAGAGAAAGACTTGGGTGTCACTGTGACAAATGAACTTAAACCCTCAAATCACTGTATGGTAATCCGAAATAAAGCAAATGCTAGACTCAATCTCATGCCAGACACACATTGAATACAAATCACCTAATATTATAAAGCAACTATACATTTCATATGTGAGACCCCTCCTCGAATACTGTATTCAATTTAATAGTCCCTATTTGATACAAGATATTGAAAAACTGGAAAAAGTACAGAAATGAGCAAGAATGATCCCATCTCTAAGACAACTGACATATAAGGTGGCGTATCTAAACATGTTCTCATTAAAAAGGAGGTGGTTAAGGGGTGATATGAGAGGTGTATAAAATGATAAAAGGGTTGGATAAGATAGATTTTGAGTCTCTTTTCATTAAAGATCACAATAATCAGACTAGAGGTCATAGTATGAAATTATTTAAGCCAAGATGTAGAACAAATTTAAGAAAACATAGTTTTACAAACAGAGTAATTAAGTTTTGGAACAGTCTGACAGAAGAAGTGGTGACTTCAGATACGCTTGATTCTTTCAAAAGAAGGTTGGATAGTTTGATGTCTGCAAGGGACATCTGGTGATGGTGTTTAAGCCCATTTTTATTGCATGAATGGTACTAGTTTATTTCATATATATTATGTGCATTTGGGTGATAGATCCCACAGCTCAACACAGGTGTTGTGGGATATAGGGAGGCAGCATCTTGGGTTAGGGGATACTCTCTGTCCTTACACACCCTATTTAAAGAGATTCCTCTGCTGAGCGGTGCCCCCGATAGTATTGTGAGGTATTGAAAAACTCATGATCTTCACTTGCCCCACAAACACCTTTAAATGGGAGACCCAAAATGGGTGCACACACATTTCTACATTACTGTACAGTCTTTACAGCCACACCTACACTTTTCCTCTTAAGTATATATATTGTAATGTATATGGATGTAAATTGTGACTTGGTCCGCAATTGATATGGACCGTGACTTATTTTTGGTTGGCATGGTACTGGTATTGATGGGTACCATAATGAAATTGACTGGATTCTTTGGATCTGATATATTTGCATGTCAGTTATAAATAGATACCGGTATAGTGTGTAACATATTTGTGGATAGTAGCTTATTATGACTTTGATCCTCTGGATCCAGAGATTCTATCTTTAGTTTTAAATTGATACCTACTTAATTAGTTTTGTAAAAATTGGTTATTGCCAATGTACAGGCAGTTTTTACATAGTGAAGCCACCTCGATGGGCCGAAGTGGCCCCTAGTGTGCCCACTATAAAAATTTCTTAAGTATGTTTGCATTCCTTAAGAATCTTGGCTCCAATTCCATCTGGACCAAGTGCTGAACTCCCTAGTAACTCTGTTATTGCCTGTTGTATATCTCTAGTGGTTATTTGTATATCTTCCAATAATGGTCTGTCTTGGTCATTTTCTTCTCTATCAAAAAATGCTGTAGTTTTTATTTTCTTTGCTACTACAGGGGTATTCCAGCTTAAAGCATATTGAGATTGTAGAATGTTTGCCATTTCCTGTGGATTAGATGTTAGAGTTAGTCCATCTTTAGCAAGTAATGGGCCAATGCTCGTTTTGATAACTGCTTTGTGTTTAGCATAGCTAAAGAAGAATTTGCTATTTTCCTTTATAGTGCCAATAGCTTTGTGTTCATTATCAGTTTTCTCTCTTATGGCTGACTCCTTTATTTTAAGATCAGTATCTGATTCCAGATGTTACTATGTCTTGTATCACTTAATTGCTTTGTCAGTTGTTTAGATAGCTTTGTTCTCTTTCTCATAAGTGTCCTTCTGTATCTGTGTTCTTTTATCAGGTGCTTCTTTGCACAATCTTTTTTCTTTGGTATGTGCTTGTATAATGCTGATGATAGCAAGTATTGTATTCTACTCCAGCATTCTTCTGGTTCTAGGTTTTCTAATTCATCTTCCTAGTTATTTCTCCCAGACAGTTATTTATTGATGTCCAGTCTGACTTGTGCAGGTTTAGGTCAGAGTATGGCAAGTCCATTTGGCATGGGTCTTGCTTATGTTTGTGGAGAGACAAGTTTGTGAATATGTGCATGACATTGCGGTTGGAGTGTACAGTTGGTGTTATAACAATGTGGTCAATTGTAATTGCATTATTTGTCAGTACTAAATCTAGGATATTATTTTTTCTAGTTGGCAGTGAACATGTTGTACTAGTAATAGTTTTTCCATAAACTCATTCAGGTGTTTTGATTTTGACCTTTTTGGCCCTGATTTCATAACACCATATTGGTTCCAGGTGCAATTTGGGAGATTAAAGTCTCTTGTCGAGTCTACAATAGCTGAGCATTGCTTGATTTTTTCCAGAACTTCAGTGAGCTCTAGATGGGAGCTATCTGGGGGGTTATAGATATTCACTAGTATTGTCTTCTTTATTTATACTGAGCATGATGATTAGGAGTTCACAGGCTCCATTTGAGTATGCTGTGAGCAGTTCACTTTGAATGTTTTCAGGGATGTACATCAGGACACCACTATTTAGATGGTCTTCTCTGTCACATCTATGGGTAGTGTACCCTTTGATTGCAATTTCACTACTCATGATCATGGGGTTCAGGTGTTTCTGTGAGGGCTATAACTGGGCTAGTAGTGTTTTCCACTAGGCTCTTTAGGTAAGGTACTTTGGTATGGTTTGAGTTTGGGTAAAGGCCCTGGATGTTTAAGTAAATTATTGATACATTTGTGGAGCCATTTGTTTCATCTCCCACCATGTAGGGCATTTGTAGGGTTCCTGCTGGGGTTTTCATTTGCTTTTGTATGAGGCCAAGTGAGTTTTGAATGTCTTGTATTTGTTTCATGGTTGCTTACTGTAGTATTGTCACCTGTGGGCTTACCTGGACCTACTACATCAGCATAAGATCTGGGTGCAGGAATGGTATTTGATCTTGTGTTTTCTTGCATCCCTTGGGCCAGATAGTGCTGATGGATAGCAGGCTCACTATCCTGGTATTCTCTCCGTTGATTTTGATGTTGATGTGGTTGCAATCAGATTGTTCCCTTGAGGTGGGCCAGATTATGGTTCTCTTTAAAACAACTTCTTTCCCACCATGAGCTCTGGCAAATTTGAGGCTGAAGATAGGGACATCTTGCGTTGGATCTACATCCAGAAATGCCATTCCCATCGTGTATAAATATTTTGCAGAGTGGTGGGTGAGCAAATGGGCATTCTCTTCCCTTAAGTCTATATTTGCACAAGCCCCTCAGGCTGTCATACTTGCATACTGGCTTCTTGTTTTCACTTTTAGCTTTTTGGTGACTGTGTACAATGGGGTTGTTCACTTTGTTGAAGGTCTTAATGTCTATTTCCTGTTCTTGTTTTCTCTTTTATCTCTTTTGGTGCCCTTTTTGCTTGCAGTTTCCCTCTCTACGGTCTCCTGAGGGTTTCTCACTTTTTCAGCAAGCTCTGCATTGGCAATGATTAGGGCTGTACCAGATCCAGAGTCCAGCCGGACTCTGGATCTGAGTCTCAGTCCGGGTCCAGCCAGACTTCCCACTTTCATTGAATTTTGTCCTTAAAAGTTCAGTGATATTTTCTTTATGTTCCAAATCCAAATACTTGTTTCCACTAAACATCACAATATAGATCATACAGTGTACATTTAAAATTTTTCAAAAGGAGTGCCATTTCATCTTTGCCAAGGGAATTGTCAGATGGCTTAGGTTTAGTAAATCATAAAACAAAATGTACTGGTATTTCGTTTATTTTTGTGATATACATATAATGTCTGGCTGCCTTATGGTTTTCTGACTTTTTTCTTTAAAATATTTCATACAAAATTATAAATACAAAAAATTAGTACTTGTAAAAAATTTTCTTTATAAAATGTACTTCATTGATGAAATTATTAAAGTATAATTGTAGCTCTTTTGTTTATAAATTTACAATTCAAAAGTATACAAAACTCAGAGAAAGACTTTTAATTCCCCCTATACAGTATTAAAATATTTCCTACAAAATTAACAATACAAAAAAATGGTACTTGTGATAAAAATTTGCCCTCACAAAAAGTACTTCATTGATGAAATTCCTTTGTACCATATATAAATTTAAAACTCAAAACTCAGACTTTTAATTCCACCTATACAGTCGACCCTCGACTTACGTCATCACCGTCTTACATAATTTCGAGTTACAAGAAGCTCCCTATTGACTGTAATTGATTCATCTTACGTAATTATTTTGTGTTGCGTAATAGCATATTCTAGTTAAGAACTCCAGGAAATTTGGGAATATTGTGGTGCAGAAAAAGTTGTTGTTCCCCGGTATTTGGCAGTAAGCTTGCACGCTTTTCTTCAAAAACATTTCCTGCTTCTGAGAAAAATCACTCCGAATATACTGATGATGCAGGTGTGGACAGATATTTTTTTGCAACCAGCTCAATACATCATCATCTTTACCTTTAGACAATATTGATAGCATTTTTCCAGCAAAATACATGTTAATCTCCTTTCTTAGGCTCTCTTCTGTTGCTTTTTCCTTATCTTCAGCTGATAACTTTCTTTTTTCTTTTTTCACCATGAATCCGCACTTTCACCTGACTCACATTCAATTAAATAACAGCTGAGGAAGTCACTAGCAATGTCTGATTTTAGAGCTGTTGGTGATGATGATGGTCCAGCAAGATTTCGAGATGGAGAAAGTGATGTACTTGATGTTGTTGAAGATTTATCATTATCAGAGTCAGATGCATCTTCACTTTTGCTTTGCATGTTTAGCACAATTTCTTTAACTTCTGATAACAACCATTTAAAAGCTTTATCTTTCAGTTCAGTATCAGAAAACATACTAAGCTTGTACCTTGTATCTATGGTAGTACTAATAACATATTGATGACTATCATAAACATTATTTAATCCTTTTCTCTCCTTGTTTATGTATCACTTTTCCATAGCTCGCTTCAGCTCCCCTTTCATTGTCTTAACTCCACTGTCCTCCTCTTGTTCACTTGAAAGAAACCTGTGTAGTGCTCTGACATGTGCTATTACAGATGACAACATTGACTTAGATTTGCTGATGTTTTCTGTTACCATGAAAAAAGGCTGCAAAAGTCTGAGAGTCTTTTCTAATAACTGCCATTCATTGGCAGTCAGTGATGGAATATTTGCATGCTCAGCGGTATAAAGCTGCAAGCATCTTTTAAGGGTTTCCATCCTTTGTAACATCAAATAAGTGCTGTTCCACCTCGTTGGAACATCTTGGATTGGAAGTAATGTTTTTCTAAGCTCGGGGTCAATTTCTTTTTGTGGTCTTCTCAGTTCATTGCAACCCAGCATTGAATGGTTAAAATGAGTAGAAATACTCTGACTTGCTAATGAGGTCACTTACAGAATGCTGGGAAAATAAGGCTTCCTTTATTACAAGCTGTAAATGATGTATAAAGCATGATATGCTTACAGAGCCTGTCAGGTCTATGCCAAGCTGCATGTTATAGGCAGCATTTTGAACAATGATATGAACTCTTTCTGGTTCAATTTGCCATTCAGTCAGCATAGATTGAAAGGCTGTAGCAATATTAATACCTGTATGTGACCCTGGAAAGTGCTTACAATGAAGAACACAATCTCACTTTTCTAATTCATTTGTTATCCATTGAGCAGTCAGAGATATAAATGATTCTTGAGAGTGTTGGTTGCTCTATATATCTGTTGTAAAACTAAGGTATTGAACCATGGACAGCTCATTTAACACTGCTCCTTGCAACTTTTTGTATGACAATGGTAGCGTGGTTTCAGTAAAATATTTCCGGCATGGTATAAGGTATTTGGGCTGGACGTGTGCTATTAGTTCTATAAATCCTTGATTCTCTGTAAGAGTAAAAGGCTGGTTGTCCATGGCTATCATGTTCATAATTTTTTGATGTATAATCTGACTTTTCATCATCAATTTTCCAAAGTTGTTTTGTTGAGAAACTTTCAAATAAAGTAGTCTGCTTCTTTAAAGCCTCTAATTTCCTTTCTTTAGGAGCAGGTTTTGGTACTTCTGCAGGATTTGGTGCATTCTCAGATTCTTCTTGGGCAATCTTGTCGACACTATTGTGTTTCATCTTTACACGTTTGTGGAGTGGAGTGGTACTATATGCTTTTGGTGTGGAACCTCTCTCTATTTTAGCATGGCACAATTTGCATTCTGCATAACTCTCTCATCTTCATCTTTAACTGTGAAATAGTTCCAAATAAAGGATGACATTGTTTTTAGTTTTTACTTTATTTCTTTAATTTTGATAAATTAAATGATGCATAAATGATGGCTAAAATATGGTTTAAATGCATTGATGCAATTTATAATAATTAAAGCTGTGAAGGAGTTTGATACTGGCCTGAAAATAAATTGAAAAAATATTGAATAATAAACATATAGCTAAATTATAGGGATGGGTGGTATCGATATCTAAGTATCTCTATTTCTGATACCATTAATTAATTAAGCATTTTCTAAATTTATAAAAGATAATAAAATACTTGTGAAACGAAAATAGAAACTAATGTATTGTCACTCTCACCTCCCAATGGTGAGTAGAGGGGATATACTGAAAAACCAGGTGTATTGTTAAAGGAACTGAATAACCATTAAAACATTAAATAATTTTATTTGAAATTTGTAAAAAAGTCTCAAGTCCAGCCAGACTTTACCAAAAAGTCTGGCTGAGTCCGGGTCTGGCTGGACCCAGAAATCTTGAGTCTGGTACAGCCCTAGCAATGATAATTTCCTCCTCCTGTAACTGACCTGCCAGTTCTAATTCAAGCTCTTCAAATTGCCTATAATAGTCATCGCAAATTTGATGAGCACATCTAAAGCATGAGAATTTTCTTTTTGAATTTTGAAGGATGAGTAGGAAATAAATAGGTAGTTCACTACATCACATCTTAATGCATGTAGGTTGCAGTCTAATGCACATTTTATACATGGGTTTCTGTTTTTGTTTTCTTCCTCTGCCATGTTAACTTGCATACTGGTTTTAGCGTGGAGAACAGTCACCATTGAGTCCATTTTTTGTAGATATTCGTAGATATTGAAATATTGTTTGCAAAAATTTAAGTTTATTATTTATTTATTTATTAAGATTGGTTTTTATAAATATAGTTTACAAATTTTAATTTTAATTTTATTTGTAAATATAACATAATAATGAGAAACATCTACTTTTATTACATTTTAAACTCCTAAAACTTTGTTATAAACCGAATAAAACAACTTATCACTTGTAATACAGGTGACACTCGGTATATACGGGGGTTAGGTTCCTGAAACGCCTGTGTAAGTGGAAACTATGCATATGGGGACTAATACCTTATACAATCAATCCCTAGACCAACTATATTTCCTCATACCTCACTAAAACACGTACAGAAACACCAAAACACATACTATACATACATATATATTTATATATTAACTGCGCATAATATTATTACTGCAGTAACAAGAAAAAAATGGTTTAACTTACAAATAAAGGTAGGCAGATTGGGTAGAGTTGCTGCGGATGATGTTTACTGGTGAGAGTTGTTATTTATTGATTATTTGTTGTGATTTATTTTTTTAATTGTAGTACTAATAAAGTATAAAAATATATTGTAAAGAAGTTAAAATCATTAGAGATGCATATATTTAACATAACAATTAATTAAAATATTGGATAACATCCTTTATGTGATGTACCCTATAATTTGTAAATTTGCAAAATTGGTACAGTAATAGAATCCTCGCCACAATTAGATTCAATATTGGGGGATTGGTTAGGGCAATTGTATTGTAGATTGGCTACACTGGTAGCTGGTGCGCTACTGACTGACTGAGTGAGTGGTGGAGGAGTAGGGAGGGGAGGGGTAGAGTGACAGGCCACCACACACAGCTGTGTCGGCTTGGGAAACTGTGTATGGATAAGATCCCCTCCTGCATATACAGGGGGTGGGGAGCAGTACCAAAACAGTGTATACAGAGGATCACCTGTAGTTGTAATAGTTTGGCCTCTGGCCAAGGGAGGCCACAAGACCCTTGTAATAGTTTGGCCTCTGGCCAAGGTAGTCCATCAGCCCCTTGTTGAATAGTTTGGCCCCTGGCCAAGGTAGCCCATCAGCCCCTTGTTGAATAGTTTGGCCCCTGGCCAAGGTAGCCCATCAGCCCCTTGTTGAATAGTTTGGCCCCTGGCCAAGGTAGCCCATCAGCCCCTTGTTGAATAGTTTGGCCCTTGGCCAAGGTAGCCCATCAGCCCCTTGTTGAATAGTTTGGCCCCTGGCCAAGGTAGCCCATCAGCCCCTTGTTGAATAGTTTGGCCCCTGGCCAAGGTAGCCCATCAGCCCCTTGTTGAATAGTTTGGCCCCTGGCCAAGGTAGCCCATCAGCCCCTTGTTGAATAGTTTGGCCCCTGGCCAAGGTAGCCCATCAGCCCCTTGTTGAATAGTTTGGCCCCTGGCCAAGGTAGCCCATCAGCCCCTTGTTGAATAGTTTGGCCCCTGGCCAAGGTAGGCCATCAGCCCCTTGTTGAATAGTTTGGCCCCTGGCCAAGGTAGGCCATCAGCCCCTTGTTGAATAGTTTGGCCCCTGGCCAAGGTAGGCCATCAACCCCTTGTTGAATAGTTTGGCCCTTGGCCAAGGTAGGCCATCAACCCCTTGTTGAATAGTTTGGCCAAAGTAGGCCATGAAACCCTTTAGAGTAGTTTGTTTGTATGTGCCACTGTCTAACCATATAATTTTTTGGCACAAAATTGTGTGCACAGAACCAGAGTACAGCAATAAAAGCAATAAAATGGTTCAGACAGGTTGTTGTGTTTGTGACGTGTGTAAAGAGTACAGTGTGTGTATATATATATTTTTTGCATTCCTCTGAATCCAGTTGGTCTTCAAAACTTGGATTCACCACTCCAGTGAAGTCAGTACCCATAGTTATTATTGAGTAAATGTTGTGTGTCCTACCAGTAGGTCTGGAAGGTTTGGGGTTTTGAAGGAATCCAATCTGTTGGCAAGGAATACATTTACCTTGAAGCGCTTCTGCCCCAAGGGTGTGCTGCTCCCACGAAATCTGCTCAGCACCTCCTGAGGCAGGGCCACGACGACGTCACCACTCTTCTTTTCTCTTACTCCTGCCATACGATTTGGTCCCCTATTGAATTTGTGGGGGCTGGTCTGGCAGAGAAATACCCTGGCACTGTGGGTTGGTCGGGTATGTTGGCTAAAAACATGTCCAAGTATTTTTTAAAGGTACTACTGGGACTGCACTTATATCTCTAAGGTACTGAGGCCAGGAGTTAAACAAGCGAGAGCCCTGTCTAGAAATACTATTATATTGAAGGGTTTGAATCCTCAAACTGTTTGGTGGGAGGTGATATTTTTGACATATTCTGCCAGTTCTTGTCAAGGTGGGCACAGTTGGTTCAGTATTGGGGGCAACTAAAATCCCTTCTAGAATTTTCCAGGTATAGATTAGGATGTATCTCTCAAACCTCGTCTCTATGGAATAAAGGTCAAGGTCTTTGAGCCTATCCCAGTAGTTTAATTTGTTTTTACTCACCTGTTGCCCATCAGGTTAATATATGAGGTAAAGGTTCTTTGTAGGTCCTCAATTTTTTGCAATTCATTCTGTTTGTTGGGAAACCATAATTGAGAGCAGTAGTCAATGCATGGAAGAACAAGTGATTTCCACAGGGTAAGCATGGTGATACTGTCCCTAGTTCTGAATGTCCTCAGTATATATCCTATTAGTTGTTTGCATGATGAGGTTACTTTGTCAATGTGCCTGTTGAATGTTGCATCTTCAGATAATATAATTCCTAGATCCCTTACATGATCAGTTTGTACAATATCTTTTCCTGTGGGTCCAGTGTAGTTGAATTGTTCTTTCAGGTATTTATTTGGTCCATACTTAATTAGTTCAAATTTGTCTTCATTGAAGACCATATTGTTTGCATCTGCCCATGTATATATAATTTGTAGGTCTTTTTGTAGCTCTACACAGTCTTCTTTTTCTGTAATTGGTCTTAGTATTCTGGTATCATCTGTGAATGACAAGAGAGAGCTTTCTAGGTTACAGTTTATATTGTTTAGCATTATAATGAATAGAATTGGTCCCAGTACTGTACCTTGCAGCACTCCACTAATCACTTATTTTTCTATAGATCTTGCTCCATTTACAATTGTTATTTGTTTTCTGTCAGAGAGAAAGGCATGGATCCATTTTCCTATTTTTCCACAAATACCAAGTTCTTTTAGTTTATGGAATAATATACCATGGTCAACCTTGTCAAAAGCTTTTGCAAAGTCTAGATAGATGACATCAACATTGTGGTTTTCTCCCAAATATTGTAGGATTGTATTGCAATGGTCTATAAGTTCAGTAAGGCAGGATCTCTTCTGTCTGAAGCCATGTTGAAAGTCTTCTAAGAGATGTTCATTTTCTATAAAACTGACAATGTGCCTTTTCAGGACTTTCTCAAATATTTTGATAATATGGGAAGTCAAGGATATGAGTCTAGTTCTTGGCTTCCTTTCTTTTTCCTCCTTTGTAGATTGGCGTAATATTTTCTTGTTTCATGATTAGTGGTGTCTAGTGAGGATCTCCACAGGATTTTCAAAGGCAGAGATAAAGTATATTTGCATTCCTTAAGAATCTTGGCTCCAATTCCATCTGGATCAGGGGCTGGACTCCCTGGTGGCTCTGTTATTGCCTGTTGTATATCTCTAGTGGTTATTTGTGTCTTCCAATAATGATCTGTCTTGGTCATTTTCTTCTCTATGAAAAAATGCTGTAGTTTTTATTTTCTTTGCTACTACAGGAGTACTCCAGCTTTAAGCATATTGAGATTGTAGAATGTTTGCCATTTCCTGTAGATTAGATGTGAGAGTTAGTCCATCTTTATCAAGCAATGGGCCAATGCTCATTTTGATAACTGCTTTGCGTTTAGAACTTTAGCATAGCTAAAGAAGAATTTGCTATTTTCCTTTATAGTGCCAATAGCTTTGTGTTCATTATCAATATTTTCTCTTATGGTTGACTCCTTTATTTTAAGTTCTAACATCAGTATCTGATTCCAGATGCTACTATGTCTTGTATCACTTAATTGCTTTGTCAGTTGTTTAGATAGCTTTGTTCTCTTTCTCATAAGTGTCCTTCTGTATCTGTGTTCATTTGTCAGGTGCTTCTCTGCACTATCGTTTTTCTTTGGTGTGTGCTTGTATAATGCTGATGATAGCAGGTATATTGTATTCTACTCCAGCATTCTTCTGGTTCTAGGTTTTCTAATTCATCTTCCCAGTTTATTTCTCCCAGACAGTTATTTATTGATGTCCAGTCTGACTTGTGCAGGTTTAGGTCAGAGTATGGCAAGTCCATTTGGCATGGGTTTTGCTTACATTTGTGGAGAGAAGTTTGTGAATATGTGCATGACATTGTGGTCGGAGTGTACAGTTGATGTTATAACAATGTGGGCAATTGTAGTTGCATTATTTGTCGGCACTAAATCTAGGATATTATTTTTTCTAGTCGGGCAGTGGAACATGTACTTGTAGTAGTTTTTCCATAAACTCATCCAGGTGTTTTGATTTGGACCTTTTTGTCCTTGATTTCATACCACCATATTGGTTCCAGGTGCAATTTGGGAGATTAAAGTCTTTTAATGATTAAATCTCTTGTTGAGTCTACAATAGCTGGGCATTGCCTGGTTTTTTCCAGAACTTCAGTGAGCTCTAGATGGGGGCTATAGATATTCACTAGTATTGTCTTCTTTATTTATACTGAGCATGGTGATTAGGAGTTTACAGGCTCCATTTGAGTATGCCATGAGCAGTTCACTTTGAATGTATTCAAAAATTATTATGAGAGATTATTTTTATTTAGGTGCAATATTAAGGCTAAGTTTATTTTAAATAGGCACAGTAATTATAGAAATAATAATGGCCCATGTAGACACTGTCAACATAGCTACAGACTTTTTCACTGTAGGCTGCAGTGGTTTTAAGGTTAAAATTTGGTCGGCAGCCACATTACTAACTATGGTCAAGCTAAATTCTTCAAAAATTAATTCAGACTTACCACAAATGAAGTTGCCAGTTGAATGTTACTCTTTCTGTTTCTAACTAGTCCATAAGCTTCATTTAGTTTCCAGATTTTAAATTTTATTTGTTAAGTCACTATTTAGCACACTGCTAAGTTATTTATTCATAGGGTTATTTCCCAGACCTAGGTTTTGCAGTTTAAGTTAGGCTAGGGCTGTATTGCCCTTAAGTTTTTGTTTTTAAAGGTTTAATGTTTTGAAGGTTTTTACTTAAGTTAAGTTGGGCTATATTGCCCTTAAGTTTTAATAGGAGCTATTCCAGCCACTTTATTATTTAGTTAGGGCTGTTGTAACCCGGTTCAAGTTTCTTCTAGGTACCTAGTTTCAATCTCTTACCTTAGTTAAGTATTTTGATTAAGCTACTTACACCTAGTTCTGGTAGGCCACTATTTAGTTGAAGAGGATTTTAGTTTTTAGTTTAATTGCAGTGGTTAATATTGAGATTTAAAGGTTGACTTCAAGTTGCCCAGTTAGTTGGTGAACTACAGGGATCTACAAGAATTTTTTATAAAAAAACTAGCCCACTTGATTCAGCAGTCAAAAATTTTTGAATTCATTCCAAAGAGCTGAGTTTTTCAGTCTCAAAAACTTTTTCTTTCTTCTTTTTGTTAATTAGGGAAACCCAACTTCACTAGTTGGTTGGTTAGAAACAAGGGTTATTATTTTTTGTTATAAATTTATTTTGTGGTAAATATTTGTTTTGTTTATATTTTATTTGGAAATATATGTGGTTATTTCTGCACATCAACTTTTTTTTAACAATGTTTTCAGGGATGTACATCAGGACACCACCATTTAAATGGTTTTCTCTGTCACATCTATGGGTGGTGTACCCTTTCATTGCAATTTCACTACTCATGATCATGGGGTTCAGGTGTGTTTCTGTGAGGGCTATAACTGTGCTAGTAGTGTTTCCACTATGCTCTTTAGGTAAGGTACTTTGGTATGATTTGAGTTTGGGTGAAGGCCCTGGATGTTTAAGTAAATTATTGGTACATTTGTGGAGCCATTTGTTTCATCTCCCACATGTAGGGCATTTGTAGGGTTCCTGCTGGGGTTCTCATTTGCTTTTGTATGAGGAGCCCAAGTGAGCTTTGAATGTCTTGTATTTGTTTCATGAGGTGATAAAACCCCAATGGGGTTTGGGGTTTCATGGTTGCTTGCTGTACTATTGTCACCAGCGGGCTTACTTGGACGTGCTACATCAGCGTAAGATCAGTGATGGGCAGTATCTTGATGCATGTATCGTTGATACGTATCAATCGATACTTTTGTATCGGTATCGCTTTAGCTACTTGACAAAAGTATCGATTTATCGGTATTGCTAAGGTCAATTTTCTTAAATGTATCGAAAAAAATCGATACATTAATAAGAATTTTTAAATATTTAAATAGATGTTATAATATGACACTACTGAGTTATATTTATGAATATACATAAATAATAATATTAAATATTTATTTAATGACAGTACTACTCTACTGGTCATGTCACACAGTACGGCGCAACATTTAAACACGTTTGTACTTGTTATTGAGATTAATTAACCATAATATAGAAACATTGTTAGCTGTAGAGAAGAAGCTAGAGCGTTTGAATTCGGAGGCATTGCGTCATTGTCAGCCACTTCTCAATGCAGTCACAGTAGGGTTCACTAAGTGGTTTGAAAAGTTTCTGTGCCTTGATGCATCGCATGAGTGTAAAGCAGCAATACTGGCATCGTCTTCAAATCCTCTGTTCAAGTTAAAGTGGATGACAATAAAAGGCAAATTTAATACTAACATTGTCAAAAAGAGGGTTCAAGTAATGTTGGTTAATGCTGTTAAGAGCCTCAGCAAGCAGACCCCCCAGCAACAACTAAGTGATGCTGCATCTGACGGAAGTGCAGATGATTTCTTCTGTTATGAGTCTGCTTCCACTAATATGTGTGCAACCCAAGATTCCACTGAGATGGAAGTTTTACAGTATCTGGGTAACGGAAGTCATTCTCTCCAATCTCTGAGGCAGCACCCAGGAATTCTACGGGTCTTCCTGAAGTATAACACACCACTACCATCCTCTGCTCCTGTAGAATGGTTGTTTAGTTTGGCTGGTCACATTCATGCTCCAAAAAGGAATAGACTGTCTGACCAGATGTTTAGCCAGCTGGTATTTTTGAAGGGTAATAGTAATTAATTTTAATTGTTAGTGTAATATTTTCAGTCATTCATGTATCCTACAAAATTAAAATATACTTTCATTAAATAAAGCAATTGTTTTTATTTACATCTATAAAACCCATTAAAATGTCGTTGATTTTACTTACAGTGCGTACAAATTACTAGTATAAACAATAATATCTAATACCTACATATTAAATGAATAATTATAAAAATGTACCAGCGATGCATGTATTGGTATCGCTTAAGATATCTAGAAAGTATCGGCATATCGGTATCGCCTAAGACGTTCTTCATGTATCGATGTATCAGTATCGCTTTAGCGATTTTCATGTATCGATGCCCATCACTGCGTAAGATCTGGGTGCAGGAATGGTATTTGATCTTGGGTTTTCTTGCATCCCTTGGGCCAAATAGTGCTGATGGATAGCAGGCTCACTATCCTGGTATTCTCTCCATTGATTTTGATGTGGTTGCATTTGGATTGTTCCCTTCAGGTGGGCCAAATTGCAGTTCTCTTTAAAACAATTTCTTTCCCACCATGAGCTCTGGCAAATTTGAGGATGAAGATAGGGACATCTTGCATTGGATCTACATCCAGAAATGCCATTCCCATCGTGTATAAATTTTTTGCAGAGTGGTGGGTGAGCAAATGGGCATTCTCTTCCCTTAAGTCCATATTTACACAAGCCCCTCCTGTAATACTTGCATACCGGCTTCTTGTTTTCTCTTTTGGCTTTTTGGTGATTGTGTACAGTGAGGTTGTTTACTTTGTTGAAGGTCTTAATGTCTATTTCCTATTCTTGTTTTGTCTCTTTTGGTGCCCTTTTTGCTTGCAGTTTCCCTCTCTCTAGGGTCTCATCCTGAGGGTTTCTCACTTTTTCAGCAAGCTCTGCATTTGCAATGATAATTTCCTCCTCCTGTAACTCTCCTGCCAGTTTTACTTCAAGCTCTTCAGATTGCTTAACATAGTCATCGCAAATCTGATGAGCATATCTAAAGCATGAGAATTTTCTTTTTGAATTTTGAAGGATGAGTAGGAAATAAATAGGTAGTTCACTACAACTGTAGTGTATCCTTAGTCTGCATTCATCACATCTGCATTCATCACATCTGCATTCATCACATCTGCATTCATCACATCTGCATTCATCACATCTGCATTCATCACATCTGCATTCATCACATCTGCATTCATCACATCTGCATTCATCACATCTGCATTCATCACATCTGCATTCATCACATCTGCATTCATCACATCTGCATTCATCACATCTGCATTCATCACATCTGCATTCATCACATCTGCATTCATCACATCTGCATTCATCACATCTGCATTCATCACATCTGCATTCATCACATCTGCATTCATCACATCTGCATTCATCACATCTGCATTCATCACATTTTATACATGGGTTTCTGTTTTCTTCCTCTGCCATGTTAACTTGCGCACTGGTTTTAGTGTGGAGAACAGTCACCATTGAGTCCATTTTTTGTAGATATTCGTAGATTTTGAAATATTGTTTGCAAAAATTTGTTTACTATTTATTTATTATTTATTTATTTATTTTTTGTTTGTAATTTTTTTGTATTTTTTTTGTAAATATATTTTGTTAATAAGCTTTGTAATTTTTTTGTAAATATACCCAAAGTTACAAAGCTATTTACAAAGCTATTTGCATGTGTGTGTTGATGAAATATGTTAAGTGATTCTTCTTTAAAAGAAGAATTGGATACTTGGAGTTGTATGTATATATTTATATACTGTACTGGTATGTATATTTTGTTGTAGGGTTTTATTTTGAGTTTTGTGTTAGGGTAACCAATTTGGCTGAGCAAAGACCCTCAAATGTTGCATTTGAGACCCTTATATCAAGCCTTGTCTGTTTTATGCCTATATGTCAAATAGGACTTAGAATAGGTTGCGCCTATATGTCAAATAGGACTTAGAATAGGTTGCGCCTATATGTCAAATAGGACTTAGAATAGGTTGCGCCTATATGTCAAATAGGACTTAGAATAGGTTGCGCCTATATGTCAAATAGGACTTAGAATAGGTTGTGCCTATATGTCAAATAGGACTTAGAATAGGTTGCGCCTATATGTCAAATAGGACTTAGAATAGGTTGCGCCTATATGTCAAATAGGACTTAGAATAGGTTGCGCCTATATGTCAAATAGGACTTAGAATAGGTTGCGCCTATATGTCAAATAGGACTTAGAATAGGTTGCGCCTATATGTCAAATAGCTTTGTGTTCATTATTACTATGCTCTCTTTTGGTTGACTCCTTTATTTTAAGTTAATATCAGTATCTGTTTCTGGATGTTACTATGTCTTGTATCACTTAATTGCTTTGTCAGTTGTTTAGATAGCTTTGTTCTCTTTCTCATAAGTATCCTTCTGTATCTGTGTTTTTTTGTCAAGTGCTTCTTTGCAATATCATTTTTCTTTAGTGTGTGCTTATTTGCTGATAATAGCAGGTATTGTATTCTACTCCAGCATTCTTCTGGTTCTAGGTTTTCTAATTCACTTTCCTAGTTTATTTTTCCCAGACAGTTATATATTGATGTCCAGTCTGACTTGTGCAGGTTTAGGTCAGAGTATATATAGTTGGTGTTGTATAACAATGTGGTTGGTTAATTGTAGTTGCATTATTTGTCAGCACTAAGTCTAGGATATTATTTTTTCTAGTTGGGCAGTGAACATGCTGTACTAGGAGGAGTTTTTCCATAAACTCATCCAGGTGTTTTGATTTGGACCTTTTTGTCCTTGATTTCATACCACCATATTGGTTCCAGGTGCAATTTGGGAGATTAAAGTCTCTTGTAATGATTAAATCTCTTGAGTCTATAATAGCTGGGCATTGCCTGATTTTTTTCCAGAACTTCAGTGAGTTCTAGATGGGGGCTATCTGGGAGGCTATAGATATTCACTAGTATTATGTCTTCTTTATTTATACTGAGCATGATGATTAGGAGTTCACAGGCTCCATTTGAGTATGCTGTGAGCAGTTCACTTTGAATGTTTTGATCAATGAAAGAAAGCCACCCCCACCTTCTTTAGTTAGCTTTATAAGGCTAACTAATGAAAATATAATGACCTAATCTAACCATTTATCAAGAGCATACAGTTGACCTAATGATTGATTAAGTTAGGTCATAATATGTTAGTTAGCCTTGTAAAGCTAACTAAAGAAGGCTGGGGGTGGACTTCTTTCATTGATCCAAATGTTTTCATGAGCTACATTTTAATAATAATAAAAAAATCTTGCCAAATGTCAATCTGAAGTCAGTTAATTAATATACAACTATTTACTACCACCAAAGTAGCCTACATAGTGAAGCTAAGAATATATACTATATACAATCTAAAAAGCTATCTCTCACTCATGAAAGTGTCTAAATTATTCTTAAAATTAACTAGAGCTACTGTTTACCACATCATATGGCAAGTCATTCAAAAAATCTACTACTAAATGACTGAAAAAGTATTTTCATGGATAAAGTCTGTCTTTTTTTTTTTTTTAATTTTTGTTATTATGCCCACACGTTATCCCATCAGCTTCTAGTGAGAAAAAGTTGGTAAAATTGTCATTTAGCACCCAACTAGTGACCCCCACTTCTTTTTTTTTGTTTCTGGTGTAGTTTTAGTTCCTCTTTCCAAATGTGCAAATGAAATGTCACAAATGAACAGACATGGGGTCAATTACTGGCTTCTATTACTATTACTTTTGATTCCTTCTATTACTATTACTTTAATTTTCATCTATTACTATTACTTTTGTATGTAGGGTACTTCACTCATTTGAAAAGGATCTTTGTCTATTTAAATGCAATTAGAAGCAGTGTGTTAAACAAATGAACACTTTATTTCAGACTCAACAGGTACAAACATTATACAAGAGGTCCATAGAAGCTTAAGAGATAGTTGTCTGGAGCACTGACTAAGTAGGCCAGTGAATCACTGTGTATAATGAACATACAAATACAATGATCCAACCATGAGGTGGTGTGCCAACTATCACTAACATAAGTAAAGCTATCACCACGAAGACTACACAATACACATGGATGAAAGGGCAAGTTATTATCTTCACAGAAGGCTTTTAAGTGGTTGCTAAACAAAGAATTATCATTAGGCACATTAGCATTAAAGTCACCAATAATAGCTACACATCATGATGTATCCAACTCATCAATAATACTGCTGACCTGCCCCAATTTAATAAGGTAATCTTCTTCATTATCAACTGTCTGAAAAGGCATATAGATACACAGAATTAAAAGAAATTTATTGTCTACACAAATTTCTATTCCAGTTAGCCAATTCAAACCAAGTTTTAATTCATTAATATATTTCCCATACCCCATCCTCAATAGAATAGCTACCCCACCAGGTGGGTAGCCTGCAGGGAGACCATCTTGTTTATATCTGGTGGCTTCCTCTGTCCCATGAAAGTTACTGGACAGCTATTCAGGTCCTTTAAGTCCTGTTTCCATAGCCACGTTTCCTGCAGACAGAGAATATCAGCATCCTCCAACAGCTTATCAATTATGATCCACCTGTGTTTGCTGTTATTGCCTAAGCTTAGGCCTTTACAGTTATAAGAGATTACCTTGAATGTTGCAATTCAGAAGATGCAGGAGTTCTGCCAGCCATCTCTACATGTTGAATTCCACTTATACCAGGCACAGCAGTTACAGCATTAGACCCAGCTAGATTTTCCTCCACAGTATGACACATGATGTCTCCATAATTACTCTCTCCAGCACTTGCGAGAGGGGCTGCAGGTGTTTTTCTTCACTTCTTCTCATAGAACCGCCATACATAGACCCATTCTGACCATACTGCTGGGTCCATAAATACACCTGGATCATCACTGACTGCTGTAACTTGAAAGGAACTGTACGTAGTCCATCTGGAGTCAATTTTCCTACATATAGCATGAAGGTTCACTTTATCTTCCACAAATGCCTGCAGCTCCTGGCTGTAAGATCAGGTCAACATCTTGAGATAAAAATGTTTGCGGCCTTCATCATACAATCTGTTTTGGCAGCCCATATGATACCCTGCCATTCTTTGCCACAGGCTGACTCCCTCTAGTTGGTGCATGAGTGGGACCAGCACCATTCACTACTGCAGTGGTTGCAGTTCTCGGAGGGGTTGCTTGCTTCTGGCCCCTCCTTACCACCATTGTCGTCCAAGATGCCTCCTCATCATGACCCCCAACTGCATTCCCAGCATTCTGATTCACCAAGGCCCCTTGGGGGGGTACCTGTGTAAGATGGTATTGAGCTGGCGATGTAGCAGTGTCTGGATTCAGGGATCCAGGATAAGACTGAGAAGCAAAGGGCTCTGCACTCATGGATCCAGGATGAGGCTGAGTGGCAGCCAAATAACAAATATTTGTTCCAACTAAATCATTACAATTTCAGAGACTGTAGGTCTTGATAAATTTTACTTTATTAAAGGAAAAATTTGCCTCAATATTAGTTCACATACATGTTTATTTTAGTTTAAAGTAGATTTAGTTAATTTTTCAATTTGTTCATACAATGTCCATTGCCACTGTAATAGAAAAGTAATAAACTATTATCTATTAATTTGCCTTCTATTACTATTACAGCCAAAAAATTATCTAGACTATTACAGGATTTTTCAAGTTATAGTAATATTACTATTACCCCATGTCTGCAAATGAATATTAAAAAGTTACAGCTATTTAAAGTTTACCTGATATTTTTGTTACAACTTATGAAAATATCATGACTTAGGTAACCTAACCAATCATCAAGGGTGTACAGTTGACCTAACTTGGCATTCAGTTGACCTAACTGGACAGTCAGTTGCCCTAACCTGGCATTCAATTAACTGGGGGTTAACACACAAGTACATAGATCACAGCACTGCATTATCACATGCTCACACTACAACAATAATATTCAAACTAAACTACGTCTAAGCAGGCAACAAATAAATGGGTAAAATTGTCATTTAGCACCCAACTAGTGACCCCCACTTCTGTTTTTTGTTTCTGGTGTAGTTTTAGCTCCTCTTTCCAAATGTGTGCAATCTCACAATCTTCACATGACATGATTCACAATACACTGGACCTTCACAACATGATTCACAATACACTGGACCTTCACAACATGATTCACAATACACTGGACCTTCACAACATGATTCACAATACACTGGACCTTCACAACATGATTCACAATACACTGGACCTTCACAAACATGATTCACAATACACTGGACCTTCACAACATGATTCACAATACACTGGACCTTCACAACATGATTCACAATACACTGGACCTTCACAACATGATTCACAATACACTGGACCTTCACAACATGATTCACAATACACTGGACCTTCACAACATGATTCACAATACACTGGACCTTCACAACATGATTCACAATACTGTACATTGAAACTAAAAACTACCCATGCAACGCTGCTATATGCAAAATGGCACTGAAAACTTTTAAGTAGTTGTAACTTTTTTAATATTCATTTGCGACAAATTTCGATTACACATTTGGAAAGGGAACTAAAACTGCACTAAAAAAAAAAAAAAAAAGATGAGTCACTAGTTGGGTGTTAAAACACAATTTAACCAAAAAGTTTATATACATTTAAAGGTAACTCAGGGGCGGCTTCTTAATGAATGCAAGGCATGCACTGCATGCGTAAATAATATACTCAATGAATTTAAAATTATTTAAGTTAAAAAAATAGTTAAAATTATTATTATTATTATTAATATAATATTGGTTCTATCCTCGGTTACTACATAACTCATAAGAATACCATAAAAGACAAAATACAGCTTATCTAATATGTACTACACTGTAATGCATGTGACTGCATGCGTAAGTAAAATTACCACGAGCCGCCACTGAGGTAACTGTATGGTTTAGTGGCCTAAAATAAAATGCCATGACAACAACAATGAAAACTAAAATGCTGTGACAACAATAATGAAAACTAAAATGCTGTGACAACAATAATGAAAACTAAAATGCTGTGACAACAATAATGAAAACTAAAATGCTGTGACAACAATAATGAAAACTAAAATGCTGTGACAACAATAATGAAAACTAAAATGCTGTGACAACAACAATGAAAACTAAAATGCTGTGACAACAACAATGAAAACTAAAATGCTGTGACAACAACAATGAAAACTAAAATGCTGTGACAACAACAATGAAAACTAAAATGCTGTGACAACAACAATGAAAACTAAAATGCTGTGACAACAACAATGAAAACTAAAATGCTGTGACAACAACAATGAAAACTAAAATGCTGTGACAACAACAATGAAAACTAAAATGCTGTGACAACAACAATGAAAACTAAAATGCTGTGACAACAACAATGAAAACTAAAATGCTGTGACAACAACAATGAAAACTAAAATGCTGTGACAACAACAATGAAAACTAAAATGCTGTGACAACAACAATGAAAACTAAAATGCTGTGACAACAACAATGAAAACTAAAATGCTGTGACAACAACAATGAAAACTAAAATGCTGTGACAACAACAATGAAAACTAAAATGCTGTGACAACAACAATGAAAACTAAAATGCTGTGACAACAACAATGAAAACTAAAATGCTGTGACAACAACAATGAAAACTAAAATGCTGTGACAACAACAATGAAAACTAAAATGCTGTGACAACAACAATGAAAACTAAAATGCTGTGACAACAACAATGAAAACTAAAATGCTGTGACAACAACAATGAAAACTAATGAAAATATCATAACTTAACCTAGTAACTAATTGTCAAGGTATACAGTTAACCTAACCAGGCATTCAGTCATCCTCTTCCTACTTCTACTAGTTAGGTTAATTGAATGCCTGGTTAGATCAACTGTACGCCTTGATGATTAGTTAGGTTAAGTCGTCATATTTTTTATTAGTTTTAATTATTGTTATTATTGTTGTGGCATTTTATTTTAGGCTGCTAAATGTATAATTACCCACTTAAATTGTCCAAATCTGAAAATATTTTGAACATCTATATCATATCTCCCCTCATACAATGTCTGTTAAAACTGTGAACATGCTTAGTTCCTTTAATCTTTCCCTGTATTCCAATCTTCTTAGGTTAAGGATAAGCTTGGTTGTCCTACGTTGCACACTTTCAAGCATATCATTATCATGTCTAAGATGATGGGGCCAAGCTTGAATTCAGTATTTTAAGTAGAGTTGCAGTGATTAATCAGTAGGTAATCAGTAATTGGCCAATTTGCTGATTAATTGGTAATCAGCCTTTTGATCAATTAATCAGAGCCAATTAGTTGAAAAATGTATCTTAGTAATTTCTCTTTTTACTAGGTAATAATCAGTTAATCTGGTGATCTAGCCAAAAATCTAATGCCTCTCCAAAAATCTCTTCTCCAGCAAGTTCCTACATAAAGTTGGAAAAAAAATTTCATACAACCTCCTCCATCCCCTTATATTCATGTCAATGCTCCTCTTTTATTTAGTGTTTTTAACTCTCCATTTCCTTTCTTATATAAAAAATACAGACACAGAAAAAATATTCAAAATAAAAGCAAAAAATAGGAATCTTGTTTCATTTTTTCATAAACAACTAAATACTTAAATTTTTACTTTCAAGCTCTTATTGACATTGTTGTCATGTGTCTGGTTTACCCGACTTAGACTGAAAATATATTCTGTTACTCCATTGCTTTCAAAGGAAGAATCAAATTCAGTCATGTTTAATCAACCTAAGTAATTAAATTCAACTCTAAAATTAGAATATTAAACATAAACATTGCCTTTTATTGCAGCAAAAAAAATACAGTACATGGGGGTCCTCATTATCTGAGTCCTTGCATTTACACAGGCAAATAATTGTAGAACCATACGGATAAATTCCCCACATTTAAGAGATTTCCATGGATAATGTATGTGGAATGTGGAAGCGCAACAGAAAACCTTTTAAATTTCCCTCAGACTCGCTCGCTTTCCCCTACTTCCAACAGCCCACCACCACCATACTCCACCCACAACTCCGATGCTGCACACACTCTCTCACTAACAGTTGCCAGTGCTGAACCCATCCGTGGTTTTCTGGTGTTTTTATTCTGATTTTGTTGATTTTTTTGAGCTATTGTTGCAGCCATGACTTGAAGTGGTGATTTCTTGGTCCCCATTATCCTCGGATAACAAGGACCCCCTGTAGTTCCAACATTTTATTACATTAACATTCAACAAGCTTATATAAGAAAGTTTAGGATATAGCTAATGACTATCAAATGACAGGCCACTTAATACACCTAGTAAGCTACTGTAAATTAAACACTGAAGTTGTAATGCACAAATGTTAAAATTTTCTAAACAAAGTCTAATTCTGTTTATTTTCCAGTACAGGGATACCTCAAAATTTGTCATCAATCTTTTACACCTATAGTTTCGCAATCTGTCATCCATATTCGCAGATTCGTTGGTTTTAAAAAATGTTAAAAAAAAAAAGATGATCAAAATTGACGAAATTCAACTGTTTACCAACGCAATATATTATTATATTTTGCCAAAAAATGAGTAGAATTTGATTAATTAATCTGTTTAATGACATAATATAGTAAAATGTTTTCTCATTGAAACATGTTATAATCTACCTTGAATTTTGTCATTTCATATTTCGTCGTGTTATTCTGGAACAAATTAATGATGAATTTTGAGCTATTCCTGTACAGGTACCTATTAGCTATACAAAACAAAGTGGTTATTTGACTGAGGAGTCATTCCATGTCAATTCAGCCACCTGAGAACATGACCATCTCAGATTTTCATGATATTTGGTACATTAGTAGGTATGTGTGAGAGACTGAAATTCCCCAAATTTTAGAGCTGGCTGACCTTTGGTTGCTGAGATACGGAGTCACAAAATTTGGACCTTTGACCTGATTTTTTACTTAGTCAAATTTCAAATTACTGTAGCCACATAACTAATAAGGCTAGAGTTCTGATTCTAGTGTCATTTTGAAGCTCTTAACCCTAGAACACTGAACATGGGTATAATATACCCGAACGCCATGACGTCACGCACATTACGTGGTGTTCCCGTGGAGGCAGGCAGCTGGTATCCTTAGTAGCTTCAGTCTGTCCCGAGCCCTGACAGAGGTAGGTCATGTCGCTCCGCTCCGCGCCCTGGAATTTTCTATAATCATGTGATCGGGTACGGTATACCCGAGTTCAGTGATAATAGTAAAAGAAAAAATCGGGTATATTATACCCGAGTTCAGTGTTAGTGTACAAAGTGCGAGTGTACTAATTATTTATTTTCCATTTCAGGCTGTGAATAGTATTTCAGATAAACTATTATACCATTAGTGAGTTATCCTGACCATAATGGCTTCCCATTACCATAAAAATCCAACTGAGGAGGAAGTGGATGCTATTTTTTGGACTCAATAGTGACGAAGAAAGTGATATGTTAGAACATGAAGAGCTTTATGATAGTGATAATGATATTGACTGTGGCTAACCCAGAGGATATGAGTAGTGGCATAGAAACTAGTGACTCTGACACAGACCAAGCACCCCGTCACAAGCAGAGAAAGGGAGCACGTGGTCAGACTGGTAGGACTAGGCGTCCCCCTCCTACCACCTCGCCTGCTGACCCTGCCACCCCTGCTGCTGGCCCTTCTGCTGGTTGCCCTTCTTCCTACCCTGCTGCTGGCCCTTCTGCTTACTCAGATGACCCTGCTGCTATCACCCCTGCTGCTGCATGTCCTCCTGCTTCTGCTCCTCCTCCTGCTCGCCGGGGATGACGATGACGCCGTGATGAGGATGAGGACCTGCTTGTTACTTTTCCCACGACAACAGTGAAAAGTAAATCAGGCTTTGTGTGGCACACAAGGCCGCAGGTCTCTGCAGCAACACGAACAGCAGCAAGGAACATTATTCCACCATTCACGCCCGGTCCCACCCAAGCAGCTGCTCAGGCCACCACCCCAGAGCAGTGCTTCAAGCTATTTTTGTCTGATGATATCATAAATGAAATAGTGGAGTGGACCAATCAGAAGATTGATGTTGTAGCCATCAAGTACAAGAAGAAAACATCCACTGTGCAGAGGACAACAGCAGCAGAGATACGTGCCCTGCTAGGTGTGTTGGTGTTTAGTGGGTACAGGCGTGACAACCACCTGTCCACAAAGGAATTGTGGTGCCCTGTTTCGGGGGCTCCATTCTACAGGGCAGCTATGTCGGAGGTTAGATTTACATTCCTGTTGACCTGCCTAAGATTTGATGACGCAAACACACGGGAAGAGAGGCGGGCCAACAACAAATTAGCCCCAATCAGGAGGAGTGTGTGGGACAAGTTTATTGGCTACTGTGAGGAACACTACACGCCCAACGAGACCCTCACTATAGATGAACAGTTGCTGGCTTTCAGGGGTAAATGCCCCTTTAGAATATATATACCAAATAAGCCAGCAAAATATGGAATAAAACTTGTCTTGGCAAATGACGTCAAGAGTAAGTACCTGTTGACAGGTATTCCTTACCTGGGGAAACAGGGAACTCGCCCAAGAGATGGACTGCAGCTAGATCATATGTTTACGAAAGAACTTACATGACCCTACCACCACACCAACCGCAACGTCACCACCGACAACTGGTTTACATCTGTGCCACTAATACACGACCTTCTCTATAACTGTGGCATGACACTGGTGGGCACAGTGAAGGGGAATAGGAAGGAAGTACCAGATGCGGTGAAAGATAAGGTGACCCGCACGCCAGGTAGCACCGCCTTCCTCTTCACCAAGGATATGACGCTCGTGTCCTACGTGCCAGACACGACCACAAAAACGAAGAATGTCCTCCTGATGTCGTCGATGCACACGCAGCCGACTATGAATGAAAATGGAAAGCCAGAGATTATTCAGTTTTATAATGAGACAAAAGGAGGAGTCGACACGTTCGACCAAATGTGTGCCACGTACAGCTGCAGCAGGAAAACGAAAAGGTGGCCGCTGTGTCTCTTCTTTGGCATTATAAATGCAGCTGTTATAAATTCCTGGCTTATCCACAAGGACAACACTGGCAGGGTAGGAGGCATCCAGCAGCTGAAAAGGCTGTGTACTAAAAAAGCCTTTTTTCCTGCCTCTCTTCCCTACAGTTTGCGCGTCGAATGTGTGGTGGTGACCCCTGGCAACTGCATGTGGGGCTGGGGTAACGTATAATGTTCCAGGAATATACCTAAAACTATTATTTTTATTGTAATATTCTTCATATATCACTTAGTACTCATTTACAGGGGGTATCATAGGCTAAAATCGCATTATAGTGAATAATAAGCCATTTTTCGTGTACTAAAAAAGGGTGTTGATTCCACCTCTCTTCCCTACAGTTTGCGCATGGACTGGGTACTGGAGACCCCCTGTGAGCAGAGGCAGCATACCTGGGAAGGGTTTGGGGAAGTTTGGGTGAAATTGATGGAGCCGTTTTTTTTTGGTGATTTTTTTCCAAAAACTTCTCAAATGTTTTTTATTTTTTTTGCTTTTTCAATATGTTTTTCTAAATTCAGTACGAACCTTATTTGTATGAGTTAAGAGTTAATATTAGGTTTAGTAATAGTAAGGTGCATTAACTTTAGTATGTAATTATTAATTTGAATAAATATGCATATTTACTATTTTTTTTCTATTTTCCAATGTCGGGTATAATATACCCATGTTCAGTGTTTGTGTGACTCAAACATATGTTCAGTGTTCTAGGGTTAAACAGCTTGTCATATTATCTCTTGTCATAAGCCTCTAAAATGAAAATTTAAAAAAATATCTTTGACCTTAAATAAAAAAAATATATATACTATCCCCGATTTTTTTTTCAATTTTTTTTTACAAATGTTCACTTACCAATGTGAAACATGTTCCTAAAAGGTTAGAAGTGGCCAGTGAAAAGTATGAGCAGGAAGTACTTTTAATTAAAACTTATCTTTAAATAAATCTAGATCTTTGAGTTTTTTCATTAATACAAATCTTCTCTCAAGCAGATTATCCATTAGTTTTGTGCCTGAAAATATATGGTTCCATTATATAATATATATATATATATATATATATATATATATATATATATATATATATACACAAACTCAGAATGGTTCCCTGAGAACAATATATGTTAAACACAGACCGTGCATGGCACAAGGAACTCTTCTGGGAAAATTAAATCCACTATAGTCCGAATAAGTAATGATAAATGACAAATACCATAGTTTTTTTCCTTTTTCATGATTTTAGCCCGACGTGGGCAACGGGTCTCTCGCAAAGAGATCCCATAAATATAGCTTCCCTCACCAGCTATCTGCAAAGCAGACAGGATCCAGCTTTGGGACGTGGATCTAGGGTTTAAAGCAAACCTAGATCCCTACACTCAGAACCTCTATATAAGTAAAAGACTCGTTGCATTCACGTCGGGCTAAAATCATGAAAAAGGAAAAAAACTATGGTATTTGTCATTTATCATTACTTATTCGGACTATAGTGGATTTAATTTTCCCAGAAGAGTTCCTTGTGCCATGCACGGTCTGTGTTTAACATATATTGTTCTCAGGGAACCATTCTGAGTTTGTGTATACTAAACGGACGTGTTTCGTGCCTTGAAAAGTGGACGCTCAATGTCCCGGTTGAGGTTTAAGTTTTGTTTTTTTTGGCTAAAAATACAATAGTTACCCCCTTTTTCTTTGATTTATTCAACACGACGTGAATGCAACGAGTCTTTTACTTATATAGAGGTTCTGAGTGTAGGGATCTAGGTTTGCTTTAAACCCTAGATCCACGTCCCAAAGCTGGATCCTGTCTGCTTTGCAGATAGCTGGTGAGGGAAGCTATATTTATGGGATCTCTTTGCGAGAGACCCGTTGCCCACGTCGGGCTAAAATCATGAAAAAGGAAAAAAACTATGGTATTTGTCATTTATCATTACTTATTCGGACTATAGTGGATTTAATTTTCCCAGAAGAGTTCCTTGTGCCATGCATGGTCTGTGTTTAACATATATATATATATATATACCTGCACACATTTTATTCAACACTGCCTTTGGGATAAACACATCACTTCCACATACATAGACAAACACTTTACACTAAGATTAGGGAACCTCTGGGCGAGGCTTGAGCGGCTGTCAGTTTTTTGGCACCGAGCGTTTTGACCCTGGAGGTTACTAACAACAGTAACATGACCCATCATTCCTTGGGTTGATACGGGCATGTCCAGTGAAAAATATATATACAGGGTGTCCCATAAGTCCGGCATCATCATAGGAGAAATTCATATTTTTCTATTTCTACAAACCATAATTTATGCTCGGGATGCCAATTTCCCATCCACCATTCTGTTCAGTGACGAGGCTGTTTTTTATGGAAATGGTGAGGTAAATTGACAGAACACCCACTACTGGTCTCAAAACAACCCTCACTGGTATACCTCTTCAAAGGAACAAGGTGCATCTCGGGTGATGGTATGGTGTGGCATTTGGAAGGATTGCATCATAGGCCCCCTCTTTTTCGATGAACATGTCACTGGAGGCACCTACCTACGTATGCTCAAGGAAGAAGCGCAAGATGGCGCTCCTGCACATTACAGCACCCAAGTAAGGGAATACCTGTACCAACAATTCCCTGGTCATTGGATAGGATGTCGAGGGCCTGTGGAATGGCTAGCTAGAAGCCCGGATCTCACGCCACTAGATTTTCATCTCTGGGGCCACTTGAAAGCGCTGGTATATGCAGAGAAAATTAGGAGTGTTGAACATTTGCAGCAGCGCATTATTGGGGCATGTAACACCATTACTCCTGACATCATTCACCATGTGCTTGCTGACTGGGTATCACATCTGAATTTGTATATTGAAAACAATGGTGTACATTTTGAGCACGTTCTGTAAATAAAAGCTTTTCTTTTGCCTTTTTTTATTTTTTTTCCTATGCTGCCAGACTTATGGGACACCCTGTATATTCATTTTATTGGCTCATAATGGAGGCCAGTCATGGATTTGATCGCCGAAAGTTGAAATTGAAATGTGCAGATCCACTGGAATGTCACAAGGGAAGTAGAAGAATGAAGGATCTACATATTGTCTCCAATTTAATTCTGAAAAAGCCACCATCTATGAATCTTTCCAAAGACCACAGACTCTGCAAACAATGCCAAGAGAAATTAGAACAAATGGTGAAGAATAAGGTGACTCCTGAAACCTCATCAACTAGCGATGATCCTACATCATCACAATTTGAAATCAAGATATCTACAGATGAATCACCAGCTGAATCAAAAGAACATGAAGCATATGAGAATAAAAACCCACTCTAATAGACAGAGTTTATTTCCACGACAGTTTCGACGCCCACTGGCATCCTCCTCGGGTGGATACAGAAACACAAATGAAACAAAACAAGAGGGAAAAACAGTTCAGGGATCGACCGTTAAGAAATTCGCACCTAGGTTGGATTCCATTCTCTCGAGACAGGAGGGGCATTTTCATTAAGTACATTCGCACAAATTTTAAAACTATCTTCCTGTTCTAAACATACAGATTCTATTATTTTTACATAATTATTACATTTATAATTAAATTTATTACATTTAATATTGCATAATTATTAATTACAGAAATTATAAATTTATTATTACATTGGTTATTACATTGTTGTTTATTATACAGAAATTCTAAACCGAAAAACGAATGAAAAAAGGCGATTAGGAAATAATCCAGAGACCATTGAGAAATTCGCACCTAGGTTAGATATCGTTCTCCCGAAACCAGAAGGGCATTTTATTACAGGGTCAGCTTATAACTACATTTCCACAAATTAAAAATATCTTCTTGTTCTATACATACAGATCCTAATGTTTTGACATAATTACTGCATATATTTATTTCCACATTAATTACTTCCATTATTACATTTACTAAAAGCGAGTAAGGAAACATTCCAATCCAGAGACATTTAAGAAATTCACACTTAGGTTCGAACACGTTCCCACGACTCCGTAAGGGATTTATTGACCAAGAATCTCATTAAAGGGTCTAACTTATAAGTACCTTCGGGAACCTCGGGAACCTTCAGTTAACCAAAAACAATATGTGAGTTTGCCTTACATTGCCGGCTTAGAAAGAGTAAAACCGTTGACGAAAGAATTTAAGTTTGCTTTGGCGTTCAAATATTCGTCTACCGTGAAAAGTAAATTGGTTAGGAATAACGTTGCAAAAGAGGAACAAGCCTGTGTCTACAGCATTCCCTGTAAAAGTTGTGATTTAGTATACGTGGGAGAAACTGGAAGAAATATTGAAACCCGTATCAAAGAACACAAATATGCCTTCAGAAGTTGTAATACTAATAATGCCATTTTTTATCACGCTAGCCAAAATAATCATGCTATAGATTGGGAATCAAGTAAGGTACTTTATAAATGTAATAATTATGTCAAAAGAAAAATAATAGAATCTGTGTGTATAGAAAAAGTAGATAATTTTAATTTGTGCGAAGGTACTTATAAGTTAGACCCTTTAATGAGATTCTTGGTCAATAAATCCCTTACGGAGTCGTGGGAACGTGTTCGAACCTAAGTGTGAATTTCTTAAATGTCTCTGGATTGGAATGTTTCCTTACTCGCTTTTAGTAAATGTAATAATGGAAGTAATTAATGTGGAAATAAATATATGCAGTAATTATGTCAAAACATTAGGATCTGTATGTATAGAACAAGAAGATATTTTTAATTTGTGGAAATGTAGTTATAAGCTGACCCTGTAATAAAATGCCCTTCTGGTTTCGGGAGAACGATATCTAACCTAGGTGCAAATTTCTCAATGGTCTCTGGATTATTTCCTAATCGCCTTTTTTCATTCGTTTTTCGGTTTATAATTTCTGTATAATAAACAACAATGTAATAACCAATGTAATAATAAATTTATAATTTCTGTAATTAATAATTATGCAATATTAAATGTAATAATTATGTAAAAATAATAGAATCTGTATGTTTAGAACAGGAAGATAGTTTTAAAATTTGTGCGAATGTACTTAATGAAAATGCCCCTCCTGTCTCGAGAGAATGGAATCCAACCTAGGTGCGAATTTCTTAACGGTCGATCCCTGAACTGTTTTTCCCTCTTGTTTTGTTTCATTTGTGTTTCTGTATCCACCCGAGGAGGATGCCAGTGGGCGTCGAAACTGTCGTGGAAATAAACTCTATCTATTAGAGTGGGTTTTTATTCTCATATTTTGACCTTCACGTAAAAAAGTGAAGTTTTTTGCATTTAACATGAAGCATGTTTTCTCAATGAATCATTGCAAGCAGTGGGTGAACCCCCACTAAACATTGACAAACTGCAATCAAGAAAATCATATGCACAAAAGAAGATCAGCAGATTAACATCCAGTGTGAAAGCAAAATTTGAACATTTAAAAGGCTCCTGCTCACCCATTAGTTTAGAAGAACCAAGCACAAGTTCAGTTCAATCAAAAGAAAATGATTTTGATGAAATCATGGATCAACTTAGAGAAGTTTAAATCAGTATCTTTAAGGAGTGAAAAAATCAAAATACTCACTGTATTACCAAATAGCTGGAGCCTGCGAAAAATTTCCACTAAATTTGACAACTATATATATGGCATCTGTGGCTAGAAAGCTATTTGAAGAAGAGGGCATTATGTCTGACCCTAACCCAAAGCTTGGGAAAAGATTAGAACAGAATGCGACTGACATCATCATTTCCTTCTATCTTTTTGAAGAAGTTAGTAGAATTATACCAGGTAGGAAAGATTGCATATAAGCTTAGTTGTTGATGGAAACATTTCCAAAAACAATTAATCCTGTGCAACTTGAAAGAAGCTTACCAGCTGTTCAAAGAAAGGAATCCTGCTGCTAAAGTAGGCTTCAGTAAATTTGCTGAACTTCGACTGAAACAATGTGTGTTGGCAGGTTCTGCAAGAACATATTTGGTGTGTGTTTGTACCATTCATCAGAATATGAAATTGATGAATGTTGGGGCTAGATTCAACAAATTATTCGAAGATACAGACTACAAAATTGATCATTCAAGGGATTGGATAAATTGGATCCAATGTTCTCCACCAAATGCACCTTGTCATCTAGGTGCTTGCCAAAACTGTGGAGATTTCACAGAAATTAGATGTATCATTCAAAAGGTATTTGATGATCAAATAAATTTTGTCGAGTTTAAGAAATGGACAACCACTGACTATTCAACTCTCAAATCAATGCAACTGAATGTTGACAAATTCATAGAAACTTTCACATTGAAATTGTACCAATGGCATGATTTTATTGCTAAAATGCAATCTTCTCACTATCCCACCTTAAAGGAATCTCTTAAACAAGGTGAAATTTTAGTCATTGGTGACTTTGCAGAAAACTATTCCTTTGTAATGCAAGATGAAGTGCAAAGCTTTCACTGGAATAATTTGATAGCTACCATACATCCCTTTGTGATGTATTACATGGATGGAACAAGGGATAACATTGCACACAAAAGTTGCGTGATCATTTCAGAATGCAATGTTCATAACACGGTAGCAGTACACCTGTTTCAAAAATACTTAATAAACTACAGTACATCAAAGAGAACATTACAAATCCCAGCAAAATCATATATTTCTCTGATGGATGTGCTGGACAGTATAAAAATAGGAAAAATTTTATTAATCTTTGTCATCATAAGAAAGATTTTAATATTGAGGCTGAATGGCACTTCTTTGCTACTAGCCATGGAAAAGGTCCTTGTAACGGTGTTGGAGGCACTGTAAAACGATTAGCCCGCAAAGCAAGTCTGCAGTGCCCATATGATGACCATATTCTTACCCCATTACAGCTTTACCAATTTGCAAATGAAATGATCCCAAACATAAAGTGTCAATATACAAATGTAAAAGAATATGAGGAGGAGAAAAGAATTCTGGAGGAGATATTTTCACAATGTAAAACAATTGCTGGTACTCAGAAACTCCATTACTTCAAGCCAATTTCTCAAACCACCCTAGAAGTGAGAGAATACTCTTCCTCGCCAATTTCAAGAATAGAAACTTTATCTTTTGAAGTAAGAGATATGCTGGACATCAAGAGATAAAATAGTTATGTCACTGTTGTATATGATGGATATTGGTGGTTGGCAGTAATTTTAAATACAGAAAGCCAACCTGATGGAGAGGTCAAAGTGAGCTTTCTACATCCACATGGACCTAACCCGTCTTTTGTTTACCCTCAACCTCCAGACATACTAATAATGAGCCAATGTGATGTTTTAACAAAGGTGGAACCAACAACAAAAATGAAGAACTTACATTCTGACAAATGTGGAACAAAGAAAAGCAGCAAATACCCTCAAGGAACACTTCAAAATTTAGACAGGTGAGTTAAATTATCATATCAATAAATACTGCATATATATCAAATTTATTTCTAACATTTAATGAATTCATCATAATGTAGTGAGTATTTGAATATTTATGGTCCAAAATTTCAATTAAACTTTGGATATAACGATTTGGTATAATGTAATATTAAATGGACTAGATTTTATTTGCAAGCTAGAAGAAAAAAATATTTTCTAAAAATTTAAAAAAAGAAATCGATTTTTAGAGGTTAAATTCCTATAATTAGTTGATAACATTGTTATTTTTGGTTATACAAGAATTTCTATAGAGTAAAGATAATAGATATTCATGATATCTACAAGATGATGATAAAAACATCATTCTAAGTTCAATAGTGACTGAGATATTAATTTCTGAAAATTGGCAGTCAGGGGCATGGTATGTTTTTTGACAAAAATGGTCTCTGGAATGGATGTAACTTTTTTATTATGTCTTGGCCAGTTATGAAGCTTTCAGAGGTTGTTAACCACAATGGATGGCATCCAAAAAGAATTTTTATTTAAAAATCAGAGATGGGCACTTTTTTTTATAAAGGTCAAATGTTAAGGTCATCTTCAAACTTTTTAATTTTAGAGGATGTTTTGTTTAATAAAAGTGATAGAGCTTTCTTTTCTCTTTAATTTGACACCAAAACCACTTTTCTATCTTTATTGGTTCCTGAGATACATGCATTTGAAAAATGGCACTTGGGCCAGAGTGACAATATTTTGCAACCCCAGAACATGAGTGCCAGGGGTCAGCCAGGTCTGAAAATTATTTTCTAGACACATCTCACATAGCCCTCCATACAAAAAAGTTTCTGAGATACATGCATTTGAAAAATGGCACTTGGGCCAGAGTGCCAATATTTTGCAACCCCAGAACATGAGTGCCAGGGGTCAGCCAGGTCTGAAAATTATTTTCTAGACACATCTCACATAGCCCTCCATACAAAAAAGTTTCAAGGAAATCAGGGATGGTCATGCCCAGAGGTGTTTGAAATGATACAGAATGACTCTTCAAACCCTTGAGGCAGGGGCCAGACAGAGAGAAATGATGGGTAGGTGTGAGATTTGCCTCAACTTCCTTCAAGTGCTAACTGAGAGAGAATGTATTTTCACCTTGAATTGGATGGCTCTATAGGGATTAAAATTATTCTACAGGAGTTTCTCGTTTTATGCAAGGGATGCATTCCTGGAAATCTTTGCATAAAATGAAAATGGTTTTCCCATTGATTTAAAGCTAAATATTAAAGATGCATTCTAATCAGTACTTATTTTGTTATAAACCCAATACTGTATGTGTAAACCCATGTTTGAACCCTGTTCCCTCTATAAATAACAATTGAATACATACAGTACATATTGCAAAAAGAATAATAACATGGATGATATATGAAGATAAAATTAATAAAAATAATTAACCTTTTCAGGGTTTGTGTGGTAGTACACTGCGCAGAACTACATCCAAGCACAAAGGCATGAGGAATACATTACACGGTAATGTCAATTTTCTTGAGTTGCATTGGTGATTGTTAATCTGAAAAACATCTGTGTAAAGCAAAAAGTGTTCCCTACTTGTTCAATGGTGTTAATCCCAAAAAACAAAATGAACATTTGTAAAATGAGGAACTCCTGTATTTGGATTTGAAATGTGCAGTGATGTAGTGGGTACTTGCAGTTAAATAAAAAGATGAGGATTTCATGAGTGTAAGGCCCATTCCTGTTTGTTGTATATCTAAATGATTTAGAGAAGGAATTAGGTAGTAAAATATCCAAATTTGCAGATATAAAAGTAGTTAGCTACCCCACCTATAAATATAGGAAATTCTTTTAAACTACAAAAAATCTTGATAGATTAGTTGCCAGAGTGAGTAAATGGCAGATAGAATTCAGCATTCCAAATGCAAAGTCCTCCACTTCAGCAGAAATAAAGAAAACTTTAGTCAAGATGGAAGGAAACTGATAAGAGAATGTCAGTCAGGAAAAAGATGAAGTGGTGATCTGAAATTTTTCTATACAATGCTTAGAGGCTAGGAATAAGGCAAATAAAATGCTAAGTATTATTGAGAGGAATGTTTGTACAAAACATAGTCATCTGTACATCATATAATTTTTATGTTAGGCCTCATTTAGTGTATTGCAGTGCTCTTCAACCTGGGTGGTACCACCCACTAGTGGCTCAAGGATCTCATTAATCTAAAGGTAATTGCAATTAATTTTATTGTTTTATGCAGGGTATATAACTTTTAGTTTGAGTTTTTGAATTTTGGTGGGCAATACGGAGATTCAAAATTACAAAAGTGGGTGGTAAGCATAAAAAGGTTGAAGAGCACTGGTGTGTTGTATTAAAACTTAGTCACCTCACTATAAGTGGGATATACTGTAGATATACTTGAAGGTGTGCAATGTAGAGTAACCAAACATATTCCCAGCTTATGAAGGTTAGAATACAGTGAAAGATTAAAGGAACTGTGTATGTTTAGTTTTGAGAGACATTGTTTGAGAGGAGATATGATTGAGATATTCAAAATGTTCTCAGGTTTGGACAGTTTAGATGTTGTTGCGGTGGGGTTATCCAATAAACCAATGAAGTTCCGAGTCAATGTGAACCACCCGACAACATTTTTATTTCATGCAATTTTTGTCTACCGGTACGGGGAGAAGACTTACTTCAAAACCAAACACCCAAAGGCGGCTCGTTGGCTGAGGGAGGACGGGCTTTTAAGAATCCCTGATGCGGTAAACCTTCCCGGAGTCTCGTTGATCCCGACGCGACCCTCCAGGCGTGACCTCGTTATCCTCAGAACAGAGAAACAATGCGATTAGTTAAGTGTCCCAATGCCCACCGGACTGACCCAACCTCAGGACCTCCCAATATTCCACGAAAAAGGAAACAAAAATGCTCACCACATTCCCGATGACAATGCCGTAGCCAAATCAAACTGTAACCTCAACGGGTTGGAAAAACACACTAGAGGAAAAACCATGGACAAACTTTATTGATGGAAAGGGGAGTTTACATTCTATACAACACATGAAAGGGAGGAAAAAGTTAGAAAAGCGGGGGTTAGGCAGGGTGAAGCAAGGACATTAAGGTAAGTGGGCAGACAAGCAATAAGGTATATCTTTCACAAATGTACACGCAGTGTCAATCGCAAGAGCACAATTTCATATATATGTTAACACATGGTCACAGACAACTGGATTTTGGCAAAGCAAGTGATCTATCTTGCATTACAATGGTCAAGAGAGGCTCCTTTGGGTTACAATCAAGATGAATCAAGAAACAATGAGGAGTTGCGTCCTGATTCCTTATCTTGAAACTTAAATGTCCTTCTTTTAGTTGTTTTTGTTCGCATACAATAATTATACCCTAAATATCCCTGACTAGGCTAAATGGAAAGGAGGGCAAGGTGTTATTGATACCTGGCCTTAACTGATGTGCAGGTACCACCACTTAAAACTTTCAAAAGGTTCGGGGATGATTGTTCGAGTTCAAGGAGTCAAACGCACTAGATGAATGTCATCTAATTTCTGTCTTTCTTAACTTCTAGCTTCAGCAACCGACATTACACGTATACCCAGTCGCACTGTGCACTTTGTTGGCCTGTTCAGATTTGGCAAGCCTACCCATTTCAGGACTTCTTAAACAAAAAAAACCCCTTTTTTGTGGTTTGTTTTATCTTTTTAGAACATTAAGCCACAATTCTGACGTTAGATTCTATGGGGCTAGATTTTATGGGGGTTATGGCATTCAAACCTGTATGGGAGAGAAAGGATGAAGGTTAAAACACACAACTACCATGATTTGTTAATCAGTGGTCCCTACTACATTCCCCCCTTCGAGCGGCAGAGCCACTCAAAAAGACCAATCCACCAGGGAACCACTCTCGTCCCAACAGATCCAAATACCATCCCTAGCAAAATCTCTCCTTCCATTTAGCAATGCCTTACAATAATCTATTTACATTAATTCACAAAAATCCTTAGAATTTCCTTTCCATTTTACATAGATTCTAACTAGCTAACTTTATTAAACATGGAACTACTGATTTTGAACTGGCAATTCTAAAAAGTTTAAACATAAATAACCCAAACACATTCACATGATAATATTCCGGAATCTACCGATGCAAGTCATGGTCATACTCAACTGGTTTCTTCGGGACGTGGGAAAGATCCATGACTGGTCCGCGGGAGCGGGTTTGTGGAGGAGAACTGCCGGTTAATGCCGGGAGCACCTCCCCCAGCCGTCTTCGGGTGACCACCAATCGCTCTCGAGATCTCCTCCGGTTTTCCTGAATCAGGGCACGTCCCTCTAAAACCAGCTCTCTCATGGGTGACAGACTCAATCTAATCGGGCGCCCATCCTCATGACCAGCATCAAGACCCTGTTCACACAAACTTATCTGGCCTTCCAATAACTGGTATATCTCCTCCCTATCCTCCTGTATGAACTCTAGAGTTACCTCTAACGATTTCACTAGGGAGGAAGAGTCTGGAGAAGATAAACCACTTGACCCAGCGACACTACAAGGGGAACTATGGTGAGGTGGACTATCACAACTACCCAATTTATCATCCACGGGCGGTTCCCGTGCCTGGCCAGTCACATGGGGAATCGGCGACATCTCACCAATCGCATTATCCAAATCACTACTGGGCATTCAGGACAATCTCGGAATGTGACTTTTCCCACTCGCGACTCCGGTCTGAGAATGGGCCTAACAATAGAGGCATCGGGGAAGCCTGAGAAATCCGGAGGATTGTCAGGAAACCCCAAGAAATCTCGACGACTATCAGGAGACTCTGACAACCTTGGAGAAGTGCCAGGAAAACCTGAGAAATCCGGTTCAGTTGAACCAAGTGAACTCTCCGATGATTCACTGGAAGACTCCCCAGAAGAGTCCAGCGCTACAGAAATCCAAGGATGCACCAAGGGTACCCCCTGCTTTCCCGATTCCACCTCATCATGAGAATCACTAGAAGAATCCCACAAACTTTCTTCAGATGACTTTTCGAACAGATAGGCATAGTTTGGGACTTCATTCGGACAAGAATATTCCTGATCAGGTACATCAGGCTGATCTTCTGGGATAACCCAGGGAAGTTTTACCAATCGGGAGTAGCTTGGATGGTTCCTGAGAAAAATAGGAGCCTCCTTCCAAGCGCGTAACTGTGTGTGATGGGCACGTGATGATGTTAAGAATGGTTGGTCATTTGGGTAGGCTGGAGAATCACATAAGTGACTCCATTTGACTCTACCCGATCAATACAAAATGGGCCACAATATTTGGGGAGAAGCTTGTTCATGACAAGGTGCCCCTTTTGGACTACCTTCCTGATCACCAGCTGTCCTCTAGAGAAGGAACAAAAACTAGGGTGACCAGGAACCCATTGTCCTTGAATCTGAGCCGAGATAAGGGCTGGAATTGGGTCTGGATGCGAGTTAGCCAATAAAAATTGCGCTGGAGACATCGTTAACTCCGTATGCACAGTACCATTGTATGATATGATGGCTCTGGGAAGATGTAAATCCCATGAGCTAGGACCTTGAACAAGGTTTCTAAGAAACTCTCCAATGGTACGGTTGACTCTCTCGACTGCCCCATTCCCTTCAGGACGATTTGGTGTCGTAAAAACATGAACGATGCCATACTGAGCTAACATTTGCTCAAATTCTTGACCCCTGAATTCAGGCCCATTATCGGTTAATAACCGACATGGCCTCCTCAACAAAGTAGGCAGGACACGGGTCTCGAACAATCTTGCGATGGTGCGGGAAGTCTTATTCATGATTGGGATGGCTACCACCCACTTTGAATGGTGGTCTACGACTACCAGACAACCAATGTTCCCTCGAGACGTCTTTGGGAACACTACCAAGTCGGCAGCCACCAATTCAAAAGGTGACCTGGTCATGATCTTTAAGGTAGGTGGACCCTTAATTTGACTTGAGACTTTGTTCAGTTGGCACTGTGAACATGACGTGACCACTTCCTGTACAACCTGATACAATCGAGGATGAAATACGTCTCGAGAAAGAACTTCCAGGACTTTATTACGGCCAACATGGGCCATTTCAAGATGGACACTGATGGCAAGTTCAATCAGGAAGTTAAATGAGATCAAGTTCTGTGGATACAGTTCAAGATCTAACGAGTCGTATTTAACTAGAATCCCATTTTCTATATAGATGTCTTTAAGATAGCGGTTGTACCGAGATAAGTTTCTCGGGCAACGGGCATTCGCATTCCTTCTCCCTAGATAATTCCTAAGCCTGCGCAAGTCTAGATCGTTTCTCTGCAATGTTTCAACATTAACCCGTTCGAGAAGAGAATACGGCCTAACGTTTCCGATAATGATCACTTCAGGACCCTCTGATGGGTCTACTGCCGTTGCCAAGAAGGTAGCGACCACTTCTCCCTCCTTCAGGACGCTATCATTGGATAGATCTAGCACTAGTCCTGAAGTAGTCATGAAATTTGCTCCAAGCAAAAAGCATGATGGGAGAGAACCATCATCCATGATAGCAAATGGATGGTCTTTTGCTTTCACTTGCGTTCTCAATGATACATCCAAATTTACGAATTTGGTCACCATGACCCGACGTTCAGCCATCCCTTGTATATTTACAATTATGTCTTTTGAGTAATCTTCCTGCTCACCTAATATGGTTTTCCAGGTAGTCTCAGACACCAAACTAATCTCAGCTCCGGAATCCACGAGAGCACAATAAGTCTGGCCATTGCATTCAAGAGGAACAATTGCTCTAGATCGAGACGAATGAGCACATACGATATCCACTTGATACTCAGGAAAATGCAGGTTAACCTCCTGCCCCTGAGGATCAGGGTTTTCATGGCTATCCATAATTGGGTTCACTGGATCCGGATCTGAGTCAGTGGCGTCATAAGAATTAATGGTGTTTATGAGCGACAGGTTATTAGCGTGGAATGTGTTCGTTTCCTGCAACAAGTTAAAGTGTATCCCACCCAAGCACTGAAGGTGTACCCTTTCTCTGCTATCATCCCCACTCCTGCGGGGACTTGAAACACGAGGGGATGAGTTGAACCAAATGCAGGACAATATCCAGATTGTATAAATGACTGCAAACCAGCAAAACTTCAAGAGTCATGGCTGACCAGCCAACGTCATCAACCGAAGACTTTGCTTTTTCTTTGCATTCAATTGGATCTTATATCGTGAGGGTTTCGTCATCAGTTCACCCACGAGCTGCTTCCTGAGCGAGGTGACACTGTCCGGACATTCCTTTTCCAAAACTTGAGTCAAGACATGCAAGAGACATTCGATTAATGAGTCACCCCCCTCTGGTTTAAAAAGCACCATTAATCCCTTTGGAAAATCAGTGGGGTCACTTCTGTCCCATCTTCCTGGGGTGTCTGGAAATGGCGTGATAAAGTGTCAGCAGCTTGATTTTCTTTTCCTGGTATGTAATGGAGTTCAAAATCAAACTCGGCCAGGTCTTCTAGCGTCCGAGCAATTCTATCGTTTACCAGTTTCATGTTGTGGAGGTAAAATAAAGCCTGATGGTCCGTATTCAAGACAAAAGGGATGCCATATAAGAAGGCGCGAAAAGTTTTCACACCCCATCGCATTGCGGCTAGTTCGCGTTCAGTCACGGAATATTTACGTTGGGGTTTCGAGAAGGTCATGGAGGCATGTGCGATAATCCTAACCCTCCCATCTTGAACTTGAGTTAAGCATGCTCCGGCGCCGATAGCAGAGGCATCCACCCATAGGTTTATCTTTTCGGCAGTTTCCGATAATCTGGAAATGCAAGCTCTATCTCCCTCTGCATCTCAGTCTTGAGTGCATCAAAAGAAGACTCCATTTCAGATGTCCATTGAAGATTAGTCGAAGCGGATTTACCAGTGAGCTCTGACAAGGGTTTTGCGAGAGGGGAACATTGCGGTAGGAATTTTCGTTGGAAGTTGATGAGTCCAAGAAATTCCCTCAATTCACGAATGGTGGTAGGTTTCGGGAAGTTACTAACCTTTTCCATATATTCTGGAGACTTTGATAATCCACTAGAGCTAACTGTGTGCCTAAGAAGGGTACTTTTGACTTGAACCATCTGCACTTTGGAGGCTTGATCTTAATCCCATGATCTTCCAGGACTTTCAAAACACTGCCTACTAACTTCAGGTGAGCTGCAAAGTGTCTTTTCCATAATCAAGATGTCATCAATATAAACAGCACGTTCTTTCTGGAAAAACTCTTCAGGACTTCCTGCATTTCACGTTGAAAAGCTGATGGAGCATTCCTCAAGCCGAAACTGAGTTTTCTGAACCGCCAATGGCCATGAGGTGTTGAGAATGCGGTATAGTCACGACTATCCTCTTCAATGGGCATTTGATAGTAGCCGCGGACAAGGTCTAGGGTCGTGAAGTACCTTACTCCATGGAGACTATATACCGAATCTGTAAGGTTGGCCATCGGGAACCTATCTGGCTTGGTAATTTTATTCAACTTGCGATAGTCAACGCATAACCGGATGGAACCATCCGGCTTTCTAATCGGGACTACCGGAGCACTCCATGGTGAAGTAGTAGGTTCAATAATACCCAGTTCATGAAGTTCTTGACACTGATCTTCAATTACCTGTGTGATAGGTTCTGGGAATCTCCTTGGACGTTGAAAAATTGGGGTTTCATCGTAGAGTTCGATGCGGTGTGGGGTCATTCTTGCTGCACCAACATCGGCATCTCCACGACTCAATACTTCCTTTCGGGATTCCAACAGGCGATGAACACTTTCCTTCTGGTCTGGGGTTAACCCATCCAGGCTTATTCCTGACTGTATACGCTCTGGAGTCCAATCTTGAAGAGTTGGAGACACTTGACTCGGGCCTACATCTCCCTGCGTCGCAGTTCTACACTGGAGCACATTACTTTCATGTTCAGGTATAACGATTGTGTACATGTATCCTATTAGGTCTCCCTTTTTAATCTTTCCCAATGACTTCCCCCTTGTATACAATAAAACTGACGGTTGCTCAACATTCATGATACCTGGCACTCCGATTACCTTATCCCCTAAATGAGCATTCACTGCACTACCATCATAAAACCACATGCTTGCCCCTTGTGAACATGCGCAAGGACCATTCAATTCACTTTCTCTCCCTCCCACTCTACTGGCACTCGAACAGGTCCACAATCATTTCTTTGCACACTTTCAGCTGCCCAACATTTAGCTTGGTATCTAAGCTTCGTACACTCTGTCCCACCTGAACCCAAATACACATCCCATTTAGATCCATCCTCACAAGTTCCAGATATTCTTCGACGGGACAAATTTACTTGCAAGCCATTCTTTCTTAGAAAATCTAGACCGAGGAAAAGTGGATAATTTGTGTCCAAATGCGGGATTACCAGAAATGTACAAGGCTTCATGACGATGTTATGTAGAGAAAGTGCAATATTTATTGACCCCAGAGTGTGGCATGCAAGGTCTTTACCTATCCCACGAATAGGTATCCTGTCTTGGGTATCCAGAACCAACCCCAACTGCTCAACCAGCCCTCCCGATATTAAACTAACTTGAGCCCCTGTGTCGATAAGACTGTTTATGATCGTGTTATTAATCACGACATCCAGTGTGAGTACATTTGCTGGCTCCAGCTCTGCAAACTTAACTCCTCGAAAATCAAGGGTAGGTAGATCAGGTTCCACAACTGGTGCCGCTTGTTCGTGGAAAATCGTTCAGAAGCTCCAAAAGGGGTCGTTGGCGTTGGCCAAGCTCCCCTGGTTTCTCTAGAGCATGACTTCTCAAATCGCCCGGTGAGTCACACAACCAGTGGTCTTCAGGAAAGGCAGTTGCTCGGGGGGCAAACTCTGGGGTGCATCTAGCTCTGGGGTGGTCATCATTATCAGGGATTGTGACAATCCTTTCCAACGAGTCCCTGTCCTCGTTGGACATGCTTAGTTTTCCGACTGGGATGGTGGTTGGCCGTCATGATCTTCCATATTTTGATTTCCTGAGTCGATTGATATTGACTTCTCACGGGACAATACATACCAGGGTGAGGCCCCTGACAACGGGAACAATGATATTGGGCAGTAGGGTCAGGGGTTGGTGTTCTCTGGGAATTTCTGGAGCACTCACGGACAAAATGGACCAACGCGCCACACAACAAACAGGCACCATTCTTCCTTCGGCAATTGGCCTCGTTATGTCCTTTTCTGGTACACCACTGACACTCTTCATCTGTTGCTCCGTTGCTGGATTCCCTCTGGCCATGAGTCGGGGTTGTCGTTGTTCTCTAGGGTGGGGCGAGGATCCTGGCCGGTAACTGCTTTCCTGATTTGGTCGTGGATTTCGTGAGCGATCCTGTCCTCGCTGGTTTTCTCTTGACCCTCCTTGCCTCCGTGAGAAAACGCTTGTCCCATTTCCATTGCTTCGTGGACGACTGCGCCCTCTATTCCTACCTAGTCGTGGCTGGCTCTGAGGAACAAATCCCTGTCTGGAAGTGTCAAGATTTTCGGAAACCTGAACAGGGACCTGCATTTGCAAGACTTCTATTGGTTCAGGTATGGTCGGAATCCCAGAACTTTCAGTTCCTTGTAAGGCCACAAAATCCAAAATGTTGGACCAGTAGACCTTCTTCTGGTGCAGAGTCTTGTTTTCCGTTATTATCCTCGCTAGGTGTTCGCTGCGGGACCCTATGATGATATTTTCTGGATGATGGGTATCTAGGCCGCGTTTCCTCCTCCTTGACGTTGACTTCGTCTGATGAGCTTGACTCCTCATTATGAGACGATTCGGAACTGCGGTTATGAGGTCTGTGGAAACTGACGTCTGAATGTTTCCTTGTTCGAGGATCCTTGGACAGCTCTTTTCTGACCTCCACCTTCTGCTCCATGTCATTATCTGGTACAAGGTCTTCATATTCCTGACGGGCACTCTGAAGTTCTTGTTCCTCTCTGGTGGCCTGTTTTCTCTCCAGTTGGTTCACTCGTCCTTGCCAGTATTCACTTCGGGCCACAAGATCGTCATATTGTTCCTCTCTGGCTGCTTGTTTCTCTCCAGTTGGTCCATTCGTTCTTGCCAGTATTCACGTCGGGCCACAAGATCATCATTTTCTTTGGACAACCGGTCATACTTTCCTTTCCAGACCGTTTCAAGGTCCACCAACCGCTGCGTCCAGTTCTGCTCTGATTCTAGAGCTTGTTGTTTCTGCTCCTTGACCAGGTCAACAAGTTGGGCAACCTGGGTCTTGAGCTCAACTAAATCTGACATTTATTTTTATTTTTTCGTCCGTGCTAAGCCGAAGCCGTCAACGTTGGGTGCCTCCCGTTCCCGGGTCTGGGCACCAAAAAATGTTGCGGTGGGGTTATCCAATAAACTAATGAAGTTCCGAGTCAATGTGAACCACCCGACAACATTTTTATTTCATGCAATTTTTGTCTACCGGTACGGGGAGAAGACTTACTTCAAAACCAAACACCCAAAGGCGGCTCGTTGGCTGAGGGAGGACGGGCTTCTAAGAATCCCTGATGCGGTAAACCTTCCCGGAGTCTCGTTGATCCGACGCGACCCTCCAGGCGTGACCTCGTTATCCTCAGAACAGAGAAACAATGCGATTAGTTAAGTGTCCCAATGCCCACCGGACTGACCCAACCTCAGGACCTCCCAATATTCCACGAAAAAGGAAACAAAAATGCTCACCACATTCCCGATGACAATGCCGTAGCCAATCAAACTGTAACCTCAACGGGTTGGAAAAACACACTAGAGGAAAAACCATGGACAAACTTTATTGATGGAAAAGGGGAGTTTACATTCTATACAACACATGAAAGGGAGGAAAAAGTTAGAAAAGCGGGGGTTAGGCAGGGTGAAGCAAGGACATTAAGGTAAGTGGGCAGACAAGCAATAAGGTATATCTTTACACAAATGTACACGCAGTGTCAATCGCAAGAGCACAATTTCATATATATGTTAACACATGGTCACAGACAACTGGATTTTGGCAAAGCAAGTGATCTATCTTTGCATTACAATGGTCAAGAGAGGCTCCTTTGGGTTACAATCAAGATGAATCAAGAAACAATGAGGAGTTGCGTCCTGATTCCTTATCTTGAAACTTAAATGTCCTTCTTTTAGTTGTTTTTGTTCGCATACAATAATTATACCCTAAATATCCCTGACTAGGCTAAATGGAAAGGAAGGCAAGGTGTTATTGATACCTGGCCTTAACTGATGTGCAGGTACCACCACTTAAAACTTTCAAAAGGTTCGGGGATGATTGTTCGAGTTCAAGGAGTCAAACGCACTAGATGAATGTCATCTAATTTCTGTCTTTCTTAACTTCTAGCTTCAGCAACCGACATTACACGTATACCCAGTCGCACTGTGCACTTTGTTGGCCTGTTCAGATTTGGCAAGCCTACCCATTTCAGGACTTCTTAAACAAAAAAAAACCCTTTTTTTGTGGTTTGTTTTATCTTTTTAGAACATTAAGCCACAATTCTGACGTTAGATTCTATGGGGCTAGATTTTATGGGGGTTATGGCATTCAAACCTGTATGGGAGAGAAAGGATGAAGGTTAAAACACACAACTACCATGATTTGTTAATCAGTGGTCCCTACTACAATGTGAGTAGCTTTTTATTATTAGAGTCTGATAGAAGAACTTGAGGGCATATGAAAATTAGAAAACACTTGTATACTGGATCTACAGGGTGGGCCGTAAGTTTCCATACATAGGAAAAATTAAATGTTTGTTTTTATGTTTCAGATACCCTAAGAATATGCGTTTGACGTAAGATCTTGTTTACTGATGAAGCAAATTTTTACGTCAATGGAGAGGTTAATCGGCAAAACATACGTTATTGGAGTAATGCTAACCCTAACTGGCTGAGTCCGACGAAGATGCAAGGTGCCGGTAAAGTGATGGTGTGGGCTGGGATATGGGGTGACAGAATTATTGGACCAATTTTTGTCAGTGGAAATCTTAATGCCGAAAGGTATCTTAACATGTTGCAAGAAGAGATTTTCCCATCCCTGCTAAACGAGGAAGGTAACTTCCCAGTTTACTTCCAGCAAGATGGAGCTCCACCTCATTATGGTCTTCACGTGCGTCGGTATTTGGATCAGCAGCAGTTTCCGGATGCTTGGATTGGTCGGCGTGGTCCTGTGGAGTGGCCTCCCAGATCCCCAGATCTCACCCCCCTTGATTTCTATCTTTGGGGGCACTTGAAGGCCATGGTGTATCAGGAAAAGATACGAGACATAAATCATCTAAAGGAACGTATCACCAACGCCATTACAAGCATAACGTCAACTGTGCTAATGCGTGTTCATCAACAGTGGGGAACACGTATTGAAATGTGTTTTCAAAACAATGGCAACCATGTAGAGCATATATAAATAAAAATGGTTGTCCATAAAAAAATGTTTATTTTTCCTATGTATGGAAACTTACGGCCCACCCTGTACAAAAATACCTTTTTAGTTATAGAATAGGGGACTTTTGGAATGACTTGCCATATGTGGTAAATAGCAGCTCCTTCGATGGTTTTAAGAAAAATTTAGATTCTTTCATAAATGAAAGAGATGAATTATAAATTTGTGTAAATCATATATACTGTAGCTCAAGTAATGTAGACTACTACAGCACCTTTGTAAATATTTTAATGAAAATTAACCAACTTCAAATTATATTTTTTGCAAAATTCATGAAATACAGTATAGCTTTAAGCCATTTATTTTCCATTGGATAACATCAATAGGCCTGAGTGGTTTTAGATCATTCATCTAATTTGAATACCCTTGATTGGCCTGACTGACTTCATGTTTCCAAAATGTGATGTAGGTAGTTATATATTTCACCCATATTCCCTACAATTTTTTTTATTGTAACTTTGTAATTAGCTTATTTGCTAAAATGAGAAAGACCTTAAAGTGCAGTGATATATATATATATATATATAATATATATATATATATATATATATATATATATATTTCTTTTGGTGGCCATGAGCGGTCATTCTTTGAAACAAAAAAAAAATAAAAAATATATATATATATATTAGGGTGCCACTTATTTGGGGTGTTTTTCATTTTTTGGGAATTTCTATCAGGACGGGCGCATTTCTGGTGTCATTCCGTCTAAAAACATTGTGTGTAAAATATTTTTGAAATAAAATAATAATTAGAACTGCCTCAACGAGGTCAAAGTTTATACTTTTTGTCGAAAAGTACTCATGGCGTTCTGTTATCATGTCAGTTTTCGTTTCGATAGCTGCTGTAGTTTCTGAGTTGAAAAATGATAACAGACAGACAGACGGACGGTCAGAGTCGTTGGTTTAGTCTTCCGCACTGGTGTACAGAAGACTAAAATGAGGTATTATACAGGGTGTAACACGAGTTTATCCAAATATTGATACAGGCGAAAGAACATGTTATTCTAAGTAGAAAATGGGTTGGGACGAGTTTTGCCAACACTAACAGTGTTTCATTCTCTTTTTCAGTGAGTTCTGAAACGACGTGATGGCTTCGGCAACAAGATCTAAAACAGCAGTCTATCTCCTGGGGACCGTGGACCACAGCATCACAGGAAGCATGCTGCCTACGGGAAAGCAGGCGCTTCAGTACTTTTTCCACCTTCACCTTGACGTCAAGAAGCCGATCAAGGAAGCAGCCGCTGAGACAGTGACCGCAGTCAAGGAATTCTGGGAGCGGTCCCGTATTCCTACGCAGAAAGACCAACGCGCAAGGGACAAGGTTCTCCGAATGTACGAGAAGTGGCGGGCTCTGAACAAGAACTCGAAACGGCGCACTGTGACCCAAATCAGGAACGAGGCCGAGTTCCTCTCATCCCTTGACCGCCTCTTCGACATCGCACACGAACAGGCGATGTCGATGATCACAATCGAAGAGGACAGGGAGTTCCTGACGGGACAAAGGGCCGAGGTGCGGCGCGGCCGCATCTCCTCCACACGTGACATGACGCTGCACACTGAGGAGGAGCGTGCGAGGAGACAGGAAGCGGAAAGGAGCCGCCGGCAAGATGATGAAAGGGCGAACAGAGAGAGCCGAGAAGAACTCGTCGAACTGGCATCGAGCTCCAGCTCAGGTGCAAGCAGCCCGACTCGGTCACCGACACGGCGTCGTCGCCGAGAAGAAGAGGAAGAGCTCTCTCTCCCGGGCCCGTCCACGTCGAATGCAGAAGCATCTACGACCCCTTTACCACCCAAGCGATTCCGCGCGTCGAAAAAGATGATCACCCCTGATCTCTCCGCAGCGATGGATCGGACGAAACTTACCGACCGAGAAGGTGTTTTTTTGCTGTCGGCGGCTGCGAGGAGCTTGGGCCACGACCCTGAGGAGCTGGTCTTGAACCGCGAATCCTCCCGCCGCGACCGAGCAAAGTTCCGTGCTATGGCAGCAGCGGAAATGAAGGCAGCCTTCCATCCTACTGTGCCGCTGACCGTTCACTGGGACGGGAAAATCGTACCAGCGGCTGACGGAGGCCCTGCTGAAGATCGCCTTCCAGTTCTGGTGTCTGGGGAGAACGTCGACAAGCTTCTGGCTGTGCCCAGCCTCCCCGACGGCACCGGCCGCGCCATGGCGGAAGCCGTCCTCTCTGCCCTCGAGGATTGGGACATCAAGGGACGGATCTGTGCCCTCTCTTTTGACACCACCGCCTCAAACACAGGACTCTCAGGAGGAGCTTGCTATATCATTGAGCAGAAACTCGAGAAGACAGTGCTTCATTTGGCTTGCCGCCACCACATCCACGAACTGGTGTGCGAGAAGGCATTCACGGCGTGCCTCGGTCCCTCTACTGGTCCTGACATCCTCCTGTTCAAACGATTCGCCGCCCAGTGGGACTTCATCGATCAAACCAAAGCGAAGCCCTTCGAGGATGGAACCATGCCGCAGCACCTGAAGGACGCCCGCGACGACCTGCTGATCGAATTCAGCCGCCTCCTCGACGGTCAACATCCACGTGATGACTACAGGGAACTTCTGGAGCTCTCTGTAATTGTGCTGGGCGGTCCGAACAAGCGGGGTGCCCGGTTCGCTCGTCCCGGCGCCTTCCATCGCGCGCGCTGGATGGCAAAAGTCATCTATGCCATCAAACTGTTCCTGTTCCGGGAACAGTTTCAGATGTCGTCAGGCGAAGCGGCTGGAATCCGGCGATTCACCATCTTCGCCGTGTCCATCTACGTGACGGCCTGGTACAAAGCGCCGCTCCCGGCAACGGCCCCAGCCGCGGACCTCGCGCTGCTCAAGGCCCTCGTCTATTATCCGGACTCAGCGGTGGCCAAGGCGACGGCGACAGTCTTCGCCAGGCACCTATGGTACTTGAGCGAGCGCCTCGTCACCCTGGCCATCTTCGACGAGGGTATCGACTTGGCGACAAAGCGGGAGATGATTAAAGCGATGGAAGAAGAGGAAGGATCGGAGGATCCCCCGCGGCGTATCAATGTGGACCTGTCCACCGCCTCAATCGCCAACAATACATTGGCCAAGTTCACAACGACTACATCAAAGGAGTTCTTCAAGGTTCTGGACATCAGCACCGCCTTCCTGCTCAAGGATCCGGAGGAGTGGCGGACGGACCCAGCCTTCATCGCCGCATCCCGCCGAGTCCAGGCCCTTCAAGTTGTCAATGACTTCGCGGAGCGCGGGGTGGCGTTGATGCAGTCTTTCAACCTGGCCCTTACCAAGAGTGAAGACCAAAGGCAGTTCCTCTTACAAGTGGTCGAGAAGCACCGCTGTGACTTCCCAACCGCCCGCAAGTCCACCGTGACCTCTGCAAAGTAGGCAACAATGAGAGGGAGATGGGCGCCCATGATACCCCCCCCCCTTGAGGGGCTAATACTCGAGTTGAGGGGGACCTAGAGTTGAAAGTATGAAGTCCAGTTATATGTTTTAGGTCAAGATTAGTAGCTTGAACAAACTAGAAGTGATATTTTATTTGCTAGAGGCAGAACATCATGATCTAAAATTTCTACTTTTCGAGAAAATATACAAACTTTGACCGTATTGAGGCAGTTCTAAATATTGTTTTATTTCAAAAATATTTTACACACGATATTTTTTGACAAAATGGAACCAGAAACGCGCCCGTCCCGATAAAAATTCAAACTTTCGAAAATAAGTGTCACCCTAATATATATATATATATATATATTAGGGTGGTCCAAATCCATAGGGGGAAATTTCAAAATTGTCTTAGATAGTCTCCACAAGTGTGGTCTTTGTCCATTTAGTGTCCACATGGTCTGTGCAAAATTGCAGCGTGATTGGTGAATATTTAGAGGTCGCCCCACTCTGAATATATATATTATATAATGTACTTTTTCTTCCGTAGGTCCGATGGCTCAAACTCGATCAATTCCAAAAGTTTGGCTTCTAGGGATGGCAACTGGAACTTTATCCACGTCAAGGCTCCCTACATGCCTTGACGCCCTCCTCTTGGGGCAATACCACCACATCAATCAAAAGCAAACCACCTCCGACAGTCTGAACCAGGCATGCCAGAGGGTGATTGAAGTCTGGACCCGAGCGCGGATCCCAACTCAACGGATCGACTCCTGTGTCCGTAAGCTTTCAAAGCTTTTAGACCGCTACAAAACACTCAAGAAGCACAGGACCAGGCAACGTGCCAGCGATAGAATGAATGAAGACATCTTCAAAGCGGACATCCAGGAACTGTTTGACATCGCAACCAGTGATGCCATGAGCACAATCGTCAACGTTGAGGACCGAAATTTCCTGTCCATGCAGCGCAAGGACGTCAATTCTTGCAGCATGGCTGGCATTGATAAGGAAACGACTACACAAGAGGACAGAAAGCGATCCAGAATGGAGAAGGAAGCCAAGAGGAAGGCAAGGCATGAAGCAACACAGAAAGATTTGGAAGCAGCAGGAGTGTCATCAATTGATCTTTCCTCTTCTTCTTCCCTTTTTTCGCAAGACGACGACGACTATAGACCATCGGTTCCGATTCCTTCTTCGTCTGAAGCTCTGGCACCAAAGCGTCCCAAGAACAAGGTTACGAACATTTTCCAATCTCCAGAAGTCATTGGAGCAATGGATCGCACCAATCTTTCTGACCGGAATGCTGTTTTCGTAACTGGAGCTGTATTACAGGCCGCGGGGCATGATCTGTCTGGGATGACGTGCTCTCGGAGCTCTATTCATCGCTACAGAGAAAGTGGGCGAGAACAGGCAGCTCGAGAAGACCTAGAATCATTCTCTCTAGAAGACCCTGTCCTTCTCCATTGGGACGGAAAGCTTCTCCCCGGCATTGAAGGGAAGAAGACGAATGTGCATCGGATAGCAATCCTTATAACATTCAATGGACAGGAGAAGCTGCTTGGTGTCCCAAAGATGAAACAAGGAACTGGAGAAGCACAGGCCCAGGCATGCCTTCAAACTATGAAATTATGGAACGTGGAACAGCATGTGAGAGGTCTCGTCTTCGATACCACTGCGTCAAACACGGTTTACATCGCGGAGCCTGTGTCAGGATTGAAGAAGCATTGGGTCACGAGCTAGTTTGGATCGGTTGTCGACATCATATACTTGAAGTCGTACTTGCCGATGTCTTTGCCTCAATATTTGGCTCAACAGGAAGTCCTGAAACAGGCCTTTTTAAGCGATTTCAAAAGGAATGGCCATCTCTCTCCCACGAAGCATTTGTCTCAGCATCGGACAGCTTGTTCGAGAACCCTCAACTCCAAGAGATGAGAAAAGAGATGCTCACTTACTTACCTAACGCTCTTCAGGCAAGCCAACCTCGTGATGACTACAAGGAGTTCCTTGAACTATCTTTGCTCTTCCTGGGGGAAAGACTGGTGGTCAACTCTTTATCCGAGCTCCGAGTCCCATGCACCACGCGAGATGGATGGCGAAGGCGATTTATGCGCTCAAAATCTACCTCTTTCACTATCAATTCAAGCTCACAGCACGCGAAGAACGAAACGTGACTCAGCTGGCTTTATTTGTCAGTCTGATTTACGTCAAGTACTGGCATGAAGCGCCAATGGGGACACAAGCTCCTCTCAATGATCTCAAAATGCTGCATCTTCTGGAAAAATATCCACACGGAGGAGCTGCACAAGCGGCGAAGACAGCTCTAAGACGCCACCTGTGGTACTTGTCGGAGCATCTGATTGGACTGGCCTTCTTCGATAATAGGATCGATCCTGATACCAAAAGGAGAATGGTTCAACACCTCGAACATCCCCAAAAGAATGGCTGCCCCCGACGAATCGACATGGCGGAAGCTGGTGTTGAAAATGATGTGGCATCCTTCGTCACGAAAAGGACATTGACCCTCTTTGATGCCTTGAAAGTTAGAGGTAAGGAGGAAGCGCGCCAGTTACTTCAAAAAGATCCACGGGAATGGCCAAATGACAAGAACTACAGGGAACTTAGAGATCGCGCCTTAAAGATGAAAGTCGTCAATGATGCTGCCGAGCGAGGTATTGCTCTCGCACAACGCTACAATGACACTGACACGAAACGAGGACCAGAAGCAGTACCTCCTACAACTCGTAGCCGCCCACCGAAAACAGATACCAATACCATCCAAGGCGACTCTGATGCAGAAGAAATAATGAAGATACACCCATTATCATGTCCTATTGTCTTAGTTTTCTTTCATATTCTTTGAGAACCAAAAAAAAATTTAGTTATTCAGTTGTCTATATATTTTCCCAAATTTTCAAAAAGGGGGAAAGTGGGGCGACCCCTAAATATTAACCGAATAACGTGAAACTTTGCACAAATACTGTCCACACCAAGAGGCATAAAACCAACCTTGTGGAGAGAACTTAGTCGATGCTTTAACTTTTTGGACCACCCTTATATATATATATATAATAGGGCGTCCCATAAGTCCGGCATCATAGGAGAAATTCATATTTTTCTATTTCTACAAACCCTAATTTATGCTTGGGATGCCAATTTCCCGTCCACCATTCTGTTCAGTAACGAGGCTGTTTTTTATGGAAATGGTGAGGTAAATTGACAGAACACCCGCTACTGGTCTCAAAACAACCCTCACTGGTATACCTCTTCAAAGGAACAAGGTGCATCTCGGGTGATGGTATGGTGTGGCATTTGGAAGGATCACATCATAGGCCCCCTCTTTTTCGATGAACATGTCACTGGAGGCACTTACCTACGTATGCTCAAGGAAGAAGCATTTCCCAGTGTCTTGAACGAAGAAGGAAATTTCCCAACATGGTTCCAGCAAGATGGCGCTCCTGCACATTACAGCACCCAAGTAAGGGAATACCTGTACCAACAATTTCCTGGTCATTGGATAGGACGTCGAGGGCCTGTGGAATGGCCAGCTAGAAGCCCGGATCTCACTCCACTAGATTTTTATCTCTGGGGCCACTTGAAAGCGCTGGTATACGCAGAGAAAATTAGGAGCATTGAACATTTGCAGCAGCATATTATTGGGGCATGTAACACCATTAATCCTGACATCATTCACCGTGTGCTTGCTGACTGGGTATCACGTCTGAATTTGTGTATTGAAAACAATGGTGGACATATTGAGCATGTTCTGTAAATAAAAGCTTTTGTTTTGCCTTTTTTAATTATTTTTCCTATAATGCCAGACTTATGGGACACCCTGTATGTATATATATAAAATACTCAAATGAAAATTTTTTAAAATTTAAAGCAAAATTTAGTTGGTTGCTCTAATCATAATATTCAAGAAGTTGTTTTTAATTTAGATACATACGGTAACTTTTGATATGCCTAAATAAGGCTAAGATCATAATGCAACTAGTTGATAGGGTTTATTTTCTTTGTTCTCCCTAAATTTTGAGGCAAATTCAAAATGGTTGGATTAAAATATCGTATAATTGACTTTATAGAAAGAATTTACACTTTCCCCATTTTACAGGTGTTTCTTCAGATGTTAGAGTTTTATAGTAAAAGGGCAAAAAAAAATTTATTCATTCAAAGTCACATAGGTTTTCATTTTGTGACACTTGATAAAATGTGCATCATGTACAAGTTTTACCCAATTTGGTGCATATTTAGTGACTGCTCACAGCATTCAAAAATATGAAATTTTGGGAGAAATCACAATTTCTTACCTTTGATACCAATTTGCGTCATAAATTTATATTGTTTGATTTTATAAAAAACTTGCTTTTGTAGGGGTTAAAATTTTTCTATGATGGAAGTCAACAACTTGAAAAAGAAACTGGCATTGCTCTTCACTGGTTGTAATGGTTTCATTAAAATCAGTGGCAAGTTTTACCATTCTTTCAGCGGAGTCATTAACCACTTTCAGCTGGGAAACTAAATCCTTTCCATGAATATATGCTGGGTGTTCAAACCATGCAGCTAGATCTACTGTCAGAAATGATTCATCAATTTTCATAGCCAAGTCAGAAAGATTCTTACATTTGAAACTGAATTATTTTGCATTCTACTCTGCGAAGATCTTTAGTTTTAGCTTGGTTTCCAAGAGCTTGCACCATTGCATCCTTTTCTGAGTTGTTGACTATTTCTGAAAAAAATGCTAAAGGTGCTAAATCCTTGCATAAGTACCAAAGGTGGGATCTGAGTTTGCCTAATGCCACGGTTAATATTGTAGGGGTTATGAAGTTTCTCCCAACCCCCCCTTGATTTTCAAATCCCCCTTTTAGGGTTGTGGAGTTTTTCATAAAAACCTCACCCTAATTTTCAAGTCCTATCTGGTTCTTCTCAGAAGCTTTTCTCTCCCCACAGGAATCTAGTTAGTAAGCCTGTTAATTGTAAAAAACTTCCCAGCGTAACATGCAGACTATTTGATCTTGGAAGCCTATTAAAAGGCTATGAAACCTTACCAGAAGGCCCGATAAACAGGCTGAGATTAATACGGATGTGTCCTGTTGGAAGCCAAGGGAGTTTGGAAAGCCTTTAAAGGTATGATGTTAAGTGCTCTAGCTTGTAATTCTTGGCCACTGCACAATAGAAATAAAGACTTGTTCATAATCCTTATTCCTAGTTATTGTGGTGGTGTCATTTGTATTTCACTATCATTATCATTATTAATTGTTATTATTAAAGGTAGACATACATATAGGTTGTTGAAACTGTGACTGAGTATAGATAGGTTTGCCACCCTGTCATGTAACTAGCTGGAGAACCGATTATCATTATTATAGGTTACCAGCCATGTTATTCCAGAGTTAGGTTTTTGCCAATGCTTGTTTGGCACTGATTATAAAGGGTGTTTCAAAAGTCTTTACCCTTTTTTTCCCCCAAAGACCCTAAGGTGAACATACGTTCAACACCCGAGTGAACATAACTGTCAGAGTGTGCAGTGTGTGCGCACACTTCGTGAACACAATCAGAGGCCACGCAAGTCAATATGTCAGGTTCAATGGAGCAATTGAAAACTCGGGTTGCTTGCGCTGCGTTTGGGGAGGCACATCGAGCTTGTGCAGACATGATTCGGAGAATTCGTCACGCTGATCACAAGCTCAAAGTTCCAGGTTTGAAAAACCCTGTATCTGTCGCGTGGGTGGCACAACGCTTGAACATCTCTGAAAAAACTGTCAAAGAGTGGTGGCAAGCGGACCTGAGCGGGAGCGTTACCGATTTTGCGGACAAAAAGCGAAGTGGTCGCAAGCGCAGATTTTCAGAGCCGGACGTTCATTTCTTGCGAACGCAGGCCAAGCACCGACACAACCCACTCAGAAAAATTCGAAAAACAGCTCAATAAACATTTTATAAAGGTTTGTGTTGAATGTATGGTCAGTGGTCACCTTAGGGTCCTTGGGGGGAAAAAAAGGGTAAAGACTTTTGAAACACCCTTTAGGTTGATTAACTCATGTGAGATAGGTTTGCCATAATTGTCAATGTTTGTAGTTATTATTTTTTATGTTGGTTATTTATTATTTATGTGCTTTAATTTCATGAGTAAATTATGTTTTCCAGTGATCAATTATGAAGTCATGATTCCAGTTAGTTTGTTGATTAATCGCCTCTTATGTTGTTATTGTGATTAATGGTGCCTGGTGCATGTAACTAATAATCTTGTGTTGTCTACGCAACCAGTTGGGATTCAACTCACGTGGTCCAGCTTCATCAGGCTTGGATTGTGGATCCAATCCAGTGGGAGCTACGCAGTCCATTGAGGTTGTGTCAACCACTGTTGGCCACTGGGATCTGCCCTGGAATCAGGCTGGTGACCCTAACCCCACTAACTAGCGAGTGTATAAAGAAATTAAAACTCGGGTCATAAAGGGGAGGGGTCAAGTTTGGAGGGTAGCTAGGCTGGGACAGGGGTTAACATTCTGTTCGTCTTTTCCGGTACTTGTCTCCCACTCGCTTTCTATCCTTTCTGCCAAATCTCACTAAGTGTTATTGGTTTTCCAGAGGTCTTGTTAATTGTGATTCATTGCCAGTCTTTTATGTTTATACCGTCACGCTGAATAATTGTTTATTTCAGATATAATAAAGAGAAAAACAGAGTAGTTTACTTCTATTAGGTCTACCTTTTGAATTCCAGTCCTTTCGTGGACTCTGAGTGGTTGGTTCTCCTACTCACTGGAGAGTCAGATTTAGACACCTGAACTTGGGGGAAGTCCTTTACAGTTAACGTGCGAGTCGGACCTGAATATTCTCCTGGAAATCAACCACTGACAAGAGAGGCATTCCTAGATACCAGAGGAGATTACATCTTTGCCCAGTCTCTTGACTATCCCGAACCCAGAAACGTGAAAAGGTGCTGGGTGGTTCGACAATACAGATACTTGGGGACTGTGGCCTACGCAGCCACCGCAGCAATATCTCCTTATCAATTTCTTGGTTATCTTCTAGCTTTATCATCCATAGTTCATTGATAGAGGCACTGGCAGCTCTTGTTGCATTAAACCAGGCTTTTATATGTATTGATACACAAAATATGTTAATACATCTGATGGCCTCTTTTTCTTTGTCTCTCAAATTTAATTGATGTCAGAATAAATAGATTTTTAAGCAATAAATGTCTTTTGCCATCCATCTTGCCCTATGGCAGTGGTTCCCAAACTGTGTTCCATGGAACCCTGAGGTTCTACGGAGGCTTAACAAGGGTTCTGTGTCACGTTTTCTAATCAGGTCTAATTAAGGTCCTAATATTTATACATAATTTTACCTTGTGGCTTGTTAAATAATATTTATATTATTCTGACTTGAAATGGCACCCATCGTGGATTGGGATCACTAAATTATTTTTGCTAAAATTAAAATCTGCTAAGTGTATGTAAATAAGTTTTTGATACTTGGCTACTGCAAAAGGTAATTGGCAGATTTTAATTAATGATTTTATAAAAGGACTGGTTGTATTAATACTGTTTTAAAATAAATATTATATAAATTCTGTCAGTATTTAAAATTTTTCATAAGTTACTTATGACAAATTTGTAGTATGTGTGTATATATTTTTTATATATATTTTTTTTTTGTATTGGGGCGTTACCGCCATTTCCCGCTATATGGTAGCGGATATATGGCGAGGCGGAATACGAGAAAGAGAAACGGAGACGGAGAAAAGGCACTAGAAAAGGAGGGAGAACAGCGGACTACAGGTGAGAAGCCACCTAAAGCTCAGATAGGATGCGAGATTGGGAGAGGAAGAGGAAAAGACGGTCAAGTGAGAGAGAGGGCTCTCAGCGAGCATAAGGCGTAAACGTTCGGGGAGGGGGAAATCAGAAAGGAACGGAAAAGCGCGACGACGTACTGACGACAGGGTGGGGCATTCCACAAGGAGTGAGAGACGGTGAGGGGCGACTGGCAGGAGGCGCAACGAGGAGCCTCCTGCCGGAACATAAGATAGCCGTGCGTGAGGCGCGTATGGCCGATGCGAAGCCGCGCAAGGACGACCTCTTTGTGTCTGGAGCGGTGGAAAGAGGACACCCAATGACAGACGGGGGCGGATGGACCAGAGTTTATTTCCGGTGGCATCGTCCCAGGACTGTTGCCACATGCGATCGTAAAAGGAACGAAAGACCTGCACATAGTCTGAGAAGGGGAGCGGGCGGGGGAGGGGAGGCAGCGAGGCGGCGGACCGGGCTAAGCGGTCCGCCGCCTCATTACCGGAAACACCAACATGGGCGGGAACCCATATATATATATATATATATATATATATATAGATATATATATATATATCCCCGCAAGGGGGTTCTAAGCTCGTGCTCTTTGTGCTCGTTTGTACGTGCTTGTTCCTGGAGGTTTCACGTGCGCCCTCCCGGCCCTAGCACCCAAGGATGATGGGGCTCGACCCTGCAGTCCTTGTCATCCTTGGTCTTTTTCCACTTCGACTGTCCCCTCCACCCTTTCTTTTTCCTCTGTCTTTCCTCTCACTTTTTCTTTGTTTTTCCGCTGAGATATGCCCTTTAAATAGAGGCGAATCGGTTCTTCCTGAACTAAAAAAAAAAAAAAAAAAAATAAAAAAATATATATATATATATATAATATATAATATATATATATTTACTTACTTTACTTTACTTGTGAGAATTTAACTAATTAATTTTGAACAATGTTTTCATTAAAATTTTCTAAGTTGCCAGTTGATTTGATTAATTGTGAACTAATCAGTATAACCAAAGCCGTTAGCGTGGTGCACTGACTTTTCTAGCATAATTTTGGTAAAATGGAGAAATGGTTGAAATGCTATAGGCCTACTTTAAAAGAAAAAACATATGGAAATAAAAACGAACGAATGGAATTGCCTGTTAATGGAGAAGATAAAGTACAACCATCTTCATCTTCAATGATGAGAGAAACTGAAGTTAGTAAAACAAATATGAAATCTAAAAAACGTAAGTTTGACAGTAGCTATATATAAACTTTGGATTTATGCCTATTGGAAATTTAAATGAATCTGACGGCCAATGTGTTAAATGTAATCAAGTATTAGCAAACAGTAGCTTGAATCCTGCAAAGTTAAAGCGGCATTTGGAAACTAAGCATCCACATTTAAAGGAAAAACGGTGATTATTTCAAAAGGAAGCGAGATGAATTACAAAAGACAGCACACTCAAATCAATTGCTTACTCAGACAATAAAAATGCACTTGAAGCCTCATATCGTGTCAGCTATCGCATTGCTAGGGCCGGCGAAGCGCGCACAATGCTAGCGATTGCGAAACAATACAGTGAACTGGTTAAAAAGCATCCCCATTGGTTTTTGTATTCAACTTTACGAGTCAACGAATGTAGCAGGATTAGCTGTATTGCTCGTATTTGTACGTTACGTTTATGAAGAGTCTGTGCAGGAAGACCTGTTGTTATCCCAATCCACTGAAACATCAACGACAGGCCAAGATATATTTACTATCTTAAATAACTACATGCAAAAACATGATCTCAGATGGGAGCTCTGCACAAACGTATGTATAGACGGCGCAAAAGCGGTGACAGGTAAAATTAAGGGTGTACTAGCTCATAAAAAAATGTTGCAGCTGATGTGGAAGGTCGACTTGCTGTCTTCATCGAGAAGCTTTAGCAGTGAAAGGGATGCCAGAAGAACTGAAAACTGTTCTGGGTGAAGTGGTTAAGGTTGTTAATTTCATTAAAGCCAGGCCTCTTAATGCTTAACTGTTTTCTGCTTTGTGCCAGGAAATGGGTTTGACACATACTGCCCTATTATTACATACTGAGGTGCGTTGGTTGTCTCGAGGCAAAATACTTTCACGTGTTTATGAATTGCGAGATGAGATTCGGCTTTCTGCTGGACCATCAGTTTTCTCCGTCTTCTAAATTCAATAATGAAGATTGGCTTAAGAAGCTAGTGTATCTTGTCGACATATTTTTGAAATTAAATGAACTGAACCTATCATTACAAGGTCCCATCATCCACATTTTGATTGTTGATGACAAAATTGAATCGTTTCTTCGAAAAGTTGAACTTTGGATTAATTGCTCAAGGGAAAGCAGCATTGAATGCTTTTCAAATTTTCACACATTTTTGGATAAGAATAGCCTGATATTTGACGAAACCATGAAAGTTTGTAAAATTCAACACTTGCAACAATTGCGAAATTCATTAAGAAAGTATTTTCCAAAGTCGCAAGATGCACTCACTTGGCTGCGCAACCCATTTATTGATTTGAATATTTTGAAACAACAAAATCTTCCAATAAATGAAAAAGAGCAGCTAATTGATATTTCAACTGATCTGACACTCAAAACAACTTTTGATAAGGATTCTGTTTTCTTTCTGGATAAGGCTTTTAAATCAATATCCCGATCTTACAAAACGAGCATTGAAGAATCTCTTCCCCTTTGTATCAACTTATATGTGTGAGGCTGGATTTTCTCGATATATCGCGATCAAAAATAAGTCCCGTAATAAGTTGGATGCAGCAGCGAATATGCGCCTACAACTGATCAACATCAAACCAAATTTCCAACAACTCTGCTGAACTAAACAAGCCCATAAATCACATTAAGGTCGGGGGCGTACCCAGAAATTTGCCAAGGTGGGGGGAGAGGCGAACTTGGAACTAATCGTAGAAGTATAATTGAAATAGAGATAAATAATTTGTATGTAGTACGTTCATGATGAGCTTATCGTTCAGTTAGAGATGATTAACTAGCTACTGCTAAGACACTATGAATATAAAAATTATATAAAAAATATAAAAATTATGATACAAATCTGATTAGTAACATAATATTCAATGCAAACTACAATTAGGATGCTCAGATTTGTATTAACATAAGAAAAAAGTGCTACTTTCGAGATTAAGCACTTCTTTGGACTGTTACCTTTATAAAAGAAAATTATTCTCAGAGTCGGATTAAGAGTTTTCGGGATCCTAAGCCATTTTAAATTTTTAGTAGTAGGGGAGACAAGAGCTGGCGCCGAAGTTTTTTCACTTTCATTCTCATCCTGTTGTAACCTAGCAATTTTACTGGAAAAATAATAATTTATTAACTGAAGGGTGGGGGGCGATCGCCCCTGTCGCCCTCCCCTTCCGTACGCCTCTGATTAAGGTATGTAAGTTTTGTTGCTCAATAAATATTTTACAGCTCTAAGTCTAATATATATTATATATATATATATATATATATATATATATATATATATATGAGCCCTCTCTTCTCGCTTGACCGTCTTTTCCTCTTCCTCTCCCAATCTCGCATCCTATCTGAGCTTTAGGTGGCTTCTCACCTGTAGTCCGCTGTTCTCCCTTTTCTAGTGCCTTTTCTCCGTTCTCTCTTCTCGTATTCCGCCTCGCCATGATATCCGCTACCATATAGCGGGAAATGGCGGTAAAGCCCCACAAAAAAAAAAATATATATTATATATAATATGTAAACACAGACCGTGCATGGCACAAGGAACTCTTCTGGGAAAATTAAATCCACTATAGTCCGAATAAGTAATGATAAATGACAAATACCATAGTTTTTTTCCTTTTTCATGATTTTAGCCCGACGTGGGCAACGGGTCTCTCGCAAAGAGATCCCATAAATATAGCTTCCCTCACCAGCTATCTGCAAAGCAGACAGGATCCAGCTTTGGGACGTGGATCTAGGGTTTAAAGCAAACCTAGATCCCTACACTCAGAACCTCTATATAAGTAAAAGACTCGTTGCATTCACGTCGTGTGAATAAATCAAAGAAAAAGGGGGTAACTATTGTATTTTTAGCCAAAAAAACCAAAACTTAAACCTCAACCGGGACATTGAGCGTCCACTTTTCAAGGCACGAAACACGTCCGTTTAGTATACACAAACTCAGAATGGTTCCCTGAGAACAATATATGTTAAAACACAGACCGTGCATGGCACAAGGAACTCTTCTGGGAAAATTAAATCCACTATAGTCCGAATAAGTAATGATAAATGAAAATACCATAGTTTTTTTCCTTTTTCATGATTTTAGCCCGACGTGGGCAACGGGTCTCTCGCAAAGAGATCCCATAAATATAGCTTCCCTCACCAGCTATCTGCAAAGCAGACAGGATCCAGCTTTGGGACGTGGATCTAGGGTTTAAAGCAAACCTAGATCCCTACACTCAGAACCTCTCTATAAGTTAAAAGACTCGTTGCATTCACGTCGTGTTGAATAAATCAAAGAAAAAGGGGGTAACTATTGTATTTTTAGCCAAAAAACCAAAACTTAAACCTCAACCGGGACATTGAGCGTCCACTTTTCAAGGCACGAAACACGTCCGTTTAGTATACACAACTCAGAATGGTTCCCTGAGAACAATATATGTTAAACACAGACCGTGCATGGCACAAGGAACTCTTCTGGGAAAATTAAATCCACTATAGTCCGAATAAGTAATGATAAATGACAAATACCATAGTTTTTTTCCTTTTTCATGATTTTAGCCCGACGTGGGCAACGGGTCTCTCGCAAGAGATCCCATAAATAAGCTTCCCTCACCAGCTATCTGCAAAGCAGACAGGATCCAGCTTTGGGACGTGGATCTAGGGTTTAAAGCAAACCTAGATCCCTACACTCAGAACCTCTCTATAAGTAAAAGACTCGTTGCATTCACGTCGTGTTGAATAAATCAAAGAAAAAGGGGGTAACTATTGTATTTTTAGCCAAAAAAACAAAACTTAAACCTCAACCGGGACATTGAGCGTCCACTTTTCAAGGCACGAAACACGTCCGTTTAGTATACACAAACTCAGAATGGTTCCCTGAGAACAATATATGTTAAACACAGACCGTGCATGGCACAAGGAACTCTTCTGGGAAAATTAAATCCACTATAGTCCGAATAAGTAATGATAAATGACAAATACCATAGTTTTTTTTTCCTTTTTCATGATTTTAGCCCGACGTGGGCAACGGGTCTCTCGCAAAGAGCCCGAATAAGAGAGACTTATTCGGACTATAGTGGATTTAATTTTCCCAGAAGAGTTCCTTGTGCCATGCACGGTCTGTGTTTAACATATATTGTTCTCAGGGAACCATTCTGAGTTTGTGTGTGTGTATCTATATATTATATATATAATATATATTATATATATATATTATATATATATATATATATATAGTTTATTTAGTTTATTTTAGTTTATTTAGTTTAGTTAGTTTAGTTAGTTAGTAAAGTTTGGGAACCACTGCTCTAAGCTATGGACTTCTTGGTACGAAAACGTCTGTCTGTAGCTCCACTTAACATCGACATTACTGTATTATTTCTAATCAGTTGTGTATATTTTTATCCTTAGTATGTGAACTGTCATTGTATTAATAATATTTGTCATATGGACTATAGTCTGCCAATAAACCTATTCATTTAATTTTCATTTTTTATATATATATATATATATCATAATATATTATACAGGGTGGGCCAAAAGTCTGGATCCATAGGAAAATATTTATTTTAATACATAAATTACAACAAATGGTAAATACTTAAAATAAATATCAACTTTAACTCGTAAATGCGTATCCGTGATACTGTACAGTGGTTCGTACTCCAGTATAAACAACAAATTATAACATGCTCAAATTGGCGGCCTCTGACATCGAGACACTTAGGGATGGAATTTATGATTTTTAATAATTCTTCGAATTGACGTTCTCGAGATGCGTGTTTCATTTGATAATCTTCTTGTTGACTTTACTGGACTCTTCGTTAAAGTTTCACATACCATTGCAGAGGTATTTTCATCAGTTGCAGTTTTTGGACGACCAGAACGCCGTCGATCATGTACACTTCCTGTTTCTTTGAAACGTTTAAACAACTTGCCAACAGTCGCATGTGTTACTGGATGCTTATCAGGATGATTTCTATTGAATTCGGTAGCAACTTCTCTGTGTGTAGCGCCCTGTCTTGCGTACATGAGCACAAGTTCTACCCGGTCTTCTGTTGTTAGATTCGAAGCCATTTCTGGGCTGAAATAAAAAAAGTATTTGAGTATTTATACTGGAGTACGAACTACTGTACAGTATCACGGATACGCATTTACGAGTTAAAGCTGATATTCGAAAATATAGTCTATGAGGCAACCAAATAACGAGACAAAACAATGTCAGCTGCGAACACACTAGCTGTAACGAATTTTAGACTTAAAAATTCGACAGTCTGACATTCAGTTGCTCTTAGACTGCTAGTGCCACTTTTTCCTTCCACTAGTCGGAGTAGACATTTGCGTTTAGTAACAGATAGACTTCTAATTCTTTTGGGTTTCAGAATTGGACATTTACAATGGATTTGAGTGTCGTGAACGTCGCAAGAGTCATCGACCTAATTGAAAATGGCCGGAGCCAGCGTTACGTCGCCGATGCGCTTGGAATTCCAAGAACAACGGTTTGAAGTGTTACCAACGTTATGTGGAGACAGGAGAATACACCCGAAGATCAGGATCTGGGAGATGCGCTGCCCATCTGCCCGTGACGATCGTTTCATCGTCTTGAGTGTTTTGCGAGATTGTCGCTTGACTGCCACAAACGTCTGCAATAAGTTGGAAAGGTCTCGAGACGTCAGTGTATCGGAGCGAACCGTTGGAAGGAGACTTATGGAAAATGGCTTATATGCTAGACGTCCAGCAATGGGTCCGGAATTGCTCCCACACCACCGCAATGCTCGTCTTGCTTTCGTTCGTGAGCATGGCAATTGGACTATGGTCAAATGGGGACGAGTATTGTTCACGGACGAATCAAGATTTAATCTTCGAACATCCGATGGGCGGGAAAGAGAGTGGAGAACAGGAGAAAGATTCACTCCGTGCACTTTTACGAAGAGGGTTGTTTTTGGAGGAGGCTCACTCATGGTCTGGGGTGGTATCACTTCAAACTCGCGCACAGAGTTCGTCGTTGTTGGTGGTGGGTCATTGACATCCACAAGATACGTGGAAGAGATCTTGCTGGAGCATGTGGTCCCTTTTACTCCTTTCGTTGGTGAAGACTTCCCCCTACATGATAACGCTCGACCCCATGCGGCAGGAGTCGTTAGCGATTTCCTTGGCGAAGTTGGAATTCGTCGAATCGAGTGGCCTTCCCGAAGTCTGGACCTGAACCCCATAGAACATCTCTGGGACACGATGGAACGACGTCTTAGGGCTCGTTTAGTAGCCCCTAACGCCCTACAGGAGCTACAACAAGCTTTAACTGAAGAGTGGGAGGGAATCCCACAGGATGTGATCACCGATTTCATTCATGGGATGAATCGACGAATGGCCTGTATCACAAGGTTTTTTTTTTTTCGAAATCTTTGTTTTTTTTAGTTACAATTTTTTGTACAGTATTTTTTGATAATAAATTCTATTAAGCAGGTGTTTGAAGATTTTTTAATGTCCTCCATAGACTAAATTTTCGAATTTTAAAACTTTTATAAACAGAAGCTTGCCCACTTTTTTTGCTTTTCGCGATATTCCAAGTGGGCCGATTTTTCTGCCGCTATTTTTATTTATTTATTTTTTTATTTATTTTTTATTTATTTTTTATTTATTTTTTATTTATTTTTTATTTATTTATTATTTATTTATTTTATTATTTATTTATTTATTTATTTTTATTTATTTATTTTATTTATTTATTGTTGCAACTCAGAATGGTACCCCGAGATACTTTTATGTTTTACTGTGCATGGAACAAGGAACTCTTCTGGGATATTAAATCCACTATAGTTCAAATAAATAATTAGAAATGGCAAGTACTGAAGTTTTTCTTTTTCGTGATTGAAACTCAATGTGGGCAACAGGTCACTAGCAAAGAGGCCCCTGGTGAGGGACGCTATATTTTTTTTTTTTTAGGAGTAACTGAATGCAATGCCCTCGCAAACCTATCTAAAGATAGAATAGAAATAGGAGTGAAAAATAAACTGAAGAAAAGGTTTAGAAACGCAATAGTACGGTCAAAGCGAAGTAATCAGAAGCAAGCCTCCTATACTAACACGCGATCTGTATCTGCCCACAAGCACCTGAAACAAGAAGAAAAACGAAAGCAAATACACGCAATTAATATAGTTAAAGCGGGGAGGCTGACCAAATAAATACCCCCCCCCCCCCCAATGTGTATGATTTTGTGTATGAGTAACAGTCAGTTGGGAGTTTTTTTGTATTACTAACGGGAAATGGCCCCATTGGCCCTTACGGTGACCCTGCCCGTTGCCCATGTTGAGCTTATGAAAAGGAAACACTTCAGTTGCAACTTGATTTGGAGCTTTTGAGTTTTTCTAGAACTTCCTTTTATCAGATCAGTTTATTTTTAGCATTTTGTAGATAAATTTACAACAGCACGTAATAAGCATTCATTTTAAACTTTTTGATGATCAAGTCCTTAAATTTATATTTAAGAAGATACTTCGTCAATAAACTGAGAGGAGTAATTAGGGTAAGGTTGTCACTCTATCCCAGGGTTATTTAACCTCTTTTGAACCGTGCACCCCCACCTTCTATATCAAGGTTGTGAAAGATTTTTTTTTGGATTTCTTGGAGTGAAAAAGAACGGAAAACGAGAAAAAAAGTGTATCTCAAGGACCCCTCAAGCACCCCTTTGAAATACTTAATGTACCCCCAGTTCGACAACCTTGCTGTCAAATTTGATTTGATATTAGAATTGAGAGTTTAGATTTTGCAGTAAATGGAATTGTGAATTTGCTCTTTTTCTTCAGAAGATTTACTTTTTGGAACTCCTTTCTACTTTCGATACGACTTAGCCCGAGTTAATCCATTAGTGCCCATTGGTAGAATTTCCTACCGACAAAATTGTTTGTCATTATTGCATCACTTTTTCTCGTATTCACGTGATCTTCGGTATGAGTCATTGATACGACTCAATCTTTTAGATTGAGTCGTATCAATGACTCGGTAGAAAATTATACCAGTGTGCACTAATGGGTTAATTAAAGGGTCTCTGCAATTTCAGCATTGTTTGAAAATGACTTAATTAATAGTAAAGCATTGACTTTACTCTTTGTTGTAAGCTTTTGTTTACAAATTAGACATTTTTTGTAGAAGTATATCTCTCTCCTATCACAGTGTTAGCATTCCTCTGTATTTTTTTTAGATGTAGTAAAGTCCCGCATTACTTTTATTTACATTTATTTCCCTTTTGCAGGAAAATGTTTCCTTCTTTGACAAATGCCCTGGAAGGTTGTGGAGTAACCTTGGATGAAGAAACGCTTCATTTCATTACGGAAACTCCGTATGTGTCCGCAAATCCCATTGTTGTTTATTACCTCGTAAAGTGCTTAAAAGACAAAAGTGTGTGTTTTTTGGCATTGCAAAACACGTGGTCTCATTACAACAACATTGCCAACAAGTTGGGAGTAAATTTAAGAAACAAAGTTGAAGATGGAACAGTGAAGGTGATTGAAACTTCGAAAATCTTGCCACAGCTATTCACTGAAAATGGTACCGAAGATAACCTTTTCAATTTTTTAATTGATGATAAAGAACATCCGTTAAAAGATTTATATTTTTATATTAAAAATATTGTTCACACATTCCAGAAGGGTGAAAAGTCGGTGGCAATTATTATAGACAGCGTAACTCCATTGTTGCATATGGGAGTTGAACTGAATCAGGTCGATATATTTATTCAATACTGCAGTAATTTAGTATCAGATCCAAAGGACATTTTGGTCCTTTCATGTTCTATAGATGAAAGTGATTCTTCTTCCAAACAATTATCTACGCAGTTATTCCACAAATGTCCAACAATTTTATCAGTGAAAGGTCTTTCTACAGGAACCTCAAAGAATATTCACGGTGAATTAAATATTTATGTTTCTCCTCGAAATTATTATTATAAAGGTTTAAGATGCCAAAACAGATTTCATTTTAAACTCGAGGAGAGAGATATTAAAGTCTTCTCACCCGGTTTAGCATCGAATACTTTGTGATTCTCTTTTCTGGAATTAAATCTGATGTACATTCGTGGTTTAATCCTTTCACCACTGGCAGAAAAATAGAAATTGTATTGCGGGCAACATTTTCACGAATGCTTCTACACATTTGCGTGTGTCGTGTAGTTGCTAGAAAGGAACCCAGAAATGCGTGTTATTTAAGTGACTAGTTACTAAAATACTTTACTCGTGAATAACAATAATTCTTATACTTTTAGGTTTAAAAAAACATTCCTGTCGTTAAAGTGGTACTCATTGCGCGGCTCGTGATGGCCTAAGTGGCGGTTCTCGATGCATGGAATGAGAAAGTTACAATCAGTTACAAGGACAAGAGGAAGCCTCAAAGACCTTCCGGTCCACTCTGGGAGGTTCCTGTTATTAAACAAGTTTATTTTTCTTTCGACTATCCTAACAGTAGTAGAAACTGGATAGAAAAGTAGAAGGCTCTCTCCCCACCCTCCGCTCCCTCCCTGCCAGAGGCAGGTACGGAAAAAGGTTGAGGAAAATACCTTGACCCTGGAAAAGTAGCCAAGGCAATTTTACAGGAAAGTGGAGAATATATAAATAGCTCTATATTTAGCATGCTCAGAGAGACTGTGCAAGCGAACTCCTGCAGAGTTATGTTATGTTTTAGTCAAACTATGAGAATTCAGGAGTTTGTCTAGCCTATTTTTAAACACATTTACACTTTGACTGGAAACAACCTCTGAGGGAAGTTGGTTCCAGATATTAACTATTTTATGGGAAAAGAAATTCCCGCACACAGAGGTCCTAAATGTCTTTAGTTCCAAAATAGAGAGAGAGAGAGAGAGAAAAGGGGCTCCCTTAAAAAACTTGGTGAAAAACACTGGGTTAACCCATTAGTACCCAGTGGTAGAATTTGGTAGGAAATTCTACCACTAATAGGTTAAGGCTAAATTCTCCCATGGTACACCGTTGGTTACTGAAATAAAAATCAAAGGTCAAATATTATATCCCATACGTAAATTATTAATTTTTGATAATGGTGTATTACTCGTACAAATTCTCTTAATCGCCACGTCCCCTAGACCTAATTTTTCAAATTTTTCTCCCTAATTCGTATTGCTACATAATCGTAAAAAGAAAAAATAAGAATTTGTTTCTTTCCCATCGTAACACGTTTCAGATACTCACCAATGTTCCCTACGTTAGTCAGTCAGTTTTTCATTCTGTAAAATTGTTTACTGTTTACGAGGTTTTGGAATGTCAGTACCTATATTTTTATTTCCCTTTTCTTGAACTATAATGTCACTGTTTTGCGAGTGAATGACTGACTGATTACTTTTATTGCCAGCATAATTAGAGTATTTAAAAAAAAAATTATAATTTATTTATTCAAACTGTTTCAAGAAATGCGACAGGAAGGTTTTGTACAAAATTACTTTATACTTAGTGCTGTGCCCACTTAATCCTAAAGTTAGCGCCGCTAACATTAACGTTAAGCATTTCAACAGTTAGCGCCGCTAACGCTAATTTTTTTCTGAAACCACCCCAATTTATACATATGTATATGCTCTGCCTTCCATAATTTACTAACATATATTAGCATACACTTTGATATAATTGGTTGCTAAGGTACAAAAAAAATGTGACTATAGTCTACGAAAATTAAAACCTTTCTATGCGGGAGTAGAGTTCCTTTCATATATATTAATAGGGAAAACAAACGAACAGAAGAATAAACTTTATTCAATTTATACGTCTATATTTAATTCAAATACACAAACAAACTCGGAAAGAAATGATAAAACATTGACAAAGGGAGTAAAGTTCCATTGATACAACATATTACAAAATGAAAATGATATCGCTGAAACAGTGCTGTGGAGAATTGCATTAATTTTCAAAACAAAGAAAGACATTAGAACTTCTACAAAAACCTCCATGCTGATGTTATAATGTTTCAGACCAACAAAGACCCTAGGATCCACTCATGGCTGGTCTACCTAACTGTGTTCGTAATCGTGTATTGTGTATGTCCTCCGTGGTGGCGGAGGGGACCTACAATTTTACGTGGGTTCCGAACCACAAGAACATAAGAAACTTATTTAAAAACTGCCGGTAAATTGGCAACGACCAATTTTTACGAAACTAAATAATTATCAATTTAAAAATAATTAATTATCGGTTTAAAACTAAAGATAGAATCTCTCGGTCCAAAGGAGCAAGTCATAATAGACTACTATCCACAAATATGTTACATTCTATATCTATTTATAACGGACATGCAAATATATCAGATCCAAAGAATCCAGTCAATTTCATTACGGTATCCATCAAGTCACGGTCCATATCGATTGCGGACCAAGTCAAAATTTACAACCATATACATTATCAATTTAAAAATAATTAATTATCGATTTAAAACTAAAGATAGAATCTCTCGGTCCAGAGGAGCAAGTCATAATAGACTACTATCCACAAATATGTTACACACTATATTATATAACGGATAGTGATGTAGCGGATGTATTTTTTTTCACATCTGCGGATGTGGATGAGGATGTTTGATTTCAATGTCTACATTTTCGTTATTTTTTAGGATATCGAGATTTGTTGTGTTTAACGTACAGTACTGGCCAAATTATTAGGAATTTTTTAAAAATTTCATTTTTTGGTATAAAATGTTAAATTAAACCAATTTTAAACGTTGAAAAGTTATTTATTTCTACACAAGAATACATGGTCATTATTTAGCAATAGTTTAGTACTTAGTTTGACCCCCCTTAGCTGCCTTAAGGGCTGCGACACGCTTCGGCATGCCATGAATCAATTTTTTGCATAATTCCTTAATACGTGTAGAGTGAAACCAGACTTGAATAAGTCGCTCTATGAGTTGGTTTGTTGTTATCGGCGTTTCATGGATTACGTCCTTTAAAATACACCATAAACTTTCGATTGGGTTCATGTCTGGAGAATTTCCAGCCATGGGAGCAACCGAACACTATTTTCATGACACCATTTTTTAACCGACTTTGCCGTGTGGCATGGAGCTGTCTTGTTGAAAAATCCAACGTCTATTACCATACCATTCCCTTATTTGAGGCAGTAGACGTCTTCTTAGTACTTCTATATACTTGACTTGGTTCATATTCCCCTCAACAATGCTCAAAACGACTAGTTCCATGCACAGAAATTGCTCCCCAAACCATGATCTTTTGTGGAAATTTCACCATTTTCATCAGACACTCAGGCAAAAATTCTTCTCCAGGCCTCCTTCTTACACTTTGAACACGATCGTCAAGCACGGCAATCGTTGACTCATCGGAGAACACCACCTGCAATCAAAGAAAGCCTGTGAAAGAGTCAGTGCATAGCGTATGAAGTACAGCTAAAACGAAGTACAGTATGACTTGCTGCTTTACAGATATTTTTACTGCAGTTTTATCACTACTGTAAATACACTTCTATGCATACTGTATTTACTGTATTAACATTCTATTTAATGTTAAATATTATTCTTACCTGTTCCCAATCCTCACTAGTCCAGTTAATGTGTCCTTTGCCCATGCAAAACTGTGCCTTCTTCATAGCCTCAGTGAGCCTGGGCTTCTTCCTTGGGCGTTAGGCTTTGAAGCCGGCAGTTAGAAGCCTCCTGTTGACTGTTCTACGACTAATATGATGCCATCAGCGCTAGACTACTGGAAATGTTTTTGCAAGTAGCTCTTCTATTTCTAAGAGACAAAATTGCAATCTGTCTATCAGTTCTTGGAGTCGTTACCCTTTTTCTGCCGCATCTTCCAACCCTTTTGGGGCCTACATTTTCTCCAAATACCATTTTTTTCTTAATACGAAGTACTGACTGTGGTGAAACATGGAGTTTGGAAGCGATTTCCTTTTGTTTAAATGTAGAAGAAGTTAATAAAACCTGTATTTGCCCAATTTTCCGTGGACTCAAGTCATTCTTTCGCCCCATTTTCAAATTCACTTAAAAACTGTAACAAATAATTGCCGAAATTGGGTAAATACACTATTTAAATTAAACGGTAGTTGCAATGACACGTAAAAGAAAGAGAAACACACCCGCATCGCACGACAACCAAACGACAACTGACGAACAAACACGCTTCGTTCGACTAAAGAATTATGCAAAAAATTGATTCATGGCATGCCGAAGCGTGTCGCAGCCATTATGGCAGCTAAGGTGGGTCAAACTAAGTACTAAACTATTGCTAAATAATGACCATGTATTCTTGTGTAGAAATAAATAACTTTTCAACGTTTAAAATTGGTTTAATTTAACATTTTATACCAAAAAATTAAATTTTAAAAAAATTCCTAATAATTTGGCCAGTACTGTATATAATAAGTTATTATATAGAGAGAGCTGTAGCTATAATGTAGTATAATTGATTAATTGTACAATAATTGCTGTACTTTTCTCTGAACATATAAAATAATATCAAGCATCTAACTAATATAGAAATCAATTAGTGAATTCGTCTGCAAATAAATTCGTTATATTTTGTTGAGTTTCAGCCACAATTAGAAACCATAATTGTGTTACCAGGATGCGGGACGTGAACCCAACTCAAATGCATCCCACCGACCTCTTTCCCCAACCTCCTCCTCCTCCTCCACCCTTATAGAAAGAGATCTTTAATAGCTTGATAACTATTTATATTAAGTTCAAAGTTTTATTAGGCATATTTATAAATGAGTAATTAAAATAAAGTAAACTAAGATGTTCATCGTTTAATGTTCAAACTTAATTATAGGAAGGTTATGCTTAAGGAACATTAATTTTTCTGCCTTTCTGCTGCCAGTCTGTTTCTCTTTTCATCATTATTAATCCAGCACTGCTAATAATCTCTCGCTTGGTACGTTTGTTGGAGGACAAGCTAAATGTTTCTGCAAGTTTACTCAAGTATGGATAGATATTCTGCGTATTTTCCACCAACTAATAGGATTGTCACATGCAGCCAGGCGTTTTTCTTGGTGATAGCTCTCGATCATTTTTACTACATCTTTTGACATCGCGTAGGTCTCGTCATTGCTGCTTGACTCAAGAAACTGAGAGACAGATTCTGATAGATTTGCTTGTTGAAGGTGTTGGTTCTGTCACTGAAACTTTATTCTTTTGGTGGGTGGCGAAGCGACAGATTCAAGAGATTGAAGCTTTTCAACTGCTTTGCCAAGTGATGATTTAACTCGTTCTAATGTACTAGTGAAATAACTTAGCTTTGTAACGTGGATTTAAGTAGGTTGCAAGAGAGTAACTTCATACAAGAACAGCCTCTCTCGTCTGTCGCTTGCATCACTTTGCGCACAATGAACTAGTTCTGTTATTATAGTAGAATTTGATAATTTCCGCTTATTAATGACGTTTTATCTCAACGGTCCACATCCGCACGACATCCGCAGTCCAAAGTGCGGATGCGGAAGCGAGAAAATGTGCGGATGTGACCTACATCACTAATAACGGACATGCAAATATATCAGATCCAAAGAATCCAGTCAATTTCATTACGGTATCCATCAAGTCACGGTTCATATCGATTGCGGACCAAGTCAAATTTACAACCATATACATTACAATATATACACTTACGAGGAAAAGTGTAGGTGTGGCTGTAAAGACTGTACAGTAATGTAGAAATGTGTGTGCACCCATTATGGGTCTCCCATTTAAAGGTGTTTGTGGGGCAAGTGAGGATCGTGAGTTTTTCAATACCTCAGTACTATGGGGGGCACCGCTCGGCAGAGGAATCTCTTTAAATGGGGTGTGTAAGGACAGAGAGTATCCCCTAACCCAAGACGCTGCTCCCTATATTCCACAACACTTGTGTTGACTGTGGGATCTATCCCCACAAAGCCTTAATTTTACCTACCTTAAACTTACCCTTTCTATCAACATGCGCGTCCAATCGATTCTTAAACATGTTTATAGACTTGCTACTAATTACTTCTCCGGCAAACTATTCCAGCTATTTACTATTCTATGCGTAAAAAAGTTTTTTCGCAACTGCTGTCTCGAACCTCCTACTTGTCAACTTACACCCGTTATTTCTAGTCCTATTATATTGAGATATTTCGAAAAAGCTATCTCTATCTACGTTATCAAACCCATTCAGATTTTGAAAACCTGGATAGATCACCCCTTAACCTCCTAGTCTCGAGTGTAGTCAATTTTAACTCTTTAAGCCTATCCTCGTACGACTTTGACCTAAGAGACGGAATC